>NW_019773736.1:62674-80229 GCF_001039355.2 Lingula anatina | reverse complement strand
CCAAAAAGTAAAACTGCCCTCCACTTATCGTGTTTACAAGGAAAGTGCACGGCGCCGGCATCGGCATCGCCATCGCCATCGCCATCGCCATCGGCGACGACAGACGCAGGTGATGGCAATATGTACAGACACATCTGTGTCTGTACATAAAAATGCACCTACACTTCTGAAACACAGCATCTAACACAATGTTAAAGAAGGGCAAGTAATAGTTAACATGGCGAGAAGCCAAATATGGCTCTTATATATGCATTTTAGATAACTACCATTTCTTTAACAAAAATAAAAAAAAAAAGAAAGAAAGAAAGAAAAACCTCCAAATTAATTTTTTCTTTCATTGTTATTACATGAATCAACCATACCTTCCTCTTCTTCTGTGTGTTCTTTTTTCACATGTTTCTTCCTGACAACGAATTTCTCCAGTGGCCAGACAATGACCAATACAATCAGGGAGGAGAAAGCAAAGCAGCGGAACATCACCACTCCGCCATAGGCGTGGTACAGCTGGCCAGCGACCAGGGAGCCAATGCCAAGTCCTAGTGTTATCAAATACAAAAGTATATTAATTTGACTAAAAAAAAAAAGGTTAACTGCATATTTGTGAAGTCTTAATGAAATCCATTAAAAAGTTTTGATCAGTAAGGACCTACTAAAAAGTTGGGCAAAAAAGGTGTAGAACAACAGAATGAAAGAATGTCATAGCATGGAGTTCACTCAGTGCATGTCAGTAGCTGTATATGTAGTAATCCCTTCTGCAAATTTGCATTCACTGCCAGTGAATATGCGATGATCTACATGAGAATTTCTGCTCGTCATTTTATTTATATTTTTTGAGATAGATGAAATAAGCCATTCGGTCAAGTGTGTGTGTGTGTGTGTGTGTGTGTGTGTGTGTGTGGTCATACACCCACTTTTGCATGTGCAAAAAAAAGTACTTGCTTTCCTACATGAGTGTCTGAATAAATTAGGAACTGTGCATATGGTAAAATGGTGAATTTTACTGATACTGTATTTTTTAGGTTATAATTTCAAAAAATCAAAAATAAAATTCTATTGATTGGTAGCAACAAAATTGAAAATCAGGTTACTCTACAGTTCCATTCTGTGCAGTAAAAGTACCACAAATGCTGTATAGAAATATAATTTTGTAATTATAAAATTACACATCTGAAAGTTTCACAATTTTTGCCTATTGAAAAGATCGAGTCGTATCTGTGTGGTAGACATACCCATGCCCCAGTGTATTCCTGCCATCAGACCCTGCAGAGTCGCCGACATCCCTGGGGGGGCTATGATATCCGTGTATTCTGTGGCGGCAGAGAACAGGAGGCCATACGTGATCCCATGCAGTGGCTCTATCAACAGAACGAGCCAGGGCTCTTTCAGAAATGAGTAGGCTCCGAATCGTAGAGCATACGCAAGAAGAGTGACATGCAAGCATGGTATATGACCCACTTTTTTTATGATGAATCCAGCGAAATATAACATTGGGGTCTCCGCGACACATTCCACCAACAGCGTGAGCCCCATCAGAAGCTTGGGACTGCACAATTCTCCCAGGTACCAAAATAGAAAGGACATTAGAACTCCAGCATATATCCCTAAGATTAACATAACAAAGAGAAATAAGCAAATCTCAGTGTCTTTAAATAAAAGTGAGAGATTCTTCATCATCTGAGAACAGTGAACATCCTCAGCTATGTGCATGAATTTCGATGAGATTGCAGCCAACAAAAGCATACCCCCATGCAAGTAAAATGCTGGAGAAAAATCAGGCTGAGATTCGCTTTCACTAAAAGAGTCCATAAAAAGCCCTGAGATGACAGCAAATGTGGCAAAACCAATTGTTCCAAACATTCTCGTACGCCCCCATTTGCTACCTTCATCACCCAAAATACCGTAAGTGATAGCATCATTGATACTTAGACAAGGCATGTAAAATGTCTGCCCAATAAAAAACAGCACCAAGAACAGACCGAAAGTTAAATCATGGCTGCTTATCTTACTGTCATTTATGACTTCATTCTGAGAATCATTTTTGTTGCAATACTGAATCTGACATTTCATGTTCAATTCATTTTGTACTTTAAATACATCAAAGTAAGTATTGTTTGCCCTAAATGATTCGATTGAATACTGTGGGCAATCTTTCCAAGGTAAAACAGAGATTTTGTCACTGGTAGAATTCAAGAAAATCAGCTCCAAAGAGACATCTTCCACATTCACTAAATTCAAGTCAAACAGTTCCAGGCAATAGTTAGCAGTACTGTTACAAAATTGGAGGCTGGTCTCGGAACCATCGTTCATTAGTGTGTCAAGTACTGTGCATGTCAAATTACACAGCCGAGTAGCCTTCAATGTATTTTCTTTCAGAACACTTTCTTCGCATTTCCCATGCAGATCAAGATCTTCCACATTCTTCCCATACAACTGGCATTTGCTGACAGTCGTTGAACTGCTATTTGCATGGAAAAATACATGAACTGGTACCAACTCAGGTTCCACGTGAGGAACAAAAAGACACGTGACATGGAACGTTCCAGCAAAGAGAGCACAAACAATCAGCACTATTTTATGTTTATTGAACTTGTCAGCTATTACTCCCCATATGGGCCTGATGAGAAAGCCCAGAAAAGGCATGACGCCATAGATAATGGCGGATTCTGATGCTGTTAGTCCTATGTGCTTCATGTACACTGTCAAGTACGGCAGGAGTGATGCAACACCTGGGGATGTACAAAGAAATGGTCAGGTTTGGTCATGACATTTTGCCATACATCAATATATTACAATGTGAATTTAATGTTCTTTAAATCAATGAGGTTCAATATTAGTTTAAATTTCTTTTTTGTTACTGTTTTGACTTTCAAAGTAGTGCAAATGTAAAGTCTTATTCCACAGAGGCTGTTTGAATTCTACTGGTAATTACAATATGGCAGTGTGGTAAACATGCACTGTTGTAGCTCTCACCTGCCATGAACAGAAAGTAGAATGCCTTGCATGGCAAAAGTTGCTTGTTGATCACTGGAGGGCAGGTGCAGGATGCCTTTTTCTTCATCATTAGAGATTCTTATATGACAATAACTGACCTCAGGTGACGAGATTCACATAAGAGATTCTGGACTCTTATATGATGATTACAGGATGGAGATGAGATTCATATTGTACAGGACCTGCAGATGTAAAATAAATAAACTGATCATTAACAGAACACAGACTTTTTTAATCCACCGGTCATAAAAAGAATTGCTATTGATTCTCATAATAAGCACTGATATTCATTCTCATATTATACAACAAGTGAATAGTTCAGTCCATCAAGCCTAGCTATAGACAGCTGCAACTACATACTGCACCACAACATTTGACTGATGCTTAAAAATGAATAAAATCTCAGCAAAATTCATTTCAATGGTACAACATTTAAAAAAATTCTGATTATTTTTTTCAGTGTTAAATAAATACTGGTTTGTGTCAAAAAATCAAACTTCAATTTCAAACAGTCTTTAATACTTAATATACAATACTGGAAATTATTTTTTCTTCCCACATATTCTGACTGAGTAAACCAAATTGAATAAAGAAATTGCTAAATAAATTATGAAATGCTGACTAATACATGCATTGAATCTTATACATTATGTAAAAATATGAATGGATTGGTCAAGTAGTCTGTATTGGTCTTTGACAAAAAAGTACCAAATATGCCAGGAAAATACTGACTTTGAATGGAGGATTCAGTGACTGTTTTAAATATCTTAAAAATTACATTTTACAAAATCAAAGTGCAGTCTCCTGGTAAATATTATAACATGATGAAAACAAGTCTGGTTTGAACTAGTAAGTGGAATTTTACACGATTGGTCATACTTGCCCAAAATTTTAAATATAATTTCCTTTGCTTAAAAGAAAACAAAACAACCACTATTTGTTTTTTTCTTCAGTGACTAAAAAATGAAGAATTGCAACATACTATTCCGTTATAATTTCCTAGCCAGATAAGCTGCCATTGCATTTAGAATTTGAACATATATCTACTTAAATCAGGAAAGCTGTTTAAACCTTGTGTTATCCATAGACACTGTTGCATTTATATTTATACAATAGTATTACAGTATCACATTTACCATATCCAATATGTCCGTAATAATATAAAGCACCAGTAATACTGTTCACAATATTCACCATAACCACTTAGTCATTCTTGAGGTCAGCAGTCACATTAATAGTATCTTTCCTGCATGCTAACAGTTTCCCCTTCACTACATGTGCCTGCGTACCATAACCGCAGGATACAGTAGGCATCCATCCATGTGTAAATAAGGAGTCACTTTGTTTAATACCTCTATTATATACCACTCAAGTCAATGGTTATCTACTGGTATTTGTTACTGTAGTATATGCCATATGTAGGTTTTAAGGGGTGGTACTTGTTTTGCACCTGCAGAACTAATATGAACCTATATGGGTCGGCACCTGCTGTATCAAACAGCAATTTAACATCATCTCTAAGGGTGTATTCCCAGAGATTTAGATCGATCCAGGGATTAAGATTTAGATCGACCTAACTCCCTGGGGGTTCACGCTAAATTGCAGTCAGTCGAGCGCGCACCATGGTTAATTACCCCCTTACAGCTTTCAGTAGGCGGGAAAGACGCTTAAGCCGGCTAAGCTGACAGTAATCAAGTGAGACTCCCCACAGGGATAGATCGATCTAAAATCTATGGAAATGGGGTCTAAGACTCAAGTGCCCAATACATATGATTTAATGTACAACACATGAAAAAGTACTTACACATGTGCCCAAAATTAACATTACTGAGCTACAGAATCACCATAGCTGAATTATTCAAGCTGTTACAAAAGTGGGCCCCACACACTTACTGATACTTTTAACTGACAAATAATAATAATTAATTGATTGTGTAATTGAATAAAATAAAATTTCTTCACTTTCTTCTATCATTTCTTCTAAAATTTCTTCCTTTACTGATTTATTTCAATTCATCTAGAAACCAGTGTCAAAAATGGGTAAGTAATGCCAAACAGATACACTCTCGACATCAATTAATGAACTATGGTTTTCTGCTTATATAATCTATGTAAGAAAAAGAATAATATATCATTGGCATTCATAAATCTGTGGTTTTATTTTGCCTTTTTCATCTTACAAAACGATAGGAATTAAATGGTTTTACATCAAACATTAAAGTAGAAACCAACTACGATCTCGTGCGAATCCACAAAAGGATCAAATGAGGTGATAGCAAAGAGACACTTACATTGTTCAAATCTATTTCCCAGGTGTAACCAAAGACATTGCTGTACGTGCTGGGCTGAAAGGTAAGTGCTGGGATGCATACCTCCTACCCTAAAAGGCTACTGTTTCAGCACTGCAGTCTGTGCATGCTGTCGTGTAATCATAAATCAGAAACGTTAAAAGCCATGTGTTGATGATTTTCTCCACGTAAAGTTCCTGTAATTATCTTCGTGTCTTGTCCCTCGATCATCTGTGCTCGTTTTACAAAATCGATCTCTATTTACTGAAGAGTCGCAAAACCACTTTGCTACGAACCTGAGTAGTGTTTTTAAATTTATTTTATTAGGATTCCCCGTAGGGGAATACTATTGTTTTTGGTAGTATTATAGTTATTATTATTATTATTATTATTCTTTCCGCGCGTTTTTTTTTTTCGCAAAAAATCTGAAATAATTAAAGTGTTTATGCGAGCTATCTGTCCTCCGTTCGAGGCTCGTGTGTCCTCTCCTCGCACCGAGTGTCCTTATTTAGCTCTGCTCTACGTCGCCAGATCCGCTCTCCGTATTCACAGGTCGAAGCTCCTTGTGTAACTGTGTGGGTATATACAGTAGAAAGGTGTGTAGGTGAGTCCGCACCCTCTCGCGTCGTGGCTCGAACTGCCCTTTTTCTAATAATTTACTGCACTCCCGCCAGGTGGTGCAGGCTCATCTCCGTAGTTCGGGAAGTGCTTCCGGCACAATCACAACACTCCTCCCCTCTTTATTTGAAAGAGACGAGTTTACTTCCAAGTATTTCCTGATAGAATCATACAAGCAGTTCCTTAGTAATTCCAGCGGTGCTCACCTGAAATTCTTGAAATATATACAAGTTAAAAAGATATTTACACAAAGATACATGTTCAGATTTACAAGGGAGTCCCCAAAAACAAAACAAATGACTCCAGTATGAACAAAATTACTATACATATTTACAAAGGCTGAGTCTACAAAAACAAAAACGACTCCAGCATGGATAAAATACTTATTTACACAGGGATCTACAAAAACAAAACAAAAGATTCCTGTAATTCAGAGAAGACAATTGACAAATTCTGAGAATGACATCTCATGGCTTCAGCCATTCCAGCATGACAATATTATAACTGTCACACAGGCATCACTCTTGATTCATCACTGTGACTCTGGGAATATTTACAATCCAAGTGAATGATCATTAGAGGATAAAGTCAAAGACAGTAAAGGACCAATATCTGTCATATAACAATTATCTGCATGACATACGCGTCACACACTCTTGATCTATCACTAAAGATTGAAGCTCAGTAACGATATAATATCTGTCACTATGAGCTAAGTGTAGTGATGTAAAATCTCCTACACTGTTCTTTAGAGTGCAACAATATAAATCTGTTACACTATACGGTAACCACAGTACAGATGTTGCCCATATAGGTTAAGATCACTGGCTACGTACCTATACTCCCCCGCACCGATACCCCCGCACCGATACTCCCCCGCACCGATACTCCCCCACTTCTTTACATCCCCGCACCGATACTCCCTCGCACCGATACTCCCCCGCACCGATACTCCCCCGCTTCTTTACATCACCGCACCGATACTGCCCCGCACTGATACTCCCGCGTACCGATACTCCGCAAAAACATTACTCCCCCAAGGCATAGATTCCCTTGGCTTTGTAAACCCCATTCGTAATTTACAACACTTTCTGTAATGCTTTTTTTTTCAAGATGCACCACCCTCTTGGGACCCAGAATTGACAAATTTTATTAGAAATATATTGGGAAAAATAAAGAACGTTACACGAAGTCAATCTCAGACTTTGTGTGCAGCTTGACAGTACGTAGGTCTACAGCTCTTCCTTGTGATTTTTGAGAAATGTTTTTGCAAAATTAATTTCGTTCTCCTACTGTACTCAGTAGTTTTTTTATTAACTTAAGGCAAAGTTAGTTTTAATCTAAGATAACGCAGCTATGTCCTTTTTTCAGGCAACGATGAATTCGTAAAATTATTAATTAAGTAATAAAAAAGAAGTGCTAAAGCGCTTCGTTTTCTGTCTTTTTCCTCCAACCTTCTTTTCTGCTCTTTAAGCTTCTTTCCCTTGTCTTTTGAATCTGAATTAGATTAGANTTTATTTATTAACTTAAGGCAAAGTTAGTTTTAATCTAAGATAACGCAGCTATGTCTTTTTTTTTCAGGCAACGATGAATTCGTAAAATTATTAAGTAATAAAAAAGAAGTGCTAAAGCGCTTCGTTTTCTGTCTTTTTCCTCCAACCTTCTTTTCTGCTCTTTAAGCTTCTTTCCCTTGTCTTTTGAATCTGAATTAGATTAGAATCTGAATTGAGCAAAATTCAAAAATTTTGAAAATTGTTGCACAACGAAATTGTCGAGACACGAGCATGCGTCGTGAGCACGCCTTTTATACTCGCAGTCCCATCGTGTTTTCGATTTTGTTCGTTATAGATGTGAGGGCGTGCGCCGTACTCAACACGCAAAGGGCTCTTTCTCCTTCATTTCTTGCGGCGTGCATCTTGGACCAGGCAAGTCTCACTTGCAAACCAATCGCAAACTCCTTAGAAAGGGAGCAAATTACGCTTGCGGCCTCGCTGTTCGCAGATTATTCGTAGAATCTATTGGAAATGTTCAATATCCTCCGTACGTGCTTACATACGTGCGAACTCGAGATTTCGCATAAAGGACTTGCGTGGTACATGAGATTCTGCGCAAAATTTGGATTTAAACGGGTCGTAGATTTTGATCCACTTACCTAGACTGACCCTAACCTGTATATTTAATGGAGGGTTGACTCTGTTACAGGGGGTTTATCGATGCGGGGATCTATCGGTGTGGGGTCGTATCGATGTGCATAATGCAAAAATTTACTAAGGGGGAGTATCGGTGCGGGGGAGTAACGGTGCGGGGGAGTATCGGTGCGGGGGAGTAACGGTGCGGGGGAATATCGTCATGACCCCGTGACGGCTTGGGGGGTCATTTAAAGGTACTGCAGCCGGGGTCCGCCATATAGATAAACGTCCGAATAAAATATTAGTCCCGATAGATACGCCTCTATACATACGCGTCTCAACAGATTTACGTCTCGTTAAATTTACGTTCTGATACAGGGGCGGATCCAGGAATATTTTCTGACAGTCTTCCAAATCATCTTTGTAGATCCATCCTCCATTTCTGACCGTCTTCCGACAGAGTAAAATTAGATACCCGTCCGTGTAAATTTGAAAATCTGACCGTCTTCCGGAAGACCCAGAAGACCCCCTAAATCCGCCCCTGTGATACAATGTAGATCCACCAACAGATTCCTATAAGCCCACGTATCTTTAGATCCAGGTACTGCTAGATCCATCTATCTGACATCGTACAATCGGCTAAAATGCCGATATCAACTTGAGATACAAGTATGAGGCTTTCGAGTGATAGTCTGACTGCGAGTACCGACCCACTTAGTGATCTGACTTAATTACAACCTGATATTTATTACCTTCAGGTATGGTAAGCTCTAAAAAGGCGCAAATACCCTTTGAAAACGAATTTCACCCGGGTAAACTGCATTTTTCCTGGACTTAATTTTACCAGTCCATTTTTGTTCTAAATCATCAATCCAAACTATCCAAGAGCACTTTTACAATTAGTTTGAGCTTCTTACGATGTCTTAAGATACTATGATCAGAATTCAAATTCTCCCAGGCCCGTAGCCAGCAAATTCAAAAGGGGGATCTTTTTCTGAAAAAGTGGACCTTTTACAATGAAATTTATGTGTACCTAGATAAAACTTTTCCCAAAATGGACCTTTTCCTGACAAAAGGGGCGTTTCTTTCGAACCTCCTGAAACCCTGCCCCCCGGCTACGGGCCTGATCTCCGAACCTACACATTACTTAAATTATGGCCGCAGCCAATAATTTGCCAATAATTTGCTCGTGTATCTTCCCCTGGCTTTCGCTACCCTTGCTCGCACAGCCTCCACTCNCCCTTGGGTATTCACTAGGCTAATTTCAGTGCTATAAACTCATTTGCCTAATTAAGCGGCCATTAAATGAAATTTCATAAAGCACACTTGTTGATATTTCCCTGTAAACTCCCAAAGGTTAAGCTCTCTGCTAGATAACATAGTGTCCATAATAAGGAAGCAGTGAATAGCAGCTTCATTGGAATTATATTTTTGTTGTTTTCTTTTTAATTTTTTCTCCAACACTGGCATTTTTAAGATGTGATTTTTAACTCCCATCCACCTGAGGCTCTGCACATTTTCAGTATTTCCACATAAGCAGTTGTATTGGTATTTATGTCTTTAAACACGCTGTAATATTATTTTATGCACTGTCATCATTTTTCATATATTGGGACTTTCATCATGTGAATTTTAACTCTCATGGCCCTGAAACTGTAATCTTATTGAAGGGGATTGATTGAGACCATTTTCTGGGTCTCCTGGAAGACAGTCAGATTTTAAAGTTTATATTTACGGGTTTCTGTTGGAAGACCATCAAAATGCAGGATGGATCAACAAAGATACTTTGGAATACTGTCAGAAAATATCTCTGGATCTGCTCCTGTTATTGACCATGTTACCTGTTGTGCATGATTAAAAATCAGTGTTGACTGACTGTGCTATTATAAGCATATATTATTGCATCAAAATTGACAAAATGACCTATATTGCATCTTTTTTTTCTGTTTTTTTGTCTGTACATTTGACAGCTTTGCTGCCTTGTTTTGAGTGGTATTTAGTTCATCCCAGCTTGTCATCAAAAAATGTTCAGGACCTTTGTATGTAAATTTAGAGGGAATAATGTAGTCTCTTTTAGATGTTGTACGTAGGGGTAGCATGGATTTATTTCTAAACGGGATGAAATAGGTAGAGACATAGGAAGGTGCTAGTTGATTGTGGATATTAAACATAATTTTTTTCGCGTGGTTTCTTCGACGTTCCTCTAGTGAAACCCAGTTCAGCTGTTTCAGTACTTTACAGCGATTTGAGCCAGGAAGGGCCCCCAGTATATTAAGGCCAGCTTGATACTGGAGGGAGGATAGCTTTGATAGGTTATGTAGAGACGCAGAGCTATAGAGAACATCGCAATAATCAAGCAAAGGAGAAATGTACGCATTATAAAGTATGTTAAGATGCTTAGATCGTAGAGTTTTAGAAAGCGATTTTAAAGGATTTAGTGCACTTTGCGCCTTGCTTAAAGTATATATAATATGCTCGGAACAGTCAAGTTTATGATCAAGAATAAACCCAAGGTGTTTGTGGTATTTTTCCTGTAATATAGCCGTGTTGCATAGAATAAGTGGACTGTACTTTTCTACATTTTCTTTTTTCGTAGTAAAAATCACTTCATTGCACTTTTTTGGTTTAAAAAATAATTTCCACTTCACTGACCATGCTTCAAGGTATGAGATATCAGACTGGAGAATATCATGAGCTTTCCTGTTCTCCGGGGTAGACGGGAAAAAGATCGAAGTATCATCAGCATATATAAAGCAGTGCGAGATAAGACCGTCAGGTAGGTCGTTTATATACAGAAGAAATAGAAGCGGGCCGAGTATACTTCCTTGCGGAACACTGGTATTGATGAAGTTTGTCTCTGAGACCTTTGAAAGGGTACCGTTTATGCGTACTCTGATTTTCCTATTGCTCAGATAAGAGGCCAAGAGAGAGTGCAGTTTACCTCTAAAACCATAGGATATAAGTTTCAGCAATAGGAGACTGTGAGGTACGCTGTCAAATGCAGCAGCAAAATCGAGGAAAATACCTCTAGTATCAAGACCATTTCTGAAATTGTCCCTAATCAGATTATCAATCGATAGCAATTGATATTCTGTGACTGCGAGTACCGACCCACTTAGTGATCTGACTTAATTACAACCTGATATTTATTACCTTAAAGGTATGGTAAGCTCTTAAAAGGCGCAAATACCCTTAGAAAACGAATTTCACCCGGGTAAACTGCATTTTTCCTGGACTTAATTTTACCAGTCCAATAATTTGCTCGTGTTTCTTCCCCTGGCTTTCGCTACCCTTGCTCGCACAGCCTCCCCCCCCCCCCCCAAAAAAAAATCCGTTCCGACAACAGTGTTGCATTACTCTTAGAGATGAGGATGAATTAACGGGAGTGTAAACTTGGCATATAAATAAAAATTACGAGCATTTACGAGAACAAATTTTTTGAGCAATAGTGTACCTGTAATAGATCTATCGGTATTTGGACCTAAAAATACGTGGATCTATAGGTATGCGGATTTATAGTACGTGGGTTTATGTGGACGTCGTAACCATAGGAACGCAAATATATAGGGCGGTGGTAAAAAATCGGATCTATCGGTATTAAAATCTAAAAAGATATTTTTTCAGTTTTTCCTTTATCTATCTATCGGTAACGGGAGTATAGGGACGAATAATATTTTGGGGCTAAATTTTATCCGTACGTACGTACCCCTGCAGCCGAATTTGAAAAACTAGTAAAGATTTATTGTTGTCTGTTATCATCAAATATACTATTTAATTATACAGAATATCTTTCTGCAAAGCACTCCATAAAAGAAAGCATAATCCATTAACTTGGGGGTAATCAAAATATATAAATTTGTATATTTTTAATTGGAAAATCTTCTTATTGATATTATTCCATTTAAAAAAAATATTGAGGGATTTTTTTAAATAAAAACTAGNTATAGCGGTTTTATACTCATTAGTCACATTATAAGTAGACCAGACATTATATCTACCGAAGATCTGCCTACTTTTATTACTCTGATTTAGGGGGTGACACTTCTATTGTCCAGTGTGTGTACTTCGTTTGCGGGCTCTCTGTGCATGAAACCGTCGACAGCCGTCTTTAGTTTTGGTCTTGGACTCGCTCTTCTTCACCTAGAACACAAACAATTACCAGGTGAAATGACAGCAGCAAGAAAATTGTTCTTTACAACAACATGTTTCTTCAAAATATTGCGTTTTATAGAATTAATAAATTTTTTTTCAGTTCAGATTTATTTGAATATTATTTCATATATCTAACAGCCAAGAGACACCTCTGTGGATGAAATATTCTATTCATGTAGCCAAATAATCACACCAACACAACAAAGCTCAGCTTTTTGCTCAAAGGTGAATAGCACAAAGTCCATATGACTGAAAATTGTCATTTATTAATGATGAAGAATAATGAGATATAAACTTACAAAAATGGGGGATTATCATACACCCCATGCTATATAAATGTCATAATATAAATAATAATAATATAGTTTAATGGGTGCAACCAAGATAAATTCAGAACTAGAGGATCAGAGAGGCGATACCGCCTCCGAATATTGTACCACCAGCTGGAGCAAGCGCATTCATATAGACCCCCACATACACAAAATAAGGGACACAGCCACCAGTCTTTTGCTTGACAAGCTGTAAAAATGCAATCAACAAGAATTTTCAAAATATGCAAAAAATATATATATATAACTTAAAATGGTACAATCAAAGTTAAGTTCATCAAAATGTAGGTCAAAGGTCAATTTCACAGTAAGATTGCCAGTAAATGATTTCCTATTCAAGTTCAATAGTAACTATGGACCTATCTCTGCCAGGTTAGGAGTTAAAAGAGAAAGAAATTAGCAGAGTTCAGTTCATGGTGAAAAGTAGGTCAAAGGTCAATTTTGAGGTCACATTTAGATTGCCAGTATATGACTCCCTATTCAACTTCAATAGTAACTATAGACAGTGTATGAAATTCAAGGAAATTACTAGCCAGACCGCCGGGCAGGTAACTCTGAAAAGTTACCAGCCCGACCATGTAGTTACCTGTCCTAGTTATGATAACCCCTAGAGTTAAGAGAGGTATGCTGAGGTGGGGGGGGGGGGTGCATTCCTGGGAGAGTAATTTGGAAATGTCATAGTTGGATTTAGAGGGGGTCAGGGGGCTCCTGACGCCCCCCTTTTAATTTCTGTAAAAAAACTCACCTCTTGAAATAAAACATTCACTAGTTGAATCATAGTTCTAAACCATACCAAATGGCACCATTCACCATCTAAAATACCAAAAATTTTCAGGGCCCTTTAGCGGGTGGGGGAGGGCGGGGATAGTCAGTTCAGTTTATGTTCACCTTGCAGGCTGTCTCATTTCTTCTTCAATAATTGATTCATAACTTTTATTCTGATTTCGTGATATCATTTGATAATAATCTTTGCTTTTCTGTATAGCAACAAGTATGACCCAATATATATATTGTTGTCAAATAAATCGATCTCTGTGCTAACAATAAAGAAGTAAGAATTTAGCACGTAGGGTCCCTTTGAATATCGCTTTTAAGCTTTAAAAAGCGATCGGGAACAATCCTGCACGCTAATGGCCCATAGACAGTCCTGCAGGGCCCCGTATCTCGAAAGCATTGCTTATTGAGAATAGCTATATATATCACATAGAGGCTACAATATATTATATGGGGCGAGTATGGGCGAGTTATTTGATCGAGATGCTTGGGCTCGGTCGCAATGCGTGATATTTTCGAGTTACAGTTTTACAACAAGGCAGCAAAGCTGTCAAATGTACAGACAAAAAAACAGAAAATAAAGATGCAAAAAAAGGTCATTTTGTCAATTTTGATGCAATAATAAATAATGCTTATAATAGCACTGTCGGTCAACACTGAATTTTATTCATGCACAACAGGTAACATGGTCAATAACAGGAGNATCACACAGAGGCTACAATATATTATATGGGGCGAGTATGGGCGAGTTATTGGATCGAGATGCTTGCGCTCGGTCGCAATGAGTGATACTTTTGAGTTACGGTTTTACAAAAAATGTTGCCGCTCGACTCACTGCAAGTCACCTTTCCATGGGTCCCAATTTGTTCTCTTTCGTTTGGTTCTGTCGTAATCTTTCTTATTTTTATTTCTTCCCTCAGTTGTTTTTCTTTTGTGAACTTCTCTATCGGACTTGATAGAATTTTTTCATTTTTGACAGCCCAAGATGAAAGCACGTGGGAAAAGAACTACATCTGATGCACGGCGTAAACTCGTACGTTCACTCATAATTTTGGGATTCAAATTTTTTGTAAAATTTGCCTCCGTTGCCTTTATTACTGTTGATTATAAGCACTTCATGTACCTGTAAGTCTATTTAATCAATATAATAACTTTTTATAATTTCACATTTTTATTACTCTCAACCTACAAATTGCTCCTCGCGGTATCTCTACACAAAACAATGACGTAACGTTATCTGCTGTGCACTGAAGCTGGTTAAGAACGATGTGCCTCATTTCAAATTGTCTTTCAACTTCATATCACACAGACGGAACTTTGAAAACGAGGCCACTGAGAGGGAGACTGTTGGTTACATTTCGATACGAGCGTTCGATTGCAAGCTATGGTTAGTTCTTTAATGTTTCTATGAAAGTGGGTGAAAACAGTGAGTTGATTTGATATTTTGCTGAAATCGCTTGTGAACATAGACAAAATAAAAGGTGAAAATAGGCTGTAAAAATAGCCAGCTCGTCGGGCGGGTAATTTGTAAATTTTACCCGCCCGGCCTGAAAGTTACCAGCCTCGGGCTGGCGGGCTGGTGGCCATTTCATACACTGTTAATGGATACAGTATGTCCTTATTATTTTAAATTTAATGGATACAGTATGTCCTTATTGTTTTAAGTTTAATGGATACAGTATGACCTTATTATTTTAAGTTTAATGGATACAGTATGTCCTTATTATTTTAAGTTTAATGGATACATTATGTCCTTATTATTTTAAGTTAAATGGATACAATATGTCCTTATTGTTTTAAGTTTAATGGATACAGTATGTCCTTATTGTTTTAAGTTTAATGGATACATTATGTCCTTATTATTTTAAGTTAAATGGATACAATATGTCCTTATTGTTTTAAGTTTAATGGATACAGTATGTCCTTTTTGTTTTAAGTTTAATGAATACAGTATCTTTTTTGTGCTCAATAACTTTGTAATTAGAATTTTATTTTATGGTACGGATTTACTCAAGTTTTGAGTGGTTTCTTTTCCATTTTTTATATTGATATAATTAACAGATGCCCATTAAAAAGCCATGGCTGTAGCTGTTTGCCCTTAACATGTCTCCCAGTCCCAGGCAGAGACAGAGCTCCAGAAGGCTCACGTAGATGCCTCAAGGACCAGCAGGGCACTGGAGGAACAGATGGATGAGTTTGAGAAGAAAAAGTTGGGAGACATCAAGGTAGTTTGGTTGCATTAAATAACTGTTATATTACAATGGATGTTTTCATAGTTTAAAGTGTACTATCTGTTGTTTAGCAAAGGAACACATTTCCCATTCCTATCATATTAACATTGAAGACTGTTGTTTAGCAAAGGAACACATTTCCCATTCCTGTCATATTAACATTGGATACTGTTGTTTAGCAAAGGAACACATTTCCCATTCCTGTCATATTTACATTGGATACTGTTGTTTAGCATAGGAAGACATTTTCCATTCCTGTCATATTAACATTGTACTATTTGTTGTTTAGCAGAGGAAGACATTTCCCATTCCTGTCATATTAACATTGTACTATCTGTTGTTTAGCTGAGGAAGACATTTCCCATTCCTGTCATATTAACATTGTACTATATATTGTTTAGCAGAGGAAGACATTTCCCATTTCTGTCATATTAACATTGTACTATTTGTTGTATATACCCCCCTCACACTAGAGGCAGAAAGAGCAAGAATGCTGTCGGAAAGACAATTTTTTGTGCATTCCTGGATATTCAAAGAGCATTCTAAAAATTCCAAGTGCATTTCAAATATTTTTACCCATTATTGTGGTCGGCCCCAATGTTAAAAACTTTTGAAGTGCATTCCAAGTGGAAAATTATTGAATGGCATTTGAATAGTATTCAAACTACACTATGAATGGCAACATTTGAAACATTCTGATCACATTTGAGGGATATTCGAACTGGCACGTGACTTAAGGCCCCCGTCACACTTATCCGTAACCAGCAGGAATCAAGCAGAACCAGTCGGAATAAATTAATTGAAAATTTTTGCCATAATCGGGAGGGAATATTGCAAATATTGTTAAAATGCAGTCAGAATATTCCGTATGGAATTCAAATGCCGTATGAGTGTGGTTTGACTGCTGGCCGAATACAGGCTGAAGTATGTAAGAAGGTGCCTTGAATGATATACAAAGCGAACTCAAATGCAGTCAAAATGCTCCCGGTATGGCTGCCAATGAAGGTTTGAATTACAAAGAATTCAAACAGAATGCAGCTGAAATACCTAAAATACTTAAAATTACTTTCCAACATGTTTAGAATGTAACACGATGCCCAGAGTGTATAAAAAACACCACTGGAATGGTAACTGATCAGAATGTTTCGAACGCTGTTGGAATGCCGTGAGAATATTTAAAGTGTATTTAATTGATAACGTGACCCCAGCTGTCATATTAACGTTATGTACTTCATGCTGTTGTCAAGCAGAATGTATGGCCTGGAATGGAACATCACAGACATCATTGCTTCTTAGGCTCTATTCCCATAGATTTTAGATCGATCTATCCCCACGGGGAGTCTCACTAAATTACTTTCAGATAATCCGACTTAAATGTCCGTCCCGCCTACTACAAGCTGTAAGAGGGTAATTAACTTTCGTGTCCGCCCGGCTGACAGCTATTTAGCGTGAACCCCCAGGGAGTTCGGTCGATCTAAAGTAGGTCGATCTAATCTATGGAAATGGGGTGTTAGAACCTTTTTGACTTTTGTTTGGCACCAAAAGATTGAACAATACACTATGAAAAAGTGCTCTACCCATATAGTGTATTGACTTTATTCTTCGATATATATATATATATATATATATATATATATATATATATATATATATATATATATATATATAATCTGTCATTGGAAAAAAATAGACCCAATGAGCAGCAATTCCCTTGGCAGAATTTATCTTTTTTTTCTTCTCTTTTTATGTACAGACACAGATGTGTCTGTACATATAGCCATCATCTGCGTCTGTCGTCGCCGTCGCCGTCGCCGTCGCCGTGCACTTTTACCGATAACACGATAAATGGAAAACTGTTTTTTCTTTTGGTATGAAACTTACAGAACTGATGAATATTCATAATACGCAGGTCAAGTTCGAAAATCAGCATGATCAGGTCACTTTTAGGGAATTTATGCTGTTTTTTCACTTTTTTCAGCATATATGCAGCACTGATAACACGATAAGTGGAAAACCATTTTACCTTTTGACTTGAAACTTACA
>NW_019773736.1:19323-45909 GCF_001039355.2 Lingula anatina | reverse complement strand
ATATATATATATATATATATATATATATATATATATATATATATATATCAAACTCAAAGATTAAAAGTTTGAATAGCAGCTTCATTGGAATTATATTTACCTCTGCCAAGGAGGTTATGTTTTCACTCCTGTTTGTCTGTCATGAACATAACTCTAAAAGTTATGGACCAATGTTGATGAAATTTCCAAAACTGTCAGAAGTGGGTCAAGGAGGACAATGATTAGTTTTTAGTGGTGGTTCGGATCAATAATCTATCAATAATCAATAATAATCAAAAATTGCTGCCTTGGCAGAGGTCTGCGCTCTCAGAGTGCTTTTCTAGTTTTGTTATGTTTTCCTTATTAATTTTTTCTCAAACACTGGCATCTGCACATTTTCTATATTTTCTGTATTTCCACATAAGCAGTTGTATTGGTTTTTATATCTTTAAACATTATGTAATATTATTTTATGCACTGTCATAATTTTTCAAATATTGGGACTTTCATCGTGTGAATTTGAACTCTCATGGTCCTGAAACTGTAATCTTATTGAAAGGGTGGATTGAGACCATCTACTGGGTCTTCCGGAAGATGGTCAGGTTTTTAAGTTTATATTGACTGGTATCTATTTTTTTCTGTTGGAAGACCATCAAAATGGAGGATGGATCAACATAGATTCTTTGGAATACTGTCAGAAAATATCTCTGGGTCCACTCCTGTTATTGACCATGTTACCTGTTGTGCATGATTAAAATTCAGTGTTGACTGACAGTGCTATTATAAGCATTATTTATTATTGCATCAAAATTGACAAAATGATCTATTTTGCATCTTTATTTTCTGTTTTTTGTCTGTACATTTGACAGCTTTGCTGCCTTGTTTGTAGCATACTGGTTACATGTATTTTATGCACAACATTAAAAAAGTTTTTACACATGACAGAAGATGTAAGTACAAGGAAGGAGCAAGTCTTTCTTAATAAAGGACACTAATATAAAGTGTGGCTGGTACATATAGCACATATTATTGTAGGATCAGGAATAGTCTTTCTTAATAAAGGACACTAATATAAAGTGTGGCTGGTACATATAGCACATATTATTGTAGGATCAGGAATAGTCTTTCTTAATAAAGGACACTTATATAAAGCGTGGCTGGTACATATAGCACATATTATTGTAGGATCAGGAATAGTCTTTCTTAATAAAGGACACTAATATAAAGCGTGGCTGGTACATATAGCACATATTATTGTAGGATCAGGAATAGTCTTTCTTAATAAAGGACACTTATATAAAGCGTGGCTGGTACATATAGCACATATTATTGTAGGATCAGGAATAGTATATGTTGCGGTCCCAATAAAAATTCGATGGGTTCTAAAGTCTTTTTGACCAAGGTGCAATTGGGAATAATTTTATTATTATTATTATTATTATTATTATTCCGAGCATTATACTGAGCCAGGAAGGATGTATTATCTGCCTGGATTAGGCTGGGGCCTGCTCCATGTCCACAGGTAAGACTTGTTACCGGGTGATCTGCCTAAACATACACTCACATCTTCACATATACCACATTAGGAAAAGACATACAATTTAAATGCTTTGCAATGAAGACTTGCTATGTTGAATATATAGTAAATACAAATATGTAGCAGTACGAAAGCATAAGGAAAAACCCCCCTCCCCCCCCCCACACACATACACACACAAACACACACACACACACTGCTTTCTGACCAGGGATGCCAGCTCTATATTCCAATTTACAGTTGATTACGCATATAACAACCGCACAGGAACACTAGAACACAGAATTGACCGTACCTGTAGTCAGAGACGTGCACCTACCTCTAGAAGTCCATCTCTTAGAAATTTGATCCTGGTTTTCACACATATGATGTCGATGACGTAGATGATATCACATGCATAGTCCATGCTGAGCCAGTAACTGAGGTTTTCTTCTGTTTGGTATGGGAACGTAGCCCGCAGAGGAATACTCCACACGTTATATACGAAACACAGAGTAACCAGGAACAGCCAAATAATGTAACTTTTTGCTGTAAATTTAAATGAAGATCACTGTTGATTGACGATGTGGACGTCAATTACCAAAATCATTGAAGACACCCAATTTATCTTCCAAATAAACAATAATGTACCCACCAAGGTAAATGGGGATCATTTTCTTTTTTCTAAATTGATTGAATAAGATGAAGTGCTACACATAGAAAATTGCTGATCTCGACAGTCTAATATATGTAAACGTCAAAATGTACTGCCTGTGAAATCAAACAATAATTGACGGACTAAATGAAAATGTTTTTCTAAAGGTTTTGAAATATCCATTACTGAGTACAAGCAGTTCCAGTCTGTTGCAGCTTTGGTTAAACCGCACCAAAATCTTCAAGAGTAATCAGAGCCATTGTTGGACACATATCAGATATGTAGAAGGCCAGTTCTTTACTAAATAGCATTGTCCGAAACTAAATAAATCTTCAAAGATAGAACACAAATTCAATATATACACGACGACGTTAAGTCCGTGAGGCCTTTGCAAAGCAACCTGGGACAAAAATCAAGCATGGAGAGAGCAATTTTCAAATTTTCAAGCCCCATAAAAACTTGTCATAAAAACTCATGTTTAAACCCTACTTACATTGCGGATCGATTCCTGTGGTGAGCCAATAGAGAGAGCGGGGCACCGTCACGTGACACCGCCCACACACCACGTGAGCCTCGTGGACGTCCTCAGTGTGACTGGTGCCACTCAGTCGGGAGCCAGGAATGAACGAGTCCAGACGACGTCGAGCCACTGGAGGATAGTCCTCTAAGGCATTGGAGCACTCTACGGAAACACAGAATGTTCATTCTACTCTCCATACTTTTAGACAGAGTTTCCTTGGGGGTCTTGGACTCTGGTCCCCAACAATATACTAACACTCTACGCAACATGCATATTAAAAAAATCAGACAACAGAAAAAGTAAAATATAAAGTAAAGAAGAGATAAACAAGCACACGATGAATTCTGTTTTATGAGATAATGGTTTCTCTTCAGAATCATTTGTATTGTATTGCCAATGAGAACCCAAGGGTCCGGGTTGTATGGTAATGTATGTCCAGTTGCCAATGAGAACCCAAGGGTCCGGGTTGTATTGTACTGTATGTTCAGTTGCCAATGAGATAACCCAAGGGTCCGGGTTGTATTGTATTGTATGTTCAGTTGCCAATGAGGTAACCCAAGGGTCTGGGTTGTATTGTATTGTATGTTCAGTTGCCAATGAGAACCCAAGGATCCGGGTTTTATTGTATTGTATGTTCTGTTGCCAATTAGAACCCAAGGGTCGTCCCTAAATCTTCAGGTTAAATATCTCGACAGTTGTTAGATAACGACATCTTCGCTGACTTAACAAGGGACTAAAAGGTAGATTGTATTATTTTAGATTTGAAAGCAAAGTGACCAAGTTATTATCTTAAAACTTTGGTTACTTTTGAACTCTCCAGGATTCGTGTTGTAAAATTGGCGTGCGGCATGAACCGTTCTTTCATCAAGGAGACAATTAGAAATTTGTTACTTTAAATAAGGAGCATTATTGAAGTTTACATTACAGACAGGCGGTGCTTATATCTGAAAGGCATTATGTATCAATAATGAAATGAATATAAGAGGTCAAAAAACAATTGGTTCACGCATAAAAAAGTGTGAATAAGTAATGCTATACGCCGGGTCGAATCCAATGAAACGTTTTTAAAACTCCAATTATGCAATTTTGAGATATGGGCAGTTGAAGTTTCTATATGTAATATATGTACCATATGGGGGAGTAGAAAAAACTTCAATTCGTTAGTATCAATCCTGATGTCAAAAAAAGTACATAGCTTTCCAATAATACCAATATCTCCAAAAGTGCCAGTAAAATGGAGAGCGAGAGTCTGCGTCAGCCAATCACAAGTTACAGAGACTTTGAATCGTAGAGCTATGGAACAATCTAAGGTCACAACTATAATGATGATTTAAGCATAAAAAACAGAAAAGGCGCAATGAATATATACAGTGTCGCAAAGCACGCAAGATTCAGATCTATTTGAATCCGGGTACTTTTAGCTATGTGTCCCAGTCTATAGGACGCCGTGTTCAGACTTAGCAGAGTATGGACCGGGACAAGAGGATGGTGTGTTCAGACTTACCAGAGAACGGACCGGGACTAGAGGATGGTGTGTTCAGACTTACCAGAGAACGGACCGGGACTAGAGGAGGGTGTCGCCTGCTGTGCTAGCATCTCTTTGGTGCGCTCTGTTCTGGACTGGAAGGCCACCACCAGCTCGTGCAGACGCTCACTGAGTGCCTCACTCAACCCAGACACTGACGCTCTCCTGGAATGAAGAGTAGGCAGAGAGAGAAGGAGAAGGAAAGGGTTCATTACAGAGAGGAAGGGACATAATTTGGTGGTTACAATAATTTACACTATCAGGACACATCCTCCTTTCAATCTTCACTGATATAAATACATGTACATCTTGGCTGAAAGCTGGCTAATGTACTGCAGATACCCAATTAAAAATCTAGAAAAATAAGTATGAATTTTGACATACAAAAATTGAATTATTTTAACACACATGAAATCTGGCTTTAAAGCGTTTCCTTCACAGCCAGTCTCGTTAACGGCGTGCTCGCACACAAGCCAAGTGCTGTGGTGTAGGGAGCTTGTGTCATCACAATCAATATAACTGCGGTTTCATTATTCGCGCAATGTGATGAGAATCGAATGAAGTCAATGCTAGGGTAATTATGTGCCATGCTAATATGGATTTACAATCCCATCTTCTGTCAATTGGTTTGAGTAATAGATGAAAGCAAAACTGCTACAAACAGACTCGATGCTATCTGTTCAGACCTATAAAACGAACAGCAATCTACCTTATCTAAATTAGTGAACGAGATCGTTCGATTTTCCAAATGAGCCTATTTCATATGTTATTCCTACCTCATCATATTGACTTGTTATCTATGATAAATGTACACAGGAATCTCTCTCGCTCTCTCAATGCCTGCATGAATACACTGGGAATACAAGTTTTCACGTATACATGTACATACATCATCTTTCACACGATAGATAGTACATGGATAGATAAATGGATAGTTTTGTAAGCTATGGGGAATCGTTAACGGCGTCGAAATGTCGTTCTTAGAGTCCTCTGAACTTTGCAAGCATCAGTCTGGTTGAGTCTGTGCGCTGACGTAATTCACGTTTGCCAACACTCATTATCAGTAATAAGAGGCAAAACTGTGTCCATTCTGTTCTACAAAAATCCTTAAAAGTATACACAAATTTCATAACGATAACCATTGTACATATGTGTGTGCGTGTGTGTGTATGTGTGTAAAATGGTTGAGTATATAGCACATATGGTTATATGCACAGTATTTTGTTCTCCAGGCAGCAATTATCATTTTAATCTTCCAAAAACATACATACGTTAGTGACGCCTGTCAAAGACTTTTTGGTTTAGACCATTGCGGGACGTCCATTTTGCGTTGTTATTATGCATGCTGCTTTTATTTTATAGAGCTCTGTGTCATAAATATAAAATAAAAATCTAATAAACATCTCTGACAATTTGTTTAATTTATTTTTAAGGGAATTAACAGTATGTGGCGCCAGTTATAAGTAGCATACGTTACTTGAAGTTAAAGATAAGCCCTTCAAAATAAAACACGACAACAATATCAGAATCACTTATCAAAATATCCTATATACATGTAGGTGTTATCAACCTATCCACCCGAAAACTAGTCTCTACTGTGTATCGAGTGTGATTCCACAACATGTTTTGGCATGAGATGAAGGTCTGAAAACACGAAGATACCTGTGTTACCTATGGAAAGGTTTCATTGTGTTATGAGACACATTAAAGAAATATCAGCGTACACAAGCAACGATACTATATCCTCTGTTTTCAAAGTTCTACATAATTTAATCTGCAATCAATAGATGTCCTTGATTTAGATACCAGAAGATACCTACGTGGCCAATACATTCGGTACCAGCTTATGGGAAATAAGCGCGAAACAAACCAAATCACTCTTTAAATGCTGTGTAGTACAACGTGTTTACTGGCTGCCGTTTTGGAAGTGGAAACTGCTTGTACTTTTGAGACAAACTATTCAAATAACGTATGTATCAATCCGTATAAAGGACAGTACGTGACACTGTTTTTAAACGCTACATTTCGCAATAAAGCCGAGAGTGGTGTGGATAATTGTTTAGTTACAAAACAGTAAGGAATTGTATATTCATTCCGTAATCACACAAACGCTATACTGAGAAGTCCAGAAATCATTTTTTTCTTTGTGGGCATATGGTCTTTAGGTCTATTGCTGAATTTGGGTGTTAAGTTGTACTGTCGTCCTGTGATAGTCAAGTCGTGTTATTTTTATGTGACAGTCACGTGATAATCATTTGTTACACGTGTCTACAAAGACGTGTTCTCGTCATATGATAATCATGTTTCACACGTCTACCAAGTCGTGCTCTCGTCATGTGACAGTCATGTGTTACACGTCTACCAAGTCGTGCTATCGTCATGTGACAGTCATGTGTTACACGTCAACCAAGTCGTGCTCCCGTCATGTGACAGTCATGTGTTACACGTCTACCAAGTCGTGCTCCCGTCATGTGACAGTCATGTGACAGTCATGTGAGAGTCATGTGTTATACATGTACGTCTACCAAGTCGTGCTCTCGTCAAGTGACGGTCATGTGTTCCACATGCCTACCAAGTCGTGCTCCCGTCATGTGACAGGCAAGTCGTGCGCCCTTGTTATGTGACAGTCATGTGACAGTCATGTGACAGTCATGTGGGTTCCACTTATTGGTTTTGGTGTTTAGACCATCTTTCAAGTTGAGTCCCGACAACACAAAAGAGTCTGGTGAAACTGTCAGTAAATTAGCATTTATACATGTATCTAAGTTGACCGTGCAGAGAGGTGTGATTTCGCTCTCTTTATTTTTTTCCTCAGAACAAATCTTGGGTATGCTAAGTATTTAACTACAGTACCCATGCCTTAATTAATATCAATTATAACGTTCTCATGATGTGACTACGGACATAATCTACTGTATTAGAATACTCACTGTTCTTCACCAGCCTCAAATACGCTGTCCTCAGAGTCAGAGCCCTCCTTGGCCAGGCGGATCAGCTCGCTCCAGTTAGACCTCATACTGCGCCAGCTGTTACTGCGGGCTCTCGGGGACTGCAGGCTGTGAGACGGTGTACGGGACCTGATCAGCGTGGTCGGCGTCTTAGGCAGGGATAGAGCGTCGATGTTATAGGTGGGGGCCACCACGCTCTCTGCNGACGCAGGTGATGGCAATATGTACAGACACATCTGTGTCTGTACATAAAAAATCAGACAACAGAAAAAGTAAAATGTAAAATAAAGAAGAGATAAACAAGCACACGATGAATACTGTTTTATGAGATAATAATTACTCTTCAGAATCATTTGTATTGAGAACCCAAGGGTCCGGGTTGTATTGTATTGTATTGTATGTTCAGTTGCCAATGAGATAACCCAAGGGTCCGGGTTGTATTGTATTGTATGTTCAGTTGCCAATGAGATAACCCAAGGGTCCGGGTTGTATTGTATTGTATGTTCAGTTGCCAATGAGAACCCAAGGGTCCAGATTGTATTGTATTGTATGTTCAATTGCCGATGAGAACCCAAGGGTCCGGGTTGTATTGTATTGTATGTTCAGTTGCCAATGAGAACCCAAGGGTCCGGATTGCATTGTATTGTATGTTCAGTTGCCAATGAGATAACCCAAGGGTCCGTCTCACGTGACACTTGTCTTATAACGGGGTCTCTTTGCGGGGTGTCGTCGCTAAATCTTCAGGTTAAATTTCTTGACAGTTGTTAGATAACGACATCTTCGCTGCCTTAACAAGGGACTAAAAGGTAGATTGTATTATTTTAGATTTGAAATCAAAGTGACCAAGTTATTATCTTAAAACTTTGATTACTTCGGAACTCTCCAAGATTCGTGTTGTTAAATTGGCAATGAGAAATTTGTTACTTTAAATATGGAGCATTATTGAAGTTTACATTACAGACAGGCGGTGCTTATATTTGAAAGGCATTATGTATCAATAATGAAATGAATATGAGGTCAAAAAACAATTGGTTCACGCATAAAAAATGTGAATAAGTAATGCTATACGCCGGGTCGAATCCAATAAAACGTTTAACTCCAATTAAGCAATTTTGAGATATGGGCAGTTGAAGTTCCTATATGTAATATACAGTATGTACCATATGGGGGAATAGAACAAACTTTATATTCGTTAGTATCAAGCCTGATGTCAAAAAAAGTACATAGCTTTCCAATAATACCAATATCTCCAAAAGTGCCAGTTAAATGGAGAGCGAGAGTCTGAGTCAGCCAATCACAAGTTACAGAGACCTTGAATCTTAGAGCTATGGAACAATCTAAGGTCACAACTATAATGATGGTTTAAGCATAAAAAACAGAAAAGACGCAATGAATATATGCAGTGTCGCAAAGCGCAGATTCAGATCTATTTGAATCCGGGTACTTTTAGCTATGTGTCCCAGTCTATAGGACGGTGTGATCAGACTTACCAGAGATTGGACCGGGACTAGAGGACAGTGTGTTCAGACTTACCAGAGAATGGACCGGGACAAGAGCATGGTGTGTTCAGACTTACCAGAGAACGGACCGGGACAAGAGGACAGTGTGTTCAGACTTACCAGAGAATGGACCGGGACTAGAGCATGGTATGTTCAGACTTACCAGAGAATGGACCGGGACTAGAGGAGGGTGTCGCCTGCTGTGCTAGCATCTCTTTGGTGCGCTCTGTTCTGGACTGGAAGGCCACCACCAGCTCGTGCAAACGCTCACTGAGTGCCTCACTCAACCCAGACACTGACGCTCTCCTGGAATGAAGAGGAGACAGAGAGAGAGAAGGAGAAGGAAAAGGTTCATTACAGAGAGGAAGGGACATAATTTGGCGGTTACAATAATTTACAGTATTACATTAAACCCATCAGGACACATCCTCATGTCAATCTTCACTGAGATAAATACATCTTGGCTGAAAGCTAATGTACTGCAGATACCCAATTAAAAATCTAGAAAAATAAGTATGAATTTTGACATACAAAAATTGAATTATTTTGACACACATTAAATCTGGCTATAAAGCGTTTCCTTCACAGCCTATCTCGTTAACGGCGTGCTCGCACACAAGTCAAATGCTGTGGTATAGGGAGCTTGTGTCATCACAATCAATATAACTGCGGTTTCATTATTCGCGCAATGTGATGAGAACCGAATGAAGTCAATGCTAGGATAATTATGTGCCATGCTAATATGGATTTACAATCCCATCTTCTGTCAATTGGTTTGAGTAATAGATGAAAGCAAAACTGCTACAAACAGACTCGATGCTATCTGTTCAGCAGAGACCTATAAAACGAACAGCAATCTACCTTATCTAAATTAGTGAACGAGATCATTCGATTTTCCAAATGAGCCTATTTCATATGTTATTGACTTGTTATTATCATATTGACTTGTTATCTATGATAAATGTACACAGGAATCTCTCTCGCTCTCTCAATACCTGCATGAATACGTGTTTTCACGTAGACATGTACATACATCATCTTTCACATGATAGATAGTACATGGATAGATAGATGGATAGATACGTAAGCTGCGGGGAATCGTTAACGGCGTCGAAATGTCGTTCTTAGAGTCCTCTGAACTTTGCAAGCATCAGTCTGGTTGAGTCTGTGCGCTGACGTAATTCACGTTTGCCAACACTCATTATCAGTAATAAGAAGCAGAACTGTGTCCATTCTGTTCTACAAAAATCCTTAAAAGTATATACAAATTTCATAACGATAACCATTGTGTGTGTGTGTGTAAAATGGTTGAGTATATAGCACATATGGTTATATGCACAGTATTTAGTTCTCCAGTCAGCAATTATCATTTTGATCTTCCAAAACCATGCATACGTTACTGACGCCTGTCAAAGACTTTTTGGTTTAGATCATTGCCGGGACGTTGTTATTATGCATGCTGCCTTTATTTTATAGAGCTCTGTGTCATAAATATAAAATAAAAATCTAATAAACATCTAACTGTGACAGTTTGCTTAATTTATTTTTAGGGAATTAACAGTATGTGGCGCCAGTTATAAGTAGCATACGTTACTTGAAGTTAAAGATAAGCCCTTCAAAATAAAACACGACATTAATGTCAGAATCACTTATCAAAATATCCTATATAGGTGTTAGCAACCTATCCACCCGAAAAATAGTCTCTACTGTGTATCGAGTGTGATTCCACAACATGTTTTCGCATGAGATGAATGTCTGAAAACACGAAGATACCTGTGTTACCTATGAAAAGGTTTCATTGTGTTATGAGACACATTAAAGAAATATCAGTGTACAAAGCAACGATACTATATCCTCTGTTTTCAAAGTTCTACATAATTTAATCTGCAATCCATAGATGTCCTTGATTTAGATACCAGAAGATACCTACGTGGCCAATACATTCGGTACCAGCTTATGGGAAATAAGCGCGAAACAAACCAAATCACTCTTTAAATGCTGTGTAGTACAACGTGTTTACTGGCTGCCGTTTTTAAAGTGGAAACTGCTTGTACTTTTGAGACAAAATATTCAAATAACGTATGTATCAATCCGTATAAAGGACAGTACGTGACACTGTTTTTAAACGCTACATTTCGCAATAAAGCCGAGAGTGGTGTGGATAATTGTTTGGTTACAAAACAGTAAGGAATTGTATATTCATTCCGTAATCACACAAACGCTATACTGAGAAGTCCAGAAATCATTTTTTTCTTTGTGGGCATATGGTCTTTAGGCCTATTGCTGAATTTGGGTGTTTAGTTGTACTGTCGTCCTGTGATAGTCAAGTCGTGTTATTTTTATGTGACAGTCACGTGATAATCATTTGTTACACATGTCTACAAAGACGTGCTCTCGTCATATGATAATCATGTTTCACACGTCTACCAAGTCGTGCTCTCGTCATGTGACAGTCATGTGTTACACGTCTACCAAGTCGTGCTCTCGTCATGTGACAGTCATGTGTTACACGTCTACCAAGTCGTGCTCCCGTCATGTGACAGTCATGTGTTACACGTCTACCAAGTCGTGCTCCCGTCATGTGACAGTCATGTGAGAGTCATGTGTTATACATGTACGTCTACCAAGTCGTGCTCTCGTCATGTGACAGGCAAGTCGTGCGCCCTTGTTATGTGACAGTCATGTGACAGTCATGTGAGAGTCATGTGGGTTCCACTTATTGGTTTTGGTGTTTAGACCATCTTTCAATTTGAGTCCCGACAACACAAAAGAGTCTGGTGAAACTGTCAGTAAATTAACATTTATACATGTATCTAAGTTGACCGTGCCGAGAGGTGCGATTTCGCTCTCTTTATTTTTTTCCTCAGAACAAATCTTGGGTATGCTAAGTATTTAACTACAGTACCCATCCCTTAATTAATATCAATTATAACGTTCTCATTTGATGATGTGACTACGGACATAATCTACTGTATTAGAATACTCACTGTTCTTCACCAGCCTCAAATACGCTGTCCTCAGAGTCAGAGCCCTCCTTGGCCAGGCGGATCAGCTCGCTCCAGTTAGACCTCATACTGCGCCAGCTATTACTGCGGGCTCTCGGGGACTGCAGGCTGTGAGACGGTGTACGGGACCTGATCAGCGTGGTCGGCGTCTTAGGCAGGGATAAAGCGTCGATGTTATAGGTCGGGGCCACCACGCTGTCTGCAGAGTAAAGACTCGATTGACGAGACGGAGGATTCATACCTGGAGAAATACGACAGCGGTAATGTTAGAAAACAGCACGAATTCTGTTGACGAATGTTTAGTATGTGGAGAAGCGTCTACTTCAACAGACGTTACAGTAGCCTACCCAAGTAGTGATCACGTTAACAGCCTACAAAATCTCCAACATGTATTCTTCTACACAGACTTTAAACACTTCGCTCGGACTGTGGTTTTACGTCAGACACTTTGGTGACACGTTCTGATTTCATCATGATCACTAAGGAACAAACACAAAGAAAAACAGTCACTTAAAAAACCGGAATGGAAGGTGGGACAAAAAGGGGGGACATAAAAGTCAACGTGTCAGAAAGTAAAACTTCGCCACCCGCACACCTGTAAGAGTATACATTCTATCTCAGTCTCTATCTCCAAGGACCTGGTACAGTCAGATACAATCACATACCTATAAGAGTATACATTCTATCTCAGTCTCTATCTCCAAGGACCTGGTACAGTCAGATACAATCACATACCTATAAGAGTATACATTCTATCTCAGTCTCTATCTCCAAGGACCTGGTACAGTCAGATACAACCACTTTCGATTACAACCTGTGACAGACGTCAATGGAAATGGCTCGTGTAATAAAATTTAACATCAGTGGTGAAAAAATTTAAAACTCCTTCTTAGCATGCACTGTGGGAACTGCACACGTTGCTGTGATGACAGGTCATCGTTCATATTTATAGTAGAATATACTCGGCTCCTTTCATCTCTTGTCTCCCAATGAGCCGATCACATAAACTTTCCTTTGTCCAGCAACAGAATGAGACGTACTGGTTCACGTTGTAGGTGGCGATGGTAAACTACGTCTGCCTCAAATACACTCCGCAGAGAAAGAAGACTGAAGCTATATTGGACTCCTCAGCTTTCAATTTTCTGACTTCGATACCAACTGCTTGGAAATAAATTGGGTACCAATCCCAATTACCGATATCCGCAGCGGCATGCTTTGAATTAAAATCCAAATTTCACGAATGGCATGAGCGAGGATGTCAGTTTCTGTAAACTAATGACGACTTGCACGCTTCCAGGTCATGAGAGCTCAGATAATACAGCGGAGAGACGGGAGCCGTAAAACTGGAAATAACCTCATCCTTTTTCGCATGTTTCGAAAGATAAAAGTTACTCTACACAGTTTATGGAAACATGGTTCAAATTAAAAATAACGCCACCATTTCCAGGTTAGCAAATAAGGCATAATATAATGTCGCTCCTGGCATTATTTGAAGCAGTGGTTCGATCTGTGAGGTTTTAACATATAAACAACGTTATGTTTCCGCTCTTCACATCTCGGGATAAAAGGATTTTGTATGCTGTGATAGCTTAATTTCCCCAAATGATCTGACATTTAACTGTAAGCAGCAGCTTCAAGGCAAAGGACAGAACCAATTTAATGCGGATCGCTCGAATCGATTCGTTTTTACAAAAGAGGAGTGGTGTTTAGCATTCCTCTCTCTCTCTCTCTCTCTCTCTCTCTCTCTCTCTCATCATACACATCACACACACACAACTATAACGAGAAAAACTCACTAAGACGAATAGTATTTTGGTGTTAAAGTGCGTCTTAGGGGCGGTGTAACGAAACTGAGGGTCCATGTAACAGAATGTCCGCTCTCCATATATTTATAATGGTTAGGATTAGTCTGAACTAAGTGAGTCAAAATCTAGGGCGATCTGGATCAATAATCAATCAATAATCAATAATCATGTCTGTCATGAACATAACTCAAAAGGTTATGGACCGATTATAATGAAATTTTTCAGGTACTGTCAGAAGTGGGCCAAGGAACAGATGATTAGTTTTTGGTGGTGACCTAGATCAATAATCAATCAATAATCAATAATAATAAAAAAATTACTGCCTTGGCGGAGGTCTGCGCTCTCGGAGTGCTTTTCTAGTTTTATAAAGTGAAAGAAGCACCATGAATAAGTGTTTTAAAGAACTCTATACCTATGCCAGCCATTACACGCCATGTTGCCTGGAACCCACCTAACCCATGCCAGCCATTACAGGCCACGCTGCCTGGAACCCACCTAACCCATGCCGGCCATTACACTCCATGCTGCCTGGAACCCACCTAACCCATGCCAGCCATTACACGCCTTGCTGCCTGGAACCCACCTAAACCATGCCAGCCATTACAGGCCATGCTGCCTGGAACCCACCTAACCCATGCCAGCCATTACAGGCCACGCTGTCCGGAACATGTTCCTTCTTGGTGTGGTCAAGAAACTAAAATAATACCCCGCCCTCTGCATTCACCGTCATTGCCAAGCATTTTAATTTCAGTTACGTATTGCCCTATTGGATGAATGGTTGATCTGCTCTCTGATATCTGCAATTAAGGAGGTTGTGAAATGAATGTTTTTTCAAAACACTTGACGCCGAGGCAGAGCGTAGGATGTCAACATTTCTGGAGGCCTCATAAGTTTTCATGGATGGGCCAAGCTATGACTTGCTTTATAAATAACTGAACCAACAGTGCAATATAAATATTTTACGGACTGGGCTTTCCGTAAATATAACATAACATACAGTACCAACAGAAGTTACTGTGTTGTCTAACGAAGCGAATGTGGTCTCCGTAATGAGAAATGAAGCACAGAGTGCCTCATAGTTGTAGCTCCCCACGTTGTGCAGTTCTGTTAGGTATGTAATTTACTTAGGCAGCGAAGTATGCCAGCAACTATGGGAGACACTGTGTCCTATAATGAAGCCTACACATCCCTGCATACTCCGTTTCACTTCTTTCCCCTTGAGAGTTGTAATCAACATATATGTTAGGGAAAATCTTGAACCGTCAAGTATTACTGTTCCTATTAGACATGGAGATATGTCTTCAGTCTACATGTACATTTTACATACGAGTAAAACAAATTACATACGTCTTCAATAATTTAATTCTTACTGCTTTAAAAGCTTTTAAATACATCGACTCTTTTACAGGTTAATTGATTTCTGATATTGCATATTTTGTATATTTACTGGCTGGAGAAATCGTTATCTTATCTAGGTCGCTGTTGTATAATGAATTTAGGCTGATGTTGAATAATAAGTCTTTTTTATTACACCTCTCAGAGAAAGGCCGCATTTTGTTCTTCATGTGAACGCAAAGTTGGTGTTACAGCGCCTTCAGCAAATGGGTTCAGTCGCCATAAAATTTCACTCTCGGGCCAACGTAGACCGAAATAAACCAACTGAGGAGTTACAAAATAGCGTTCAAACTAGATTATGAGGCGCCAGAAGGGCTACGGGTGGTGAAGTCGATAGGCCTTTTGCAGCTAGATGACTAGATGGCGACTTCTTTTGTTTTCTGAATAGATTACTCCCCAGCATTCTTTTGTTTACTGATGAGCAAGTTTTCCAGTCAACATAAGAAATCAAAATCTAATCAGCTAGCTGCGAAAGGTCTAGAACTGTCTTTCTAGTCCGAGTATGCCGGTGTAGCGAAACTGAAGATCCATGTAAGAGAAAGTCCATCCTGCATTTAGCAACAGGTATAATGGATAGGGTTAGTCGGACCTAAGTGAGCCAAATCGAGGGTGAGGATTACATGTACAAATGAATGGGAAGCAGACTCAATTGTGGGGGGCTCCATGTCACATTACACCGTTTAGTATATAAGGTGTCTCTCGATATCGTTTTAAAGCATTAAACATAAACATTTCCATTTTTGCGAGTGTAATTTATGTTTATAGATTTTGCTAAAAAAGTATAAATTAATAAATATAGATGGCCGTTAACCAAACTTAAAGGGATAATAACTCTTCATATGAGAACTATATTTCACAATAAAAACATTGTGAATAACTCATAGAAATATATATTCTGTTTTACCACAAAAACGGCAGTTATAGCTATTATTCTGATATCTGAGCTTGTCTTTAGACCACGTGACCTCCATTGATGGCTATACTCAGTTAAAATCTCTTAAGAGATTTTAACAAAAAAAAAAAAAACTTTTTTAGAAAAAAAAACCAGGGTCTAATTTTGAATGTAAAAATGGATTCATTAACCATTGGTAAGTGTGGGAAAATTGTTGTTTACTCCAGGAAAATTCATTTTTTTGGCCCAAACGAAGAGTTATTATCCCTTTAATGTGTCAGATATTAGTAAGCCGTCAGTTAAAAGCAAAACTCTGTCTTTTCGGAACAATTAATACCTTTTAACCAATAGGAAGGCCTATAATGCCGGTAATAAAGCTACTGTGGCCTTGGTGTATTTGAGGGTCTTGGTGTTGTACCAGTACTCACTCGCGCTCTTCAAGCTACCCTATGACAGTATCGGCCAAGGTCACAAGAGAGTAGTCATTAATTTGACTGCTCCTATTGGCTGGTCAACTCTCCACATTAATAGGAAAAAAGAGTTTCAGTCAAAATGTTCAAATCATGGCAGATTGGCAAAGAATTTGAAGTTAACGGCCTCAAAAGTGACTACTTCTGGGACATAAGGAGTTCATAACACTCCCAATAGTTTACACTCGCAAAAATGGAATAGCATGTACATGCTCATTTCTAAACGTATTTCCGGTCATACCTTAATTATTAATTATTAGTTGTGTACAGAGTCAAACTGACCTGACCCCGGGCACAAAGAGGCTATCTCCTCCCGATGTTCCACGACGTGGCGACACGTGTCCACTTATCGTACTCTCACTCATGTTGAACAAGTTGGGCAAGCCGTCAGCCATAGACAGCGTGGAGCTGCCGGACACGGAGCTACGCATGGTGGCTTTAGACGGCAGACGGGGGTTGTCGACCTCGTCAAAAATGAACACTGGGTTGTCCACTCCCATGCTGGTAGCGTTAGGGTGGCTCACTAGAATTGCAGGGTTTACGGGAGGGGACGGATCTTTGACTAAGCGGTGGAGATGAATCCTGCTGTTTCTGGACATGTTGCTCTGGAAATTGAAAAAAAAAAGATCATAACATTGGTGAATTGACCCTATTATTGACTACTACACGTATGTACGTAAGTCTACAGAGAAGGCTGTATTGTTTCACGTTCATGGTTTGCATACATTGCGCTTTTAATTCATTACAATTCATATTGCAGCTTTATAAACATCTCTCTCTCTCTCTCTCTCTCTCTCTCTCTCTCGATTTACAAAATATTAGGCCTTTCAGTTCTTGTCATTTGATGTATAACGTTATGCGTTATTGGGATTTTACTTTGTGTTGGAAGTGGAGTTGAAATGTGCTCTTTACGCAAAGATAAAGCAATCTCCTCCAACTCACGCGTAATTGTTCGATCCGTTCCTACACTTAGTTTCAACATGACTGCCCCGTTACCTATTAGAACGCTATGTCTTTCCGTACTACAAGTACACTAGACGTCTACATGACTGCCCAGTTATCTNGAAATGTTGCGATTTCTCAATATATAGGGTGCTAATCGATCCTCTATCAGTGCTATGACCTCACGTGCTATTTCTTTAGAAATTCTGAACCTGATTTTGAAATCTTTTTCATCATAGAAATCAAAATAATTAACCCTTGCTCGAAAAATGCGTCGGCGACGCTCGGGGTGTCTTCTTGCGTCCAAATCGTTAAGTGCTCGAATATCACGCAAGTCTACGTCAGCCATCTTTTTTCCAAGCTACAGAGTTAAACCTGGGTCTGACCAGGTTTATTTTTAGACTTGGTCCGAGTCCATAATCCGGGTTTCAAAAACTTAGACCTCAATTATGAAACACTAACCTGTCTAGACCAGGTTTAGAATGATGTTAAGCCAGTTTTTACTAGACCACTGGTCCAATACTAAAGCCTCCTTTGTGAAATGCAGGCAATTCCTAAACCTGGTGTAAACTCACTTTAGACCAGGTTTAACTTTAAACCTCCTTTATGAAATCGGCCGTACAGGTCTTTCCGTAAATTTCAAGAACTTTCAAGTGCTTTTGTTGGAGGTTTTTTTTTCTTTTTCGCGTTTTCAATGTTTAAACTGGGAATAATTGGTTGATTTGCAGGACATGTTGGCACATGAAGATATTTCTAAAGTTTTTTGTACACTTTTAAAAGAGAGAAATAAATTAAAACTGAGGTTGAACGGAGCCTGCAGTTTGTGTTTTAATGACGTCTAAACTACGTTTTCATGGCCGCCTCTGTGCAGTCCCTGAGATCCGCTATCATATCTGGACACTTACTTGTACGTATATCTATTATTCTGAACTGAAATAAAGTTCAACGCACAAGCTAGGGAAAATGTTTTGGATATTCTGATGAAATAAGTCAGACTTAATGAGCCATTTCAGCCAAGGACAGACTTATTAGACAGATTCCGCGCTTGCCATTGATATGGAGCTGTCATAATATCGATTTTGTGACGGCAGCACATTGTACGGCAACGTTAACGAGTATCTTCATTACAACACTGGCCATGGCATATGTCATCAAATTCATGTGTGTGTGTGTGTGTGTGTGTGTGTGTGCGTGTGTATGTGTTTTTGTGCGTGTATGTGTATGTTACCTTGTGTGCGTTCACAGGTATAAATATATCTCCCCCCATGATAGAATAAACACGATCATTTACAGAGGGAAAATTGGAAAGGTGAAACCATTTTAAAGCTTACAAGAGAAAGAACAGATCGCGTTGATGGTAACATGTGCGCCCCATCTTATGGTTTATCATGAAGATTTTTCAAGCGCCACTGTTTTCACATAAATGTGTTCCACACTATCTCAGTAAATAGATAAATGATATTGAAGCGTCTGCTGCCAGCATGGACATATTGAAAAAAAAGTAGTCTGCGCACAAGGTGTCTGTTATATAAACGGTACATAGCCCAATCCTTTACATATACGTACACTTAGATTTGCTGTTTTTGTTCAAGCTTATACAGTTGAGATATGACAAGAAACATACATGGGTAGTTTACTGAAACGCCATTTCAGCACTACACAGAATACGGCTTAGTAACGACGTAGACGCTGCCATAGCATATTTTCAAACACGCAGCGTTATCTTCAAGACGCGAAGACATGTCTACTACTCTCCATTGATCTCTGGAATTACATGCTTAGCGTTTTCAATTTGTCCTGTGTTCTAGACAGTACCAGTTGTAGTCAACTCTACCAATGTGTGTATTCTAACCAACATTCTCAATTGATATAACACTTGTCAATATCATAATTAAATGATTTACTTTTTATGACATAGACAATACAGCGGGTGTCAGGAGCCACACAGACAAAAATTACGGACTCTACGTACCATATAGGCCCCTTGGAGCTCTTGAATATATCCAAAATATTTGTTAGTCGTCAGAGAAAGCAGCGATAATCTCAGCCTTTTCTTTCCCGATAAGTTGAACTGTGGAATATTGCATTTCTATATAGCGGATCAATACTTCATCTTCCTCGGAGATGATCTTTTAATATCACCTGTCTTACCTGACAAAACCCCCTACAAGTACGGTAAGGGCTCTATAAATCTAAATCCATAAATCATCAGAAACATTTCGCAAACGTTAATATGGGTTGTCAAGAATGACAGGAAAATCTTAAATTCTTCAAATGTCAACTGCCACACTCGTTTGATAAGACTAAGCGTCGGTATTGGGATGCTTAGGGGGCGATATAGCAGAAACACTAAGTATAACTACTACATACTAATATAAACTACCACCGACTATATGAAATGACGGGAAATCAGCAAGTTGAACCATGAATTGGTTCACCTGTCTTAATTTTGACATTTACAGAAATATATTTTTATCACAAAGGAAAACAGATGGCGCCTTAAGGGCGTTAGAAATTTAAAAAGGCCTACATTTGGCAAAATAGCCTATTTTCATTTCTTTTATACGAAATACTAAGTTAAGTTTAGTGTAATAAGAACAAACTTGTTAAAGCACAAACTCCCTTCGTTGCTTTAATGACTTACAACCCACGCGCGTCTGCACGTGTTAACGGGGTTGGTTACGTTAGACTTTTTTCATTAAAGCCTAGATTACATTTGAAATGCGATGCCCGTACGGCGCACGTACACTGTCCGTTTTACCCTTTTCGTACGGCGTATGAGCGGAGGTAGACGGTGGCCGTACGAAATCGCACGGAATCGTACTGATTTAAGGCCATATAATGTAGACATACGCGGCGTAGCCCCTTAATATTTCAAAAAAAAAAAAATCGTCCGGACAATTCCATCGCACGGCGCCCGTGAAAATATAATCTAGGCTTTACTGCCAAGATAATATGGAAATAAGCAGCCATTTTATGAGATAGTGCTGTCACATTGAACATCGGGAAGCTGATGATGTACAATGAAGCAACTGTGTTTTGTAGTGTAATTTCACTTTCCAACACCTCCCTTCCCACCTAAACAGCTATCACCACCGTTTTAGCGTTAGTGAGTCCCAGCAGCAGTAATGTCATCTGGGGCCAGGTGATTTTCTTAAAACGCTTACTTCTGGTTTTACCCGTAATTAATGAGGCAAAGGATTGTGTTTGTTTAATGAAACACTGAGGGTCACACTGTGATATAAAACCCAGCCAACAAGTGACCGCAGTCAAATATAGATATAAAACACTGTGGGTCACACTGTGATATTAAACCCAGCCAACAAGTGACCGCAGCCAAATATAGATATAAAAACAGATATTAATGAAAACGCAACACGTTAAAATGATATATATATAGTGGTCGTGGATTTTATTATAACAGAAAAATAACCGATGTGTCATTGTTGAAAGATGCACAGATACCAAGAGAGCACACAGATAATTTCCCGGTAGATGGCAGCAGTCGCAGACACTATGAGAGTCTACAGGCGCAGACAATTTCCCGTTAGAGGCAGCAGTTGCAGACACCATGAGAGTCTACAGCAGCAGACAATTACCCGGTAGAGGGCAGCAGTCGCAGACACCATGAGAGCCCACAGGCGCAGACAATTACCCGGTAGAGGGCAACAGGGTGACACAGAGCTCGTAATCCGGGGGGACGTACGTGGACCCCAACTTGCCCTCCAGTTTTGGAGGGGGGGTATTTTCTGGTAGATGAAAACTAAATCTTTGCATAAGGGAGGTAAAGAACAGGAACAATTCCATCTTTCCTAACTGCTCCCCCAGACACGTACGCTTCCCTAAAAATAAACATGACTACATCAGTGAATAGATTGATAGAAATTTAACTTGTACTAGTAGTGCGATGGATTTTATTTACTTTGCAGTAACAAAAAAAATAATAGAAAATGATTATAAAAAGAGGGATGAAATAATAGGAAAATATGATTACCCATTGAAAAGGGAATGAAATCATCTTTTTTGACAATCCTTCCATTCTGGTCTATATGTCTCCGAGGGTCAAATATCTCAGGCTCTGGCCAGCGACTGGGATCCATCATGACGGACCACATGTTAACGATCACCATGGTGTCACGAGGAATGGAGTAACCATGGAAACTGACGTCTGACGTCGTACAGTGGGGCACCCCTAGGGGTACTATGTAGTTCAAGCGCTGTATTTCCATGATGGTTGCCTCCGTATAGGGCAGAGAGGTTTTGTGGGTGATGCTCGGCTGTTCGTCCTCGCCAAGAACAGAGCGTATTTCCTGCTGTACTTTCCGCTGTACATCTGGGTATAGCGCCATGTACAACAACCCCCATCTCAGGGTAGTGGTGACTGTCTCGCCACCTGCAAAGAACAAGTCAATAGTAACTGAGGTGATCTGGTTCTCAGTAAAGATGGTCTCTGGGTTAGTAGGGGGTCCGACCATCTTCACTCCGCCACCCGCTGTTTCCTCAGATCTCGCCTCATGTTTCACCACTTCATGTCTGTATGCATCCACGAATGACTTGGTCTCCTTGGGGTTATATTTTTGTTTCTGTTCTGCATTCCATTTCAAAAGTAACCCCACCAAATACTCTTGATTTCGTTGGTACTGTCTCAGGGAAGGTGATGGAAAATTTTGTAAAAATGGTACAAAGTTGTTCAAAGCCAACTTTTGATTTAGTTCAAAGTTTTGGTTTACGGTGTCCAGAATACCCCTAAACTCTGGATCGTTATGTTGAAAGCGGGATCCAAATGTTATGCCGAATGTGACGTTGGCTATTGCATCGCGTAACATCGGGAAAACATCCGTGGGGGTCCCATTGGTCAATGCCAGGGCCTCGTGCAACTCCTTCAGCTCCGCGTTGATTATTGTGCTCTCGAGATTCACTTTGCCAACGCCAAGGTCTCGTAGAACGCGCAGAGAAAACCGGCGTCTTTCTATAAGTTGCTGTGAGTACGTTTCTATTAAGATGCCTAGAAATAAAGATGTTTTCAGTTTAAAATACTGTACACAAATAAGCTTAGGCTATGATACATCAAACAATATTTCTAGAAGACCAAACCTTACAAGTTACACACAAAAAATACTCATATATTAATCAAAGTGTGAACTCTTACATTTACAGTGTTGTGCCCTAGCTTATACACACTAAAGTGCAGTTATATCAACCCCGTACAAAACTGTATTTTTTCGATTTCATTTTCATTTACATTTTCTCTTTTTGGGGGGTTGGGGGACGGGGTGGGGGCAACATGCAATAAAGAGCCAGTTGTCGTCCCTCCATGCTATTGTTCACCTGCTGTCTGCAACAATTATTGGACATTCTAATATCACAACTGGACATATGAACATTTGGTAAATGAAAAAAAAAAAAAAAACGCAACGCCACTCCATGTATACCCAAGGTCACACCAGGGTCATTGGTGCAGTGTAATTCCTACTCCCGTAAAGAGTTTACAATAAGAGAGTTTCGGCAGGACGTTAAGTGTGTACGTTTACGTGTGACGTAGTAGGTTGTTGCCTTCTGCGTTACGACTTTTGACATACAGCCTCACGTACGATCTCTGCTTGCGGGCGTTCTGAACGTGAAGGATGCTGTTTACACGTAAGTGAAGAACGTGAGTTTTTAACTGCTCTTTAAGTGTAGAAAAAAATCATTTTTCTTTATATCATTTTTATTATCATAGCAAGATTAACCATTCAATATATTTTTTTATCTCAATAATTTTGAGTTACATGGCTAATTGAAAGGAAAAAAAGAGTTTTTACAGAGGTGCTCTTTGCGTTGTCGGGTTTTCTTTAAAAATTCCTCTTGTATGCAATGACCGAGACTCCATATAGCACTTGCTTTCTACAATGAAAATGTCTGTGATTAAATCAAGTTATTTATATCGCTAAGCTTTCAAATTAAATATTTTTTTTTGTTCATTACTTTCATCTTTATGTAGAACTTTATGTCGTGTCCATATTGTAAATAAATAAATATCAACCATATGCAATTTATAGCATATTGCACTGTTTTATTATTCTTTACTGTTACTTATTGTCAAAAGCTGCTACGGAAAAAATGCTCTTATTTTTGTTTTGAACAAAAAGCTCCAAAAATGGCCCATATTTCTTAATCTTTTTCAGTTTTGTTAATACTGTTAAAATTGTCATTGCTCAATAATGTTACAATATTCTAAGTTGTAAATAAAAAAAATTACAACCATATACAAGTGTTAGCTTCTTTATTTGCTTTTTTTATCCTATACTACACAACATAAAAAATAGAGATATGATATATTTATTATGTTTAGTTTCTTTGATATAAATATTCCTCCAATGTTGAAGGGTGTACATTAAAAAAATCTGTAACAGCTCCACCACAGCTGCAAGTACAAACACCACGTTCACGAAGAGCCGAAGCGAAAAGTGGGGCACTGCTTGTACGGGAACGTGAACGACATGACTCATACGTACACGTACACGTTTAACGTACGTCCTGCCGAAACTCTCTATTATTTAGCATAACGTACGTGACCTAACACCACACACACTGTATATCTGACTGACCTTTGTACGTAAGGGGGATGTGAGGCGGCGTTCGAAAGGTAAACAGATCCGGCCTGCCAGCAAACTCTGCCCCCTGCTTCACGAGAGCGTCCCTAATTGTGTCAAACCCGTTTAAAACCACTACTGGGACCATGCCAAAATTGACCAGAAACACATCTCCGTACTTCTTGGACCAGTTTGTTAACACTACGTGTGCCTTTGACCCCAGGAACGGGAGACACCCGAGGACTGGCAGCCCCCATGGCCCAGGGGGCAGGTTCCGCCTCTTCTCTCGGCGCCCATGGGTTGAAATATAAGTGCCGAGGAATACTGTCACGAAGATGAGTACAGATCGGAGAGTGAGGTATGAAAACAATTCTCCAACTAAATCAAGTGTGTCAGCCATGTCGATCCTCTACTTCTGATACGCTATGTAAAATGTCCTAACAGAGTGAGCTGATCCTTTACCTCTGATACGCTATTTGTACGTACATGTAGGTCACGGAGATACCCTTAGCTGTGGACACAGTACGCCTTACTGCACATGCGCCCCTTTGAGTACTAGTAAATACTACATGTACCTCGCAAAAGACACCTTCTGTGCTATGGATGTAAATGACCAGCTGTATTAATGCACTTTTATGAAGTTTACGTTGAGCCGCAATTGAAAAATAGCGACTTGGTTCTGATAGTTCTCTTCAAACTGCTAATAATACATGATTGCTACAACTATAAACAGTACTCGTAATTGGACCACCAGCAAAGAATTACGGTTATCAATCAGTCAAAGAGAAACTGAACGTAGGGAAAAAGGGAAGAAATACTAAGGAAGGATTTTATTTGTATATTACTATTTATTTTATATATTACTATTAATTACTTCCTGGGCCCAAATTTCTGAAACCGTTGCGAGGATCAAAACGCCGTGGAATTACCAAGTCTGTAATGTATAATTCTTAGGGCAACTTTTAACCTTGCAATGTGTACTTTTACGTACAGAGATTTCTTAACCTCTGTCAGTGACTAATATCGCATATTACGGCATCAGGCCAGTTACAATAGAAGTGTTCAAGCTACTAAACTGGACTACTATTTTGGGAATAACAACTCTATAGACATACTAAATTATTCATACGTTGTGTTGATCATATTACACCGTCTGAAAGATGACAACACCCTGCAGTTGACTAGTAGACTGGGAGAGACGTATTTACAACGAGGAGAAAAAAAAGAAACAGGACCTCATCAGTATGAAAGGCATAAAGTGTTTTGAAAAACTTAATTGTTGTTTCTCCATTGCAGATCGTAATTAGATGTAATAGAAATCAATCTCCCTTAAAAAAAAAAAAATATATATATATATATATTCTGTTGCCGGGCTCCACAAATAACGTATTGGTCCACTTTAGTAAGCCTATTGTTATATATGAACATTCAATGATTATGTATACCACCACTGAATGTGTTCCGCTGCGTTGGTCATTAAAGGGCAGACATGAGTCTGTTTTGAGTAAGCTGCGTCCACTGCTGACGTCTAGGGTATTATGTAATTCGATCCATATGATTATTGTTACAGGACAAGAATGCATGAAAGGTGACTGAGCTATATGAAAGAATGGCAGCAGGGAAATAAAAGGTGGACAGTTTAGGAGGAGATGAGTCACTCCCTTAGTTTATCATTCCAGCCGCTGATGGGGATATGTACGCGTGTGTTTATACCAGCACATAGACAGGCAGACATAGGGATATGTACTCGTGTGTTTATACCAGCACATAGACAGGCAGACATAGGGATATGTACGCGTGTGTTTATACCAGCACATAGACAGGCAGACATAGGGATATGTACTCGTGTGTTTATACCAGCACATAGACAGGCAGACATAGGGATATGTAGTCGTGTGTTTATACCAGCACATAGACAGGCAGACAAAGGGAGAGACTTATGGTTGACATGGATGTGTACAAGGAAACATACTGAGAGTTACCGTGCAACAGAGCGTGGTTTACAGTGTGCATATTTATTTGATTTAAAGTCCACAAAACGGACAAAAGCACAGCTAGGAGTTTGTTTACTGCCATTTTGAAAATTAACTGTGACAATAACCCCCATATAGTTTTGGTAAATTCTAAAAGACAAATATACTTGGAGAAGCTGTCCGTACTTCTGTGCTACGACATTATAGAACGGTTATAATCCAATAACTGTACAGGTAGAAGATACCGTGTCTGGTAATATTGTTAACTGACTTATAAACATGGTGAGATTGGTCATTTCTGTAATAGTTCTCATGTTCGGAGTCTTTTTCTACGGCTGTCAAGGTATGTTGATGATATCTTTATCCTTTATACTAAATGATACCATGGTTTTTGGCATTCCCTTTGGTTGGAGTAATCTTCTCCAAATTGTTACAACAGTTTTCAAATCCCTGGAGACTTGCTATAGAACCCTTTGTCTTTTGACGAAAGCCTTACAGATTGTATAGGTCTTGCGTAAGGTTACGTTTGGCAATTTGAACACGATAAAAGTACGACAAAGTAATCTGTAACCTCAAATGAACTTTGCTGTACTCACCATAACTGATAACGATGTTCAATCAGACTTGTGTTTCTTTGTCACATGATGATATCAAATTTTATACTGTTCCGGATGGACACCGGGTATGTCTTAATTTTAATAACCATTGCAGTTTCTAATACTTGCGTACAACTTCGTTAGTCGATTGACTATCTCCATTTTTGGAAGGCATCTGGAACAAGTCTGCTTGTCTCTGTGACGACCTGCGTATTTGGCCAACTAAGAGAAAGCAATATTCTAAACAACACATTTAATCAATGTCCCTGATCCCTGACATCACTGTCCCTGATC
>NW_019773736.1:0-16315 GCF_001039355.2 Lingula anatina | reverse complement strand
TTCCTGATCCCTGACATCACTGTCCCTGATCTCTGACATCACTGTCCCTGATCTCTGACATCACTGTCCCTGATCCCTGACATCACTGTCCCTGATCTCTGACATCACTGTTCCTTATGCCTGACATCACTGTTGCAAGATTTTTATTTGGCACCTGTTACATTTTTAAATGTTTAACAATTTTAAATTTTAAAAAAAAATTAAGCCAAAATATGTTGTTAACAGGCGCCTCCAAGTGTCACAATGGTATGTGCTACCAGGTCATAGTCTACCCAAACTCTACATGGTTTGATGCCAGGAAGACTTGTCGGAGACTGGGCGGCCACTTAGCCAGCGTGGAGGACTGGAAAACAGAATGGACATTAGAGGGGCTACTACAACAAACACACCAGGACTTGGCACCATGGCTTCATAGTTACAGTGCATGGCTAGGAGGAACACAGAACATGTCAACTTCCTGGTACTGGGCCAGTCAACACTGGGATAGCCATGGCTTAGGTTAGTACTGGGTCGCTCAACACTGGGATAGCCGTGGCTTATGTTTGTATTGGGCCAGTCAACACTGGGAGAGCCATGGCTTAGGTTAGTTCTGAACCAGTCAACGCTGAGGTAAGGACAATTCCCTTAGTGTTTCTCACCGCGCGCTTCAGATAATCGGATCAAAGTTTAAGAACTATAGTGAAATTTACCTCATTGCGATCTGTTATATTGCTCAAGTTGGCTTGGGTAATCCAAAAGTACATTAAAGATATTTAAGATGATTTTTGTCAAGATGATTTCTCCCCTGCAGGCTGGTCTAGATGGGCACCGTCACAGTCTCGGTGGACGACCAGACAGGCATGTGTGGCTATGCAGGCGGACCTACAGTACCAGTGGACGAGCCGGGAGTGTACGGACTATTTGTGGTTTGTCTGCCTGCGCTTTGGTGAGTGCTTTTGTACTTGTTCACATTTAAGACAGGGCAATGTTGTACAATTTAAATAGGTCATGTGAAACAATGTGCAGAGAAGCTTTTTCAAAGAGGAAAATGTCTTGGACATCAGTACATGTTAGCTATATATCTGAAAGTGCTCATGCCAGGTCTGACGGGAATGGTAGTCGTAGTCCTGAACGACCGGGCTCCCATATGCTAAGCACAGGTTAAAGTTAGTTGGAACATTGGGGTTAGTATATGGGACGAATGTCACCTGTACAAAGTAATGGGGAACGGACTACGGTTCCTAGATAACTGCCATTCCATATCATTTTTCAATCATTTTATAAAGAATATAGACCTCCCTGATCCCGTGTACTTAGCAAATTGAATAACACTCCATTCTGTTCTATAAAAATTGTACGGTAATAGAATTCAATTTAATTTAATTGTACGGAACATCACGATACTTAACCAGGAACGTCTTCTCTCCCTCAGTTGACGAGCACGAGTGCCAAGCACCCAACGAATTTTTTACAGAGGGCGTCTGTTATCATCTGAACACCAGCTCTCAGACGTGGTACGAGGCACGAAGACAGTGTCACCTGGACCTTCAAGGTGACCTGGCCACTGTCCACAACAATGCTGTCCATAGTAATATTATACGAATGGCCAAGAGACTGGGACAGGATGGATTGGAGGACTTCTGGATTGGAGCCACGAGAACAAACTGGACTTGGTCAGCTCATGGTGAGAAGACACTTTCACTTGTACTTTGTTGTTATCCTACATATGAAATCTATTATGTGCCCCCTTTTAGTATAGTTTAATTACTTCCTCGGAATTTATAAGGTATCCACTCTCGATCATACCTCACACAGGATATGATATATAACGTAACCGTCCTCCTAACTCACACAGGATATGATATATAACGTATCCGTCCTCCTAATTCACACAGGATATGATATATAACGTATCCGTCCTCCTAACTCACACAGGATATGATATATAACGTACCCGTCCTCCTAACTCACACAGGATATGATATATAACGTATCCGTCCTCCTAACTCACACAGGATATCATATATAACGTATCCGTCCTCCTAACTCACACAGGATATCATATATAACGTACCCGTCCTCCTAACTCACACAGGATATCATATATATCGTATCCATCCTCCTAACTCACACAGGATATCATATAAAACGTATCCGTCCTCTAAACTCACACAGGATATGATATATAACGTATCCGTTCTCCTAACTCATATATCATATATAACGTATCCGTCCTCCTAACTCACACGGGACATGATATATAACGTATCCGTCCTCCTAACTCACACAGGACATCATATATAACGTATCTGTCCTCCTAACTCACACAGGATATGATATATAACGTATCCGTCCTCTTAACTCACACAGGATATCATATATAACGTACCCGTCCTTCTAACTCACACAGGATATCATATATAAAGTATCCATCGTCATGCCTCACAAAGGACATACTGTTCGCCACGATATGTTTGCTTAGGTCTCGTCTACTTTCAAGCTTTTCTGTGCTGTTCATTTGCTGCCGACAATCTCTCACTACAGGTGATCCAATTATGTTCAGTAACTGGGGTTTTAGATATGACCCACGTTCCGAGGAAATGTACCCCTTTCCCAGCCCAGCTCCAACTGGCTGCTTGCAGCTTCATTTCACTGATCATTGTTATGGAGAAACCACTTCAGATCCCTGCTTCTTCTGGAAGGATGTAAACTGCAGCAGCAGGGCGGTTGGCCTCGTCTGTCAGTTCCCAGAAGGTGCGTGAACTGTTAATTACACATTGCACTATAACGACTATTTGAAGTAATTCACGGAGTCAAAATGGATTAACCAACCGAAGGTTTATCGAATATATATATATATATATATATATATATATATATATATATATATATATATATATATATATATATAAATTTTAAGATAAAATGCTTCCTGCAAGTGCCGCACGACCCACAGCAACTAATATAGTATGAGCTTGCATTAAAACGAATATCATTAATATCATGATACTTAAATCGAAAGCAGTAATTTTTTGCAGTTTAGATGTGTTTGACATTTGTTGATGAAAAAATGTATTGCAGGGAGCTCGAACGATTCAGGTTGGGGCTCGTCATCAGGTTCAGGATCAGGTTCGGGCTCGTCATCCGGATCAGGATCAGGTTCGGACTCGTCATCCGGATCAGGATCAGGTTCGGACTCGTCATTCGGATCAGGATCAGGTTCGGACTCGTCATCCGGATCAGGATCAGGTTCGGGCTCGTCTTCAGGATCAGGATCAGCAAGAACGACAACGATACCAGTGACATTAATAACACCACGAACAATAGCAGCTACTATTCAAACCAGGCCAATAAAGATTACAACTGTTATTTCAGCTTCAATCACAACTAGTTTTCCAGCAACAACTAGTTCTAGTTCAGCATCAATTACAACTGTTCGTTCAGAATCTACTACATCTAGCGCAGGAACGGGTAAGCATACAAAACACTCTGACTTTTCACTAGTTGAACATTTATATTATCTTTATTAAATATATTTAAATTTTAAGGGGTACATCATCTTCCTGGATCAACAAGTGAATAACTTGATAATATCTGTGCATTTGCAGTCATTAACTATGCATTTTGATCACTGAGGCAATCATTTCCACGCACCGCTCAACCAATATGCTTCCAAAGCCGAAGCCCTCAATTGAGGCTTTCCATTTTGTTTTTGGTAATCAGGAGGAGATCAGCATTGGTCAGAATTGGGCCTTAAGTGTGACGTCAAGTGGTGTAAGACGCGAAGCTGAGTGGTCATTTTTAGCCGGAGGTGAACGGGAGAGAAGACGTGGACTCGGAGAAAAAAGCAGTTTTTCAAACAACATGATAAGATAACATCTCTTCTTTACGCATTTTGGGCAGAGAATACTTGTAGAAATAATAGACACATGATATGAAAACGTGACACGGAACTTGAAGGTGCAAAATCGTGCTTAATTTTGCAGACAGCTTGTTGTGAAATATATGCTGCATCGACCGCCAGCGCGACAAAGATCGTAAAGGGAAAGGAATTCCCGGGAGGCTGTAAATCATGTGGAATTTGACATTTATATAATCTGTTACCTGTATGTCCATATCTAAGTATTTTTGGGCGTTTTATGGTATGTGCTGCAATTATAATGATTTTTTAGAGTTCTTGAAGGACCTTGTGAAAAACCAGGACAAACAGGAGTTCGTGACAAACAACTGAATCGTACTGATCTACGACTGATGTGCAAAGATGTATCTTTTTTTAATATTGTGACGAATTTTTAGATTTTTATTTTTATTTATACAAGTTGTCTGCAAATTAACCACGATTTTGCACCTTCAAGTTCCGTGACACGTTTTCATATCATGTGCCTATTATTTCTACAAGTATTCTCTGCCCAAAATGCGTAAAGAAGAGATGTTATCTTACCATGTTGTTTGAAAAACTGCTTTTTTCTCCGAGTCCATGTCTTCTCTCCCGTTCACCTCCAGCTAAAAATGACCACAGCTTTACGTCTTACACCACTACACGTCACTTCCGGCACAATTCTGACCAATGCTGATCTTCTCCGGTGCCTCTTATTACACGTTTACATTCGTTCTGGTTATAGGTAATGCGGACAATATGTCCAACCCGAGCAGCCGCCAGGCACTTCCAACAGGTAGATACGTTTAATTTATAGTGCATGCAGTTCTTTGGTAAGTCACCGTAAGTGTTTAATTATAATTGGGAGATTGTTCAAGTTTCATACCGCTCGTCAATGGACATATGCCTGACACGTCCAGAAAGGGACTGGGCTATCACATTAACCAGAAACCACGGTACATAAAGCCTCTGGACTGTTTACCTTTGCAAATATTTGAAGATTTGTAGTGACGCTAGCAACTTCATGCTTAAGACAATCATAACAATGTATCTGTACTGTTCTTTAGGTGCTGTAGTGGGTGGCGTGACAGCAGTGGTGGTGGTTGTGACAATACTTGTCATTGTGATAGTGGTCATCAAAAGAAGGTACTGTGTATTCCTTGGTTATTGTTTTAATTCAATGGAAACCGAACCAGTTTAAGTGCTATTTGTGTGACATGTGGAACGAAAGAGATAATTTTGAACATTTAAGTTCAATCTAGTTCATATTACTCCTCTGCTCGTGTTGGTGGTTTGATGACCTTTTAATACAATTAACTCTTTATGTATAACATAAGCGTTTCATTACACATACTATGCAACAAGCATATCTCTCTATGATATAGACGTTAGATGAAGAGAACAATAATAGTTAACAGAATCAAACACGTAGTCCATGAATTAAGTGAGCCTTGGATTTTCGTGATGTGACTTTTTAAAAACAAAAAAAATAGTTCAATTAATTTTCAAAAAGAAACAAATCAAATTACAAGTAATAGTAGATAATTAAAACGCAAGGCATTATTTTCTTATCCACATAATACCAATATCTATTTCCAGTGTCAAGTAATAGTAGATAATTAAAACTCAATGTAATGAACCTTTTACATATGCCTATGATGAATGTCCTAAACTTATATAATTTTGAACGCTTAATTCAAGCGTGGGCTCGAAATAGGACATTACGTTTTCGTCTAACTTAGTGGATAACGCAATCCAAAGATCCCACGGTTCGTGTCAGATTTACGTAAGGTCGCGCAAGGAAAACCCAAGTCCACGTAATGACCAGTTAAATGATTTATTCGTTGACGCTAGGTAACTACATATTCTAAGTGAAGCCTCCAACTCTTAACTCGTCAGCTCCGTACTCCGTCGCTTCCAATCTCCTCCTCCGCTGCTTCCTTCTACATGACTCCCCCGTATATCTCTCAAGGTATTGCTTATATCCTTATTCCTTATCCATCTGTATGGTCCATGACGCAAACTTAAACTACCTTTAATTGCATATTTAATTTCTTTACTTCGGCGTCATACACAGAGACCACCGCATTACTCAAGAGCTATTAGACTACAAGACATTACGTCATACGACTTCGTATGATCTTTATGTCGGACCCGACATCAAGACATTATTTTCTTATCCACATATTAATACCAATATCTATTTCCAGTGTCAAGTTATAGTAGATAATTAAAACTCAAGGCATTATTTTCTTATCCACATAATACCAATATCTATTTCCAGTGTCAATAAACGTTAAAACTGTTTTTTCTCTTCCAGAAAACATGCCCAGTCCGAGTCCAAGGAGAGGAGGGCTTTCAACAACCCTAGTTACACAGAAAACATCAGGGCAGTGAGCGTGCGTGACGATATATACTCAGAACCAAACGACGACTACATGCCTCGTGAGGGCGGTGATCATCCACATCAGACCACTTGTTCTGAGATGAATGCGGAACACTATTACCAAAAACTGCAGTATTCCAATCAGAGCCAAGAAGAAAATATCTACGCGCAGATTGGTGCCGATGAAGATATCGCCGAGTCTTACATTGATTTCAGTGCTTATGACATGCCAGTCGGACATCCGCAAGACTGTGAAAACAGCGTTTTTAATTAAATTAATATGAAAAGTTGATGTTGTGCTTAAATTGACATGCCAGCCGGACATCCGCAAGACTGTGAAAACAGCGTTTTTAATTAAATTAATATGAAAAGTTGATGTTGTGACAAGCTACAAGGAACACAAACAACAAAACATTTACACAATGTATTCCATGTTTCATTGTATTTTATCATGATATATACACAGCTTTTTCCCGGCGGTGTTTTAGAGTGTACTTCCACGCTATTTACCATTGGTATGTTAGTGCTAAAACTGAAGACAAAAACAGACTCGGCTGGGTTATGAAAACTTTCCGACCAGTGGCGGATTTAGAGGGGGGGTCAGGGGGGTCCTGCTCCCCCTTCAGTTTCTGAAGAATATACCGCACCAATATTCCCCTCTTGAAAATGGAATTTTGACAAGTAAAATTATAGTTTTAAACCGTACCAACTGGCATTGTTTGACCTTCCAGAACACCAAAAATATGTTCGGGGACCTTGCGCAGGCCCCACACCAACACAAGTGGGCGATGATTGGCTTCGTATCTGAGGCCTGTCGTTCCGTAATCCCCCCCCCCCTTCAAATAATCCTGGATCCGCCCCTGCCGAATACGTTCCCTCAAAGCAACCTCTACATGTAGCAAAACCAATTTTTATCCAACAGCAACAAATTTTTTAATTAAATTTTATTATAATATTTTTCGACAGAGTGCATTGATTTTCTTTTTACACTTTTATAAATATAGCAATAAATTATTATCCTATAGCAGTTGAAATCTATATTAGAGGTTTGGGGCAAGGGGTATTTCATCCACTCACTCCGAAGTAACCGACATGTGATAAAAAGCTGAAAATATTATTCTCAATAAACCATCATATTCTAATGTTCGTTACTAGTACAATACAAAACTGTAACAAATATTATCAAAATTATTTAAAAGGTTTTCGTGCCACTGAAGAAGACTACAACCATTTAGATGTGGTGACATGTACATGTAGCAAAATCATTGGTCTCGATAAGTGCCATTTATACAGAAAGATTAGAAACAAAAACAGGAAAAATTGTCTGACTTACCCACCCTGCACACGGTTTTTTAATTTCTTACAGAGTAACTTTAGACTTTTAATAAGTACGGAGAGTTTCGAGTAACGGTTTTCTAAACCTACTGTGACAGAAAGGATAAATCTAGTGTGTTGTAATGCAAACATGTTCTGATTCACACCTTGCTGTATGGAACGTTTTCGAATTCAGTTTACAAGAAGGTTAAAAAATAACAACCCTTTTGGATAATTTTGGCTAGTTATTAATATTAACAAAAATTAAACCGGACTAAAGGGGTATTAAGAGATTCAATTTTTTTACTGATACATTTTGTCCTCAGCCTCAAGAATATTTTTTCAAAATGGACCGAGGCAAGTCCCGAGTTTAATCATCACGGCGGAGTAACATGTCAAAGAGTCTTCCATAATACAGAGCCTGCTTCCGATTCATTTGTACACTTCAGCCTAGCCCTAGATTTTGACCCACTTAGGTCAGGCTAACCCTGACCATTATAACTATATGAAGGGCGGACTTTCTGTTACGCGGACCCTCAGTTACACCGGGTCGAGTCAAAAACCACCTCACTGAGAAAACACACAATTGGAGCTCTTTTGTGCCAAGCCATGAAAACATTGATAATTAACAGTGGGTAGGTGTGGTCTCATGTATCACATGAGTGAACACATTTGCTTGACTGATAAAGTGAACAGTTTTCAGTTTCATGGCGTAATCCCAGAACACAAGGGACCACTAAGGCCCGAATTCCAAGATGTTCCTTTAAATAGGCCTAAGGTCTACTTTTAAAAAGGTTTCCTTTGATGAAGTGTTCCTTGGTAAAGGAAGGCCTAACGAAATGGTATTCTAAGACCACACTTTAGCCTCTCCTTTTATAAGGAATTACTTTGACAAAAGTCAGCCTTTAGGTAAGGGACACTGACATAAACGAGCTCCTCATTGGTTAAAGTAGGCCTTTGGAACACCCTCCTTGTTATAAACGCCTCAGTAATGTTGTATAATTGGGATCAACTGATCAACTTCAATCATGCAACAGTACATATAGACATTATCACTGCATGTGGATGTTTTGATCTAAGCCAAATTTATTAATTTGTTAATTTATTAATAATAAATTGATTTATATAATTAAAAAAATGAAATCCATCAATAGCTGAAGCCATCTTTCGAGAAACGAAACCTTCCAAAGAAATCGTCATCGGTGAAGTCGTCTTCATTGAATTTAGGTAGGCGTGTTCTCATGCATCTTGCATTCCTGTTGACATCATCAAGACGCACTAGTTGGTTTACTAGTCCGGTGGCTTAAGGAAAAAATCGTGACACGGCGGATAAAAGCACCAAATTTTGCATGTGGGTACCTTTTGAGATTCTAAATCAAATTAGAGCCGTAGCCCACGGAAAAAATTACCGTTTGGCCAAAAAATCCAAAATGGCCGCCAATTTATTGAATTCTTTAGAAATATGTATATGCCTATGTTGATTTTTATCAAATAAATTACTTTCTCAAAGTTTTCCACACCCTTATAACCCATTTTATTCATATATGTCAAATAGCAAACAAGTTCCCTTGGACTTTTTGAAAAAATCCAAGATGTCTGTCATTTGCCATAGAAACAGACATAGGAATACTAGTGCACAACTATTATCAGCTAGAACGATACGTTGTCCACTATTAAATTAAGTCTGCTTCTCAGATCTTTGTTACCCACATAATATGTTTGTGGTGAGTAACTACGAAGTGTTCTTGGGCATTTTGGAAAATCCAAGATGGCTGCCATGTGCCACAGGAATTCTAGTATACGGTGATTCAACTAATGGCAACTGGAAAGATTAATTTTTCACTGTCAAATTTAGCTGGTTTCTGAGTGTTTTTCCACATCCTTTCTACCCACACAATATGTATGTGGTGAGTAACTAACAGTATTCTTGGGCACTTTGAGAAAATCCAAGATGGCCGTCATATGTAATAGGAATACTTATAGTATTACAAAGGGTTGGAACTAATGCCAGCTAATTANTCACAGCAGTGGTGATGGTTGTGACAATACTTGTCATTGTGATAGTGGTCATCAAAAGAAGGTACTGTGTATTCCTAGGTTATTGTTTTAATTCAAGGGAAACTGAACCAGTTTAAGTGCTACATGTATTTGTGTGATTCATGTATGTGGAAAGAAAGAGATTATTTTGAACATTTAATTGTATTACTAGTTCAATCTAGTTCATATTACTCCTCTGCTCGTGTTGGTGGTTTGATGACCTTTTAATACAATTAACTCTTTATGTATAACATAAGCGTTTCATTACACATACTATGCAACAAGCATATCTCTCTATGATATAGACGTTACATGAAGAGAACAATAATAGTTAACAGAATCAAACACGTAGTCCATGAATTAAGTGAGCCTTGGATTTTCGTGATGTGACTTTTTAAAAACAAAAAAATAATTCAATTAATTTTCAAAAAGAAACAAATCAAATTACAAGTAATAGTCCATAATTAAAACTCAAGACATTTTTTCTTATCCACATAATACCAATATCTATTTCCAGTTTCAAGTAATAGTAGATAATTAAAACTCAAGGCATTATTTTCTTATCCACATAATACCAATAAGTCAATAAGCGTTAAAAACGGTTTTTCTATTCCAGAAAACATGCCCAGTCCGAGTCCAAGGAGAGGGGGGCTTTCAACAACCCTAGTTACACAGAAAACATCAGGGCAGTGAGCGTGCGTGACGCTATATACTCAGAACCAAACGACGACTACATGCCTCGTGAGGGCGGTGATCATCCACATCAGACCACTTGTTCTGAGATGAATGCGGAACACTATTACCAAAAACTGCAGTATTCCAATCAGAGCCAAGAAGAAAATATCTACGCGCAGATTGTCGCCGATGAAGATATCGCCGAGTCTTACATTGATTTCAGTGCTTAAATTGACATGCCAGTCGGACATCCGCAAAACTGTGAAAACAGCGTTTTTAATTAAATTAATAGGAAAAGTTGATGTTGTGACAAGCTACAAGGAAAACAAACGACAAAACATTTACATAATGTATTCCATGTTTCATTGTATTTTATCATGATATATACACAGCTTTTCCCGGCGGTGTTTTAGAGTGTACTTCCACGCTATTTACTATTGGTATGTTAGTGCTAAAACTGAAGACAAAAACAGACTCGACTGGGTTATGAAAACTTTCCTACCAGTGGCGGATTTAGAGGGGGGTCAGGGGGGGGGGGGTCCTGCTCCCCCTTCAGTTTCTGAAAAATATACCGCACCAATATTCCCCTCTTGAAAATGGAATTTTGACAAGTAAAATTATAATTCTAAACCGTACCAAATGGCATTGTTTGACCTTCCAGAACACCAAAAATGTTCGGGGACCTTGAGCAGGCCCTACACCAACACAAGTGGGCGATGATTGGCTTCGTATCTGAGGCCTGTCGTTCCGTAATCCCCCCCCTTCAAATAATCCTGGATCCGCCCCTGCCGAATACGTTCCCTCAAATCAACCTCTACATGTAGCAAAACCAATTTTTATCCAACAGCAACAAATTTTTTAATTAAATTTTATGTTAATATTTTTTCGACAGAGTGCATTGATTTCTTTTTACACTTTTATAAATATAGCAATAAATAATTATCCTATAACAGTTTGATATAGCAGTTGAAATCTATATTCGAGGTTTGGGGCAAGGGGTATTTCATCCACCCACTCCGAAGTAACCGACATGTGATAAAAAGCTGAAAATATTATTCTCAATAAACCACCATATTCTAATGTACGTTACTAGTACAATACAAAACTGTAACAAATATTGCCAAAATTATTTAAAAGGTTTTCGTGCCACTGAAGAAGACTACAACCATTTAGATGTGGTGACATGTACATGTAGCAAAATCATTGGTCTTCGATATCCCTTCTATGAGTGCCATTTATACAGAAAGATAAAAAACAAAAACAGGAAAAATTGTCTGACTTACCCAACCTGCACACGGTTTTTTTAATTTCTTACCGAGTAACTTTAGACTTTTAATAAGTACGGAGAGTTTCCAGTAACGGTTTTCTAAACCTACTGTGACAGAAAAGATAAATCTAGTGTGTTGTAATGCAAACATGTTCTGATTCACACCTTGCTGTATGGAACGTTTTCGAATTCAGTAAAGAAGGTTAAAAAATAACAACCCTTTTGGATAATTTTCGCTAGTTATTAATATTAACAAAAATTAAACCGGGCTAAAGGGGTATGAAGAGATTCAATTTTTTTACTGATACATTTTGTCCTCAACCTCAAGAATATTTTTTCAAAATGGACCTATATATTGAGAAGCAGTGATTGTTCTCTGGCAGGCGAGGCAAGTCCCGAGTTTAATCATCACGGCGGAGTAACATGTCAAAGAGTCTTCCATAATACAGAGCCTGCTTCCCATTCATTTTTACACTTCAGCCTAGCCCTAGATTTTGACCCACTTAGGTCAGGCTAACCCTGACCATTATAACTAAATGGAGGGCGGACTTTCTGTTACACGGACCCTCAGTTACACCGGGTCGAGTCAAAAACCACCTCACTGAGAAAACACACAATTGGAGCTCTTTTGTGCCAAGCCATGAAAACATTAATAATTAGCAGTGAGTAGGTGTGGTCTCATGTATCACATGAGTGAACACATTTGCTTGTACTGATTAAGTGAACAGTTTTCAGTTTCATGGAGTAATCACAAGTGACCACTAAGGCCCGAATTCCAAGATGTTCCTTAAAATAGGCCTAAGGTCTACTTTTATAAAGGCTTCCTTTGATGAGGTGTTCCTTGATAAAGGAACGCCTAACGAACTGGTATTCTAAGACCACACTTTAGCCTCTCCTTTGAAAAGGAATTACTTTGACGAAAGTCAGCCTTTAGGTAAGGGACACTGACATAAACGAGCTCCTCATTGGTTAAAGTAGGCCTTTGTGACACCCTCCTTGTTAAAAACGCCTCATTAATGTTGACTAATTGGGGTCAACTGAGGTCAACTGATCAACTTCAGTCATGCAACAGCGCATATGGACATTATCACTGTATGTGGATGTTTTGATCTAAGCCAAATTTAGTGAATAAAGCAAGTATGCCAAGAAGAGAAAAGAATGGTTTGGAGGATGAGAAAACCAAAGTCATAACCCTTTTCTGATATCGAAAAGCAGCTACTGATGCAACTAGTCAACAGAGAAAAGCCTATCCTCGATCAAATGTATTACTTCCGCCAAGGAGGTTTTGTTTTCACCCCTGTTTGTTTGTCTGTCTCTCTGTCTGTCTGTCTGTTTGTTTGTTTGTCATCAACATAACTCAAAAAGTTACGGGCCGATTTTGATGAAATTTTCAGGGTAGGTCAGAAATGGGTTAACTTAGAAGTGGTTAGTTTTTGGTGGTGACCAAGGTCAATAATCAAAAATCAAAAATAACTCAAAAAGTTACGGGCCGATTGTTATGAAATTTTCAAGAACTGTTACAAGTTGGCCCAGTAACAGATGATTAGTTTTTGGTGATGATCTGGATCAATAATCAATAAATAATCAAAAATAAAAAAACTAAATCATTATATAATCAAAATTGGGTGGAGACTCTGCTGCTTTCTGCACTCTCGGAGTGCTTTTCTATTTGAATTTAATGATTTTGAATTTAGGTAGGCATGTTGGTTTACATAGTCCTCCATGGAGCTGATTTTCACAAGAGAACAGTACACGGTGGCTGCTTAAGGAAGACTAAAAGTTACTCCAGACGAACCTTACATTTAAGGAATCATCAACTTAGGTAGAAAAAGCAGGAGTTTAAATATGAGACTTGCTTTTCTCGAAGAGAAGTAAAAAACAAAACTTTAATTTCAGCATACACATTCTTTTTCACTTTACCAAACAATTTGTTGAAATTTTCTCAGAAACATTCGAAATATATTTTAAATAATGTCAGAAAATTTCAGAAAGATATCTTATTTAGTTTTTGAGTTATAATAAATTTCCTGGGATGCGTGCTGTACCTAAAAACCTTCATCACGTCAGCTAGTTGCACAATATACGGGCGGGCTAGCTGACTGGAAGACTTCCACCTTATTACGTTTATAATTACAAATAGATTGTAAATTAAGTGCCTTTTTCAATAGTTCTTCTATAGTTTTTTAATCAACTGAACCAGGATACTCATAAAATTTTGTTTTGCACTCAAATCATACATGTATACAAGAATACAAACAATATCATGAGCAAATATTACACTTTCGTGAATAAAAATTGCATCATAAAAATACAAGCAAACGTGGAATTTGTACTAATACACAAGCAGGAAAAGACATGTTGATACAGCGCACTAGTAAACATATTACATCTGTATTTATACTCAAGCAGGAAAAGCCATATGTAGATGCAGCACACAAGTAAACATATGTCATTTTTACTTATACATAAGCAGGAAAAGACATGTTGATGCAGTACAACGTAACATATGACATTTGTCTCTATGCACAAGCAGGAAAAGACAATGTTGATACAGCACACAAGGCAACATTAAGCCTGACTTGCCACGGAACGTTTACAGTCATTTTATCAGCAATATAGCCCTTCCAATTACTATTGTCGTCTGCTTGGTTACTGCCGTTAGTATCATCAGCGTTTTTCATAAATCAAGCCCCACGTCCGAATCTGCTCTCTGACAACTCATACTAGCCAAAGGTACATAATCTTTGAAGTTATCGGAGTATCAAAATCTATCAAGGACACTTCCCCGAAGTCTGAATTTTCTAACAAGACTAGAACATTTCTCAAACCATAATTTCTGCGGACTTCTCGACGCCATTTTGACTTCTTAGCACCTCGACAATGGTTGAAATAAATCGCTTTTTCATTATCTAATTCTTGCTACACGTCTTTCAAAAGCCGGTAGTAAACAAAAAACTAACATTGAGTTATTCTTGTGATAGAAGCATGAATTGTTACAAACGACAGAGGACAGTACAAGCATGTAAACACAGAAACCCCGTATATGCGGTTCCCGGCACTGAGGATTTTTTAAAATGAACCGCATATGTGCGGTTCCCGGCGCTATGGGGTTAACGCTAAAGGGAGATTCTAGAATACGGGCCCCAGACTAAATCTGGAAAACCGTAGGGTATCTTCCCAAGGTGTGAAAGGTGTGAAAGTTTTTGTGGGATAATGGTCTAAAAAAACCTAGCTGTAGACTGTGAATAAGATCCTTGCATATAATGATATGTTTTTTTTTTTTTTTTTTTTTTTTTTTTTTTGTCCACGTGTTCTAAAATGTTATTTATACTGAGGGCGTCGTCCACGCTTTCTTCGCGACTTATGCAAATAATGTTTCACTCTCCATGGCTCTTGTATTTAAAGATCTCTTTCAGTCGTAAAGTCTCTTGTCTAACTTTGGGTTTGTTTAACTTAGTATAGAAATGCAACTCGGTGTCTTGAACTAAAATTAAATCTCCCATAAATATAACAAAATCTCATTAGAAGTTTCTAATAATATCATCGATATTCATAAAAGGTGGGGCTGTCTCTATTTGCTCCATACACATTAATCAGTAATAACCGATAATTTTTTACCTATGATGAATTCAACGACCATATTATTACCAATGGTATCACATGCATCACTTAAAATTGTATTCTAAAAGTTGTTATTGAAGAGTAAGGCAGTACCTCTTGAGAACGATCTTCCTGGCCTAATGAGGATTTGCCCCCCCCCCCCCCAAAAAAAAAATAAATAAATAAATAAAATAATAAATAAATAAAATAAAATAAAATAACTCAATTGCATTCTTCTGTAAGTTGAGTGTCTTGAAGGCAATATATATATACTGAATTTTCTTTTTGCTTCAAATAATTGAGTACGTCCCTTCTTTTTTGTAACCCCCCAAGCCCCTGCAGTTTAATCTAACAGTTGCAATACTCATAATGCACAATCAAGTAAGCATTGTTAATAGCGGTGATATGGGCCATGTCAGATATACAGTAACTAAGGGGAAAATTGTATTGGTTTAGGCTTTATGAATAAATTGAATCTGTCTTCATTTTTTTTAACTGTACTGCACCATATTGTACTGTAGTACTGCTGGTTACTAAAAAGTACATAGTTTCTTTACGAAATACAAAATTACCTTACAATATTCCTTACAAATAAAACAATAGTCCTTATAAAATAACTGCATGAAGGTATTATAAAACTCACATATTAGTGGAGACTTAGAGGAAAAACTGCGCTACACCCTCTGTCTGGTCAGAATCTGCTCTGAGTGTCTTTGTTACGAGTGGAGATGAATGTGACCCAGTTACTTGAATGAGCATATTCAGACGATACACCTGAGTGGCATAGTGAACAGTGATCAGATTAGTTAGCTTATTTATCCAAGTACGCCGAGGATTCACTTCGCAGAGATAGAGAAATTATTAATCTCTGCAACACTAAATTAATTACATACCGTCAAAAATTAATTATATGATAACTATTAAAGATAACTTTTAACACCACATTTCTCTACAAACTTAACTTAAGGAATATGTCAATATTGTACTGGAGGTAATTAGGAAAGCAGAAATATATAAAACCTTCGACATACTAGAATAATCCATATACAATGTTTCATTAGTAGTAAGAAAATTAATACATCCTGAATAGGATGAAAAAAAAAAAAAAAAACCAGAAACCATCATCACCAGATAGGGGTTAGGGTTAGGGTTAGGGTTAGGGTTAGGGTTAGGGTTTAGG
>NW_019773735.1:9243-32789 GCF_001039355.2 Lingula anatina | reverse complement strand
AGGGGTGTTTCACGAAGCAGTAGTTAACTCATCGCTAAGTTCAGTCGTAAAGTTCGGTCGTTAGTTCTCTCGTTACTCACCGTAGTCTCGAAACAGTCTACCGGAAGTGGAACTCTTGCGTAAAAGTGTCGCGAAAGCACTAACTCTCCAATTTCCGGCGGCTGGAAATGCATAAGAACGTCTGCTTTGAGGTCGTCGTAAAGGATCTCCACCACCTTTTTGCCGCTCTTTTTGTCACAGCTAGGCGCAACCTCTCGTAAATTGCATCATCGTATGTATATTCTAAATAGATTCTGCCTTTCATGAAAACGTCGTAGTCTACGTTGCCGTCTGGAGGTACGGATAGCAAGAAAAGTAGCCGCCATATTGGATACAAAGACAAACGACAGACAACGGTAACTAAGCAACCTTTTTATTTCACTCATTACGCATGCGTACGATGAAACTCTAGAGTTAGCGACTGGTCTGACCAGTCGTTAAATATCCAAGGTAACAACGAGACAATAACGAGCGAGAGAACTAGCGACTGCCTCGTGAAACGGCACTATAACTAGCGAGAGGCTAACTACCGATCGCTAACTAACTACTGCTTTGTGAAACCGGCCCCAGTTCTATTACCTGAATCGGTATGCAGGCGGGCTTTGCAATCATAGCAACTCCCCCCTCTCTCTCAATTCAGTTGTCTCGGAACAGGTCCATCAGTGGAATCAATGCAATAGTGCTGTCACTTTCTCTCTCACAAATCGGTATACTTTACTTCTGAATTACATATTATCAATTTTTTAATGGTTTTCGTATTTTTACCTGTAGGAATGGTAAACTGCCCACCAATTTTCTCCCAAAACACAACGGCGTCCTTCTTGGTCGACTTATATTCTCTGTGGAGAAAGATATGTTTTGCTATGTTTTTACTGTGAGATAGCCAACAACATTAAGAACAGAAATAAGTAATAACCATCCTGGTTGCTGATACTGAAAAAAATTGTCATAATTACTTCACTCCCCTTAATTTTGAAGATTACAACAGACCATGGCTGAAATTCACGGACTACAACCCCAATAGCATTTAATATGGTAAAGAAATCGGTACATACCGCCCTATGGTTTCTTGACAGTTTAAGCAGTACACTGGACAAAACTCTGTATAATCCTTAAACCACCCATCCACTGCCTATTAAGAAAATATATTTTTATCAGCAAAACATAAGCATTGCTTTTAAATATATATCATATGTAATTCATCACCTTTCATGGAACTCAAAAACTTAATGCGTGAACATAAATATATTTGTTGTGGGTACGCAGACACGTGACGTTTATGTGCGAACTGTTCAGTAAGGTCTAAGTAGTGTTAATATCATGTGACTGGTCACTTGAGTAGTATTATCAAATAGAAGGTGGTGAGGAAAAGTAGATTTTAGAGTTAGGTCATTCGAAGGCTCTTTCGCATTCCGTGAAGATGGCAGAGAATGATCAAACTGATTCGGGTCCACGCCCCGAGGACCCAGAAAGACAAGAAGGTTGGAAAACCGTGAAAGAGTATCAAATTTCTGACTTTGCTGACGATTCTGGAGATGAAAGAAAGATCAGAGCAGCGGAAAACAGGGCTCTTCGTCAATCGCGTAAAAACAACTACCGTTTTTCTCCATATGCCACTCCCACCGCAGCCGCAGGTGCCCCTTTTTCTACCAACAGAGCAATGGCTTCCTCGCCGTACCCAGGGCCTTTTCCTTCAGCCGCAGTCAGCTCAGCAGGCCAGTTGAATCCCAGTCTAGGGCCCAGATTTCCCACTTTTTCGTCACAGCCTTTTCGTAGGATCCGCAAACCGATGCCGTCCGACATCTGCTTCCTCTGTTTGCAGCCGGGACACTGGAGATCAAGCTGCCCCAACGCCCAAGTTAGACCAGAACCAGAGAACCAACGCAATTGAAAATGTAAAAGATAAGTATTTTCTGAAAGATCCAGAAACTTTTGAATGCTTGGCAGACTTACATTTGCGCCAACATATAGAACATTTAAAAAAACTTGATCGTAATTTCTCAAAGACAGACGGCATTAAAGGAAGTCTTCGTGCCCATATGCAATTTTGGAAAGACATGAACACTTATTCGGACATTCTCAGAATCATAGAGAACGGTTACGATATTCCGTTTATATCCAATCCTCCATCCATGTTTATGCAAAATAACAGATCAGCTATAAAAAAAAACGCACATTTTGTCAAAAATACAATTAAAGAATTGTTGAATACAGGTTGTATTGTTCAAGTGCCTTTTAGACCTTTTATTGTTAGTCCTCTAAGCGTTGCTGAAAACAGAGAAAAGAAGAGATTAATTTTGGATTTAAGTCAATTGAACAATCATATTAAAAAAGATTAAGTTCGAAGACTGGAAAGCGGGTATAGATTACTTTGAAAAAGATTGCTTAATGATTAAATTTGATCTTAAATCAGGTTACCATCATATCGATATTTCACATAGATTTCAATCTTTCTTGGGATTTTCCTGGGATCATCATTTCTACTGTTATACCGTTCTGCCTTTCGGTCTTTCCTCTGCTCCTTATATTTTCACTAAATGTTTGAGGCCGTTAGTCAAGTATTGGAGAGAAAAAAGCATTAAGATAGTTTTATATCTAGATGACGGGATAGTCTTTTCAAAAAATTTACATGAGTGCCAGCGAGATTCCTCGTTAGTGAGAAATTCTCTTATTCAAGCGGGTTTTTTAATCAATGAAGAAAAATCAAAATTTTCACCTGTTAATAGTTTAGAATGGCTCGGTATTATTTGGGATGCCCCATCTTTTGCTCTGTCAATACCAGAAAGGCGAATTCAAAATACTTCAATAGCAATAAAAAAAATTATTTCTAAGTTCAATTCTTTTACAGCAAGGGAGTTGGCCAGCGTCGTAGGAAAAATCATTTCCATGTCTCCTGTTCTGGGCAACATCTGCAGAATCAATACTAGATATTGTTCTATGGCAGTAGTCAATCGATCTTCCTGGGATATCCCTTTAACCGAAGTGGACAAATGTCCCATTCTAAACGAGCTCAAATTTTGGCTTCAAAACATTCGTTCTCACAATAACAGACCGCTTTTAAAGTCCGTCAAAAAAGAAATTATTATTTTTTCGGACGCCAGTAACGTAGGGGCGGGCGCCTTTACAGTCGAAATAGAAAACAAAATTTTTCACCAAAATTGGACTGCTCAAGGAGCTATCATGAGTTCAACGTGGAGAGAGTTAAAAGCAGTAGATCTGGCTATTATGTCTTTTGGGCATCACATAGCAAATTCTCATGTCAAATGGTTTTCGGATAATCAAAATTGCGTTAAGATTGTACAAACTGGAAGTATGAAAAAATCTTTGCAAGATTTATCCTTCAGTATTTTTAAGACTTGCATTAATTTCGGAATTTCCATTGATATTAGCTGGATTCCCAGAAATATAAACGAAACAGCCGATTACTTGAGCAAAATTATCGATTTTGACGATTGGGGGGGTTTCGCCGGAGTTTTTTGAATTCATACAAAAGCTTTTCGGTCCCTTTACAGTAGATAGGTTCGCTAACTCACAAAACACAAAACTCAAACGGTTCAATTCAAAATTTTGGAACCCAGGCTCCGAAGCAGTCGACGCCTTTACGCAAAATTGGGCAGGGCAAAATAATTGGTTAGTCCCTCCCATATATTTAGTTATTGCCAGTATTAAACATTTGGTCCATTGCAGGGCCAAGGGAACACTTGTAGTTCCAAAATGGCCATCGTCTGTAAAGCCTCTCTTCTGGTCTTCAAATCAAGTTCGGTCCCTTGGTTCTAAACTGTTTACCAGAGGCTCTGTTCTGGTCCTACACCTGTAAATGTCCATCATGACGTGTTCTAATGTGTTCCCCAAACGTGTCCTTGGCTGACTCTATTATGGTCTCCAATATTTGAGGTTTAAAATTTTGAGAGGCTACCAAAAAACGTACGTAAACTGAATGTTGGAAAGAGNACACAGACGGTTTATAGGATAAAACTAAAAGAACCTCGAAGTGTGCCCGTTGTGTGAAATTCGTAGGAACGGTGATCAAAGGAATTCCCTATCAACTCTCTCTCTCCCATCATTTTCTCTCTCACTTATTCTCTCTCGCACGCACACACACACAAGCACACACACGGCGACATGATGCGGTTATTATAGATCACGTAACCTAAAACTTGGACATAATGACATTATTTTGTCGATGCCTAAAACAAAAGACCCAATGCAAAATAGAAATGGAAAAACAAAACGAGCAGTCCTACTATCAAAATTGGCCGGCTTCAGAAGCAGACGGCAAGATGCGCTGTTCGTGCTCGGCACCAAATCAGTGTTTTAACTGACTATCACCCTGACACGAGTTTTCTATTTAAGGAAATAAGTAAGAGTAATTTTAAAGGCTAATTTCTGCAAAAAAAAAAAAAAAAAAAAAAAAAAAAAAAAAAAAAAAAAAAAAAAAAAAAAAGCTGTTTTTGGCTATGCCATGAAATATTGGTTGGAATTCCCGCTCACAATTTCTTTTAGGGTTGCGTGCTATTTATCGATACCTGACCCCTTTTTAACGAGGACTCATGATATTAATATCGATTTTTTTTTAAATATTTCAGAGCTTGTTTATTGTTGATGTTCCGTAATAATTCATCCGCTATCTGTATGTCCTTTTCTAATATGTTATGTCACTTGTATCATTAGAGAATAGCATTCTGGAGGCAGTCAAAACATTTTTCCAAAACAACAATACCGATAGTATTTATTTCTTTGAAATGAAAACAGCTGGAGTGTGCGATAAGATAATGTTAGGCTGTATTCCCAGAGCTTTTAGATCGATCTATCCCCGCGGGGAGTCTCACTAGATTGCTGCCAGATAATCCGGCTTAAATGTCCGTCCCGCATACTACAATCTGCAAGGGGATAATTAACTTTCGTGTCCGCTCGGCTGACAGCTATTTAGTGTGAACCCCCAGGGAGTTAGATCGATCTAATCTCTGGAAATGGGGTCTTAATCGACAAGAAGGAGATAGTAGATTACTAGTAAAATATCTATAAAACTTGTGATAAAAGCTGAGGGCAAAAAGTATTCAGAAATGTAAATAGCATAATGGCATATTGAATAGCATTAAAAGATTGTTACAATAGCGATAAATCTGTTAATTTTACAGGCTTAATTTGTATTCTTCTCTAAATACACGTAACTCTCTCTCTCTCTCTCTCTCTCTCCGTGTTAGTGAGTGTGTCCCACCCCATGTTGGATGCGGTGCGGACGTCTCCCAGTATCGTTCAGAATCCTACATGCACTGAAACCTCCATCTATTTCATAATGTTTAAACAATAGGGGGACTTACTACACGTATCTGGGTCCTACTGTTCGTGCGGATGAATTCATTTGCGTCTCACATACATATGCATGTGTGTACATGTAGCGCATGTTGCTGTGCTCGTTGTCGCATTGCATTTGAATGTTCACTGTAAAAGCCATTATAATTTTACGTTTTAAAAATAGCCCAAAAAGTATATTGATCTTCTTTACGTGATCTCCATATTTTATATTGTATCAATATTTTATCAGCACACGCTGATGCAAGCTGAAGTTACAAAAAAGACTATTGCTTCATTCTGTCTGAAGCTATTCAGTGTCTATCAGGGGAGTATGCGGCAAGCGTTCAAGTGGGTCGATCATAATTGATCTGCGGATATGTTAGTCCGCAAATCAACTTGCTATGAATGCGCCTAATAAATACATGTACACACGTGTGGCTTTTACATAAGTTTAACTCTGTGTTTTTTTTAGATCTTGTGACTGGGGAGGAATGCTATAGCTGTTCATCCTATACAGTGAAGTTTGATACGGATAACATACTGGGAAGCATCGTAAGCACCCCAATTAATAATGCCCTGGCGAAACTTCCCACAGACGAAGATTGTGAGGCAAGCCGAATCGCCAGTCTTGGCACGACATCTTGTAATGGAGGATGTGAGAAGGCTAATGTGACGATGCATTTCAATGTTCAGTTTTTGGTATGTTTTTTTCCTTTTTCTGAATGGAAAATGTAGTAATCTCTTCCCCATTTCATTATACGTAATAAATGGAATGCGTGTGTGTAGGCGACAGTATTTTGTATAGTAAAGAAGAGTGCAACAATCTGAATCTATCATAACGATTAAAATGACTATCCTAAACCGTGTTTAAGTTTTCTTACAGTTTACAACCAATACTAATATAAATTATAATTGATACGTGTAGTCTTATTACCGGAGTAAGTGCATATTTTCTTTCATTTTAGGGCGAACACAGAGTTTCGGTAAGAACAGTGTCACGTGGTTGCGCAAATGACGCCAGTGTCGGAAGTTCAGTTTTAATCAGTGACAACGGCTGCCGCAAGCCGGCGGGTAAAGATGACTTGTTTCCAGGGGCAGATGCAGTCTTCAAAATCTTAGAGTCCGTTGGGGCGCCTACCTTGGATCGCCAGACTGGAGAAGAATGTGTGTGTCGTGGAAACCTCTGCAACAGTTCGACGTCATTGTTTGCCTGTGGAATATTACTGGCAAGCTGTCTTTTCTTGACTGCAGCTTTGAAGAGCGTCCTCTAGTGACAGCGTTTATCAAGTGACTTCGTGCAGTGTGTTTTTGCAAATAGCCTAAATGGACATGCGATTTAATTCCCACGTAGACGTTGCATAATGAGAGCATAATGCTTGAACTTTATTAACATTTTTGGTTTTTGTGAGTGTGAGATTGAGATGTCCTTTCCATGTTGGGAGGAGGATTGTGGACAAAGTGAAATGGCCGACTCCCTTCATTTCTTGTAGAGTGTGTGTGTGTGTGTGTGTGTGTGTGAGAGAGAGAGAGAGAGAGAGAGAGAGAGACGCTATCAGTATTAGTCGGTATTTTTTGTGGTGAACTCTTAAGTGACTGCTGGACAGTCGAGAGTTTGCCACATGGAGCCTAGACCCTATTCCCATTGATAACATTGGTCTAAGCTCCATGACATTCAGTTAAGCTGATTGCTCTAGCGAGAATCCCCGCAGTTGAGTCGATCCAGGTAGACCGATGATGTCTATGGGAATGGGATCTTAACCTTAGCCATATTGTATTCAAAATATTTTCTGTTTACCACCGGGTCTGTGAAATCCATTTGAAACCTGGTCACCATACCTTGCCTTTTTGTCAAGGAATTCATTCAACTCACTTTCATCCGTTTGTGTTAATCATACTCTGTAAGATGTAACGCACTTTTTTTAATTCAAATAGAGATATTGTATATGGTAAAATACTCAGTTACATTAATTCAGGTGACATTTTGTTGGATTATTCTTCATATATGGTTGATTTTCAAATTAAATAAAAAATATATAAATTATATATCGTTTTTGATCTATGTCTTCACAAAAAAGTAAAAAGCGTTTCCTAAGTTAGCATTATTTAAACGGTTAAAGAGAGCATAACACAGCATAACGTATTTTACTATTAATTGATTAATTACTAAAATTGATGCAACAACTATTTGAAGCCAGCTTCGTTAACGCTTCACAAAATTTGCATTTGATTTGACAAAGAAATACAAGTTGATAGACTTCGTTTTAGACTCATGCCAGGTGCCACAGTAATGAGCGAAAGCAGTTTGGCGTGGAAACTACAACAGTGAAATATACGTTTGTAAAAATAGACTTTACCTCGTCAGTAAAAAAAATGCACCATTCAAGTACATTTTCTACGAAGCCGTGTTATTTGTTCAAATGCTCAACTGTCGCAATTATAAACGCAGGTATACGCATTTCTTAATACGTGTGCATGGAACGATGTGAAATGTCACACAGAAATATTCAAGCACAGGTATGTAGTTTCATGATGCAATATTAGTTGCACACGAAAGTATCTACGAAGTTTTCAAGCTGGTTTTGCGCAGTTCTAAAGGTTGTAGCACTCGTATATATTATGTAGTACATAAGCATTTAGGCTACAAGTTTTTGTATGTAATGTCCTGGTAAGCATTTAAAGCTTTGTAAAATTCATATATATATATATATATATAGTCCAATTAATGTCACTAATTTAATTCTGAATCAAAGGTTGATTGCTCAATAGTCGAGGTAGAACTTAACACGTCGTTGTATGAACTCCCTAGCTCACAATAGTGACACGCAGGTGACTGTCCTCAACATCTAACTGTGCCGCTATCGGTAAGCAACGCAGCCACAGAAGCGAGATACTTTTGTGGAATTACTAAATTGTCACAAGCGAGACACTTGTGAACGTACTCTCTCACTGTGATCTGCCTAGCAGATACACACATACAAAGGCGAGACACCTTTGTCAAGACGAGACAAAAAATGGAAAGTAAAATATAAAACCATGTATTGTTTAGTTGCATGTACCTTACACTTTAAAGTGACTCCGTGTGGATTTAAAACGCCTAAAATATTGATAAACTGCATTTCTATATACTGATACACAAAAACTATGAATAATAGCAACAGTGCAGCTCAAGAATATAATTTTTCATCCCTCAGAAGTATCGCAGAGGTAGTGATGGTGCTCATTGCCACACAATTTGGAAAGCGTGTGTGCATTTGTTATGATAATTGCAGGTCAAGGCAAGGCAAAAGGATTAATCCTGGTCCCATTCATGCTGTTCAGGCCTAGAAAAAAAATTAATAGAATTTTCAATAGAATATCATTAAAATAATCTAACTACATTTATCACACACACACACACACACACACACACACACACAAACTAAAATTAATAATAATAAATTGCAGTCTTTGTAAAATGTAAACTGTTACAATTAATCTTTATCTTAAACAGCCTTATTTACAATCAATCTTTTCCTTAAACTGCACAGCCACTGTTTACTCCAAATTCGTAACAGTGTTGATCTGGAGTTGGACTTTGGGCAAAAATGCACACCCATCATCAGTTAAAAACCAAATTTAAATCAAGGCCTGAGAATGTTAGAAATCACATGCAAGTTAGGGCACCACAAACTGTGGTGTACCCCGTTATCATACACTAATCATTGAAGGTCCTGATTCATTAAATGTAAAATAATTATACATTTAAAAAGATGAGTTTTACAGATGATCTACACCTTCCCATTATACAGTAATTAGATGTACTTGATCTTTTCAATGGGAAAAATTTGTGATTTTTACAAATATTATACTCGATATTTTCTAAGTCATAATTTCTAAAAATCAGAACATTCCTATCGGAAGGATACAAACTAAATTTAAAACTATATTTGCTACTATATAGTGCTATTCTAAGTAGTTAAAGCACCACAAATGCCTTAAACAATTAATTTTGTAATTATAAAACTATGTTTCTGAAAGTTTGATATTTTTACCCATCAAAAAGAATGAGTGTTTACTATATTATGTTAAAGCCAGCCGTGCAATCTGATGTGTCCCCACCACACTTTGTTCACAAAATTTATGTAGCGCGTGACTGTTTTCATTTTCATAATGACAAATGAACAACAATGGTAACGATAGTATTTATTTCTTTAAAATGAAAACAGCTGGATTGTGCGATAAGATAATGTTAATCGACGAGAAGGATATAGCAGATTACTAGTAAAATATCTATAAAACTTGTGATAGAAGCTGAGGCCAAAAAGTATTCTGAAATATAAAGAGGATAAATGCATATGGAAGAGCATTAAAAAGATTGTTAAATCATGCATAATAAGTAAACATCGCCTGAATAGCGTCTAGTTTCGCTTTTCCATTCATTCATTACGCTAAAGAAATCACCCAGTATAGAGGGTACCGGAGGAGGATTGTACCTGTCAGACCTGACCATTGAAATGTTTTATTTGTCCGATGAATGCATCACATTCACACCTTGAAAACTGGCAGTGTGGTCAGATCTACCGGTGAATTGGGGATCATTTGGTGCCGAGTCTGGTAATTGGGTAGGCCTGACGACGTCACACTTTCGGCACAATCCTGTCTCCTCCGGTACCCTCTATTGTCTTCATTGATATCTAGATATAGATATGATACATCTGTTAGTACTCAGTCACAGCAAGTATCAGAACAAGACGATGAAAACCAGTTTGATGGTGATCTGTGCATTGTGGACCCTTGTCTTCATTTCCATGAAAGGTAAGAATATCAGTGGCTTGTTAGTTGTAACATTTGTGAGAAGTGAATTTCTGTAACTTGAATCATTTCTATTTCCATGACTGAGTTAAGAATCACACTTCATAAATGCAGATGTCTAAAATGGAAACCAATAATCAATGTCTTTATGCAAAAAACAGAAAAGAGATTGGTTAACAACACTAAAGAAACTAGGCCTTCTGCATGTTGTGGGGACCCACCTTAAGACCACCCCGGGGCCCCCACATTACATTACATTACATTACATTAAATACCCTTTAAGGTCGGCTTTGCATCCGCGGACCCCCCCCCCCCCCCCCCTTTCAAATAATACTATATCAGCCTCTTTTGGAATATTGAAATATTTGTTTTCGTAAATTCTCACTTTTCAGATATCAATTGCTAATGAAAAAAACACTTTTTAAAATTAGAAACAGTGAAGTGATAAGTTATTCTCAGATTTTTACTGTTGTGAAGCATCATTTGTACAAATTTTACAAAAATTGGAATAGATTTGTCAAAATTATTAACGTTTAACTATTTTAAGCCATGGGATTTGCCAATGTTTTCAATGTAATTTTCAGTTCTTTAATATATTGTGCAAAATATCACTTTCATTACACGCAGTCAACTGATAAGCTTATGTCAGACTTTTATTGTTCTTAGGCATCATTTGTAGTGAAAGCGAAAGACAACATCAAGAGCAGTGCTATGTCTCATTCATGTGTACAATACATGATATGTGGGAAGATTTAGGACATGGTCAAATGGTGTGCTAACAGCCTGATTCCACAAACATATAAGTCCCCAAGTCAACTTGCTGTGAATGCACTCAATAGGTCTATATACATGTACACGCGTGCACCTTTTACGTAAGTTTCACTTTTGTGTTTTTTCAGATCGTGTGGCTGGGGAGGAATGCTATAGCTGTGCTACCTACATGTTTGAAACAGACAACAAACTGGGAAGCACCGCAATTAGAAATGCCCTGGCACAACTTCCCACAGACGAAGATTGTGAGGCGGGCCGAATCGCCAATCTTGGCAAAACATCTTGTAGCAGAGGCTGTGAGAAGGCTAATGTGACGATGCATTTTTATGTTCAGTATTTGGTAGGTTTTCCTTTTTTTTCCTTTTTTGAATGAATAGAAATCTCTACCCCATTTCATTTTACGTGATGAATGGAATGCGTGCGCGCGTGTATCTGTATTTGTGTTTATTTGAGTGCTCGCGCGCGCACTCATGTGTGTGTGTGTGTGTGTGTGTGTGTGTGAGAGAGAGAGAGAGAGAAAGAGAGAGAATGAGAGAGAGAGAGAAAATGGCAAGTGAATTAGAATGTGTCTTGGAACACGCACGTCAAGAGTCTTCCCAATAACTAAATTAGACAGTCTTAGGCGACAGCATTTTGTGCAGAACGTTGCAACAATCTGAATCTATCATACCGATCAAAATGATAATCCTAAACCGTGTTTATATTTTCTTACAGTTTACAGTCAAAACTAATATAATTGATACGTGTAGTCTTGTTACCGGAATAAGTACATATTTTTTCATTTTAGGACGACCACAAAGTTCCGATAAGAACAGTGTCACGTGGTTGCGCCAGTGCCGGAAGTTCAGTTTTAATCAGTGACAACGGCTGCCGCCCGCCGGCGGGTGAAGACGACCTGTCTGTAGGAGCGGAGGCAGTCTTCAAAATTCTAGAGTCCTTTGGGGCGCCTCAGATGTTTCGCCCGACTGGAGAGATATGCAAGTGTCGTGGAAACCTCTGCAACAGCTCAACGTCATTGTTTGCCTGTGGAATATTACTGGCAAGCTGTCTTTTCTTGATTGCAGCTGTAAAGAGCGTCCTTTAGTAACCGTGGCACTCGAGTTAACGTCTCACAAAATTTGCATTCGATTTGACACATAAATACAAGTTGATATACCCTTTATTTTAGACTAATGTCAGGTGCCACAGTTATGAGCGAAAGCAGTTTGGCGAGGAAACTACAACAGAGAAATGTACGTTTGTAGAAATAGACTTTACCTCGTCAATGAAAAAAATGCACCATTCAAATACATTTTCTACGAAGCCGTGTTATTTGTTCAAATGCTCAACTGTAGCACTCATATATAAGCATTTTATTTAGGCTACACAATTTGTGTACGTAATGTCCTGGTAAGCATTTTAACCTGTGTAAAACCAAGGAGTTCCAACACCTTGGTAAAATGCATAGTTTTAGAATTATTCATGCTAAATGTATTGTAATATATAGAAGTCCAATTAATGTCACTATACTGAATCAGTCCAATCAATGTCACTAATCTAATACTGAATCAAATGGTACATGTTGAAACCCCTTTCAGACGACTCGTGATATCTATACACCCCAGTCAGCAAATGGGTTCAATATGGGGTCTTTCAAAAACTGTGCAGACGACATGTATTTTTTCATGGCGGGTAAAGCCTGAAATGCAAAAATCATTTGTGAGAATTAGATGAGAAATAGGTAGAGGGAAGAATGAATCTGATTTGAAAGAAAAAAGAAGAGCATTCATGGGACGGCATGACGTAAGAATGTTCTCGATCTGTGCGAGAACATTCGAGAAAGGTCGAAACCAAAGACCATTGCGAATACAGTGTACCATAGCAAGTGAGCAAAAATATGCATTAGCTTGGTAATTGGTCTTAAGCTAACGGTAGGAAGAATTTTTTCATCTTGTGTCAATTATCATCTGTGACATTTTTCCCTATACATGTATGATATCTCTCTCTCCCTATGGAGTAGAGGATTTTACTACTTACCTCAAAATTATTGCAGAAGGCGACAAGATTGGGGAGCTTGTCCAGACATCCGGGTTCAAACCTTCTGAACCAATCCAGCAGCTCGTACAAGCCAAAGTCTGCATATGTGATCTGTAAGAAAAATATTACTGGATAAAATAGAAAATATTAAGCTCACGCTGCGTTTGTATGTGTGCAGCGAAAGTACTCTTATTTTACCGAAAAAAATCCTTAAAATAACACGTAATAAAGCGGTCACACAACATCTCCAGGAAAGTATTTTTAAGGTATGACATAAAAAGATGATGTCCCGTTGATTTATATATATATTTTTGAAAAATTGCTAAGTTCATAACACGCCTAGGCGCTTCAGTAAGTTATTACAGTATTTCTATACTCTTCGTTAAAACGATCACTGTCAATAACACAACGAAAAATTAATCAACAGTATTTTGTGCAATTCAAACACACATATTTGATGACAAAGTGTGGTATTTCTGAAAATGATTTATTCTGAATAGACAATATTACACTTCAAAAGAGCACGTGTAGATAAACTTGTCATTATAGAACACTTGAAAAAGACAGTAAATGCGTGAATTTAGTTGGCATTTCTAGATCTGTTTAAAAGAGCGCTAGTGGTTGACATTCAGAGTTCACTTTAACCACAAAAAAAGTTCCTCGATAGGAAAAAAAAAGTGTCCATATGTTTTTGTACCACCATGTTCATTTGCCCAGAAAAAATTCCCATGAATCAACAGTTGTTGACACTAACTACAAGACTGACTACAAGACTGCTCCGTCTCACCTAACACAACCTTGGCATAATCAGAACATGTACTTCTGGTAACACAACTTATTACAATGATAATAAATGAAAATGCTGTTAATGAAAAATAAATGCACATAAGCTTTAATATGAACTTACACTTTTACCAGCACACCAAGGGTTATCTCCCAAAAAGTCTGAATAAGACTTCAACGTGTCTGGCAGGCCCTTCAAAAACTCTTCCTTCTTAGCTTTCTGAAATCAAATTAGGAAAGAAAAAGATATGACTTTCTGTAAAATAAAGGAAAAAACTGCAGAAAAAAGGACAACACTGAAGGCCTTTGGGTTACACATGGATAGGCCTAGTAATATTGTCAGCTGTTTAAAATAAATTGGGCTTGTTTCCCAGTTTAATCTTGTTCTGTGCGTTGTAGGGGCGATAGATATTAAAACTTAAAAATATCGATTTCACATTTAAAAAGTTAGTCGTGCTTTGCCCATGACACGTAGGCCTACGGATCCACTTGTACATTTTTTTTTCTAAAAAAAAAAAAATAAATAAAATACTGATTTTGATTTCACATCGAAAATGAAGAATGGCACCCAGTCCCTCTACAACAGAATGACACACACGGATCTACTTACGAAGTCAGCTTTAAACATGCGTGTTGACAGACAAACACGGACAAAGCCCATCAAGTTATCTCCGAGCTGTGAAGCCAACACGTCTGCTCGGATTCTTTCTGATTCAGTGCTACCATCTATCGGAGAAAAATATGACACAAAAATGTAAAGGCACGCAAATTTTATACAGCACAAAAAGGAATTTTCCTGGAATTTTTAACAATAATATTCCTCATCATCAAAGTGCCATTGTAGTAGTTTATACATGCGGATCCTTATTTTCTCAACGGTACTGGGACAGATCTACCATGATTATTAAATGTCTGCCAAAATTTTATATACAGTCTCATCATGTGCCTGTACATGTAATTTATCAGTATGAGAGAGAGAGAGAGAGAGAGAGAGAGAGACTTACATAAGTTGTGTTTCCTGGCCAGATGCATCATAATAGCACGACTTTGTACGATGATGGTGTCGCCATCTTTGTAGTAAGGAATCTGAAAAAAAAAAAAAAAAAAAAAAAAAAACGCCATGGGATTTCTTTAACACTAAATTATATCACCATAATTTCGCTGCACGTTTTCTTTTATTGTGCAATTATCTGGAACATAAAATATATCTTAATCTTCTGGTTTGAGGGGCAAATACTAAATTTGATGAGAGAAACGCACTTTAAGCCTTTTTGTATTTACAAACATTTTCACCTTGAAATTGTAAGCAAATTTATCCCTTGTTCCGGTGTAACAGGAATGGAAGTCCGGGCTCCCATATGATTAGTACAGGTTAGGGTTAGTTGAAGTATTGGGGTTAGTATATAAGACGAATGTCACCTGTACAAAGTAATGGGAAGTGGACTACGGTTCCTAGTAGACTTCCATTCCTGTTACACCGGTTTTAACTTAAAAGCTGAACCTTATTTCGTGTCTCAACAACATTAAGTCGATACGTGATAATTATGTGGTAACAATACAAAATATATACACACATTTGGAAATGGCACTCCCAGCTTGGCCTTATCCGTCAACCATTCATCTTTGTTGAACTCTGGGGCTAAAATAACACGGTTGACAAAAATTATGTTACAGTGATTTTTCAAATATGCACCGGAAACATATTATATTCCATTGCAGAACGCTCAAACTGTCCTGCAAAATGTGGATCCGCATATCCGACCCGTTAAACCCTGCGTTTTACATTGTGACGATGTAGTGTGTTAGATGATATTATTTTATATTGCTACCGGTAGATGTCTCTGTAAGTAAAGTGTTGTCCGGTGTGCAAGTTTGAATCTCTCCCGTGATTGGTAACCTAAAGGTAAAACTGTTCAATGTATAGTTGGTTCTGATTGGTAAACGTGTACTATCTGAACTAGTATATAAGGGGTAACGTGAAATAAATCGGCCTCTTTGGCTTCTTTGCGGCTGACTTTGCAGCTCTCTTGGCTCTTTTGCTCTTCTCTTGAGGCTGATCTCTTTGGGCTATTTGGCTTTGTGCTTATACTCTGAGACACCAGTAAGTACATTGTTATTTGTACCTTCATAAGGCACTCGGCCGCGAAGGCGTAACAATTGGCGCAGTCGACAGGATAGAATTTGTGTTGCTTATTAGTTGACATGATAGAATTTTGTGAAGCTAATGTTATTAGAGGATAGAATTTGTGTAGCATATGTTGTTAAATTGACGGAATTCAATTTGTGTAGCTAACGTTGTCAATTTACGGGATAGAATTTGTGTAGCTTGTGTAGTTAGAGGATAGAATTAGTAGTTATTAGTGATATTGGAATTTTTGAAAAGCTTTGTGTATGACTGAGTGAGAGTTGGAAAGATAGTGACACATGTTAGTCGGGACTTGTTGCAAGACGCGAACTAGTCGGAATATATAGCAGTGATATTTCATTTTCATTGTTGTTTAATACTCGCGGCAATTCAGTAAATATTGTCAAAGTAGTATTCATTTTAGTAGTTAAAAGATATTTTGTATTAATTTTCTGTTGTGATACTACAACTGCGGAGACACTGCGACCACATGTACTGAGTAGTAGTCGGAAAGACCACGTGTACTGAGTAGTAGTCGGACAGACCACGTGTAATTACAGGCCCGTGCGTGTAGAGCCTTATGTTGTAATTAGAATGCAGAACATAATTTAGTGAGTTTATTTACAAAGAAAAGCATTTATTAAAAATAAAGGTTTCAAATTTGTGTTTTTCACTGACTTGCTGAATGAAGGAGTGAGTGTGAATTGTTTATTGTATATTTTTATCAATATTGCAATAGCATATATTGATAGAGTACTATTCTACCTTGTTCGTCTGTGTTGAAAGTGTTTCATCATAGGTGTACATGTGAGTAGGTTGAATAGTGTGAGAAATTTGTTTGTATTTACTGTGAAGTTTAGTAGTGGCTTTTTGCTGAAACTTTCTTCAAACAGTAAAGTGTGGTAGTGGTGAAAGTATTTTATTGTGTAGTTTTTGTGGCACAGCTGCATTGCTATTATCAATAAAATTGTGTAATAGGTTGTGGGAAACTAGAAGTGAAAATGGCGTCGGGTAGTGTAGAAAGTAGTGTTGTGTTGAATGTGCAGATAGCATCTGAGACAGAATTGAAAAATTTGAAAGGAATTGGTCCAGTGAAAGCTCATAGATTGGTGTCTTTGAGAAATCAAAAAGGAAAATTGCTGTTGAGTGATTTGGAAGAAATTACTGGTATTGGTGTAGCAGAATGGCAGAAATGGGAAAAGAAGGGTAATGTGATTCTGGGTGTAATGGAAGAAAAAGATGAAGGTTCAAAAGTTGGAGATGAGAAAAAGGAAGAGAGTGTGAATTGGGAAGAAAAGTATAGAAAGTTGATGGAACGATTGAAGGTACAAAATGAAATGATAATAAATCTTCGAGATGAGGTTGAAGAAGCGGGAGAAAAGATGGAATTTTTATCAAGTGAATTGGAAATAAATGATGCTAAAGTGAAAAAGTTGGAAAATGAAAAGAGTGAATGGGAAAAAGAGAAATATGCTTTGGAAAATGAAAAGTATAGTTTGGAAAATGAGAAGTGTGATTTGAAAAATGAGAATGATATGTTGAAAGAAAGAAATGTGAAAATTCAGAGTGAGTTGGGAAAAACTAAACAAGTGTTAATGAAAAAAGAAATGGAAATGGAAGAAGAGTGTAGAGAGTATTCCACAAAAGAAATGATGTTACATACACAGGTTGAAACACAGAATGAATTGTTGAGAAAACGAGTAGAAAGTTTGCAGAAGTGTGAAATTGAAAAAATGGATTTGAAATTGCAATTGGATGAGATGACAGCCCGTCATGATCATTTGCAAATTCAGTATGAAAGAATGCATTTACAGCATGATTTAGAAAAAATCCCAAGACCAACTCCTAGAGATATTAAAAGTAGTAGACCCACACCTGCACCTAGAAGTAGTAAAAAGAAAAGTTTGGAAACCCCTGTGAAAAAACCAATACTGAAACTAGAAGAGAGTGAAAGTGAAAGTGAATCTGAATGTGAACAGAAAAGAGTTCCTTTAGTTGAAAGAGAAAAAGGACCTGTTCATAAAATGCCTAATTTTAGTGGGAATGGAAGAGAAAATTGGGAAGCTTTTGTATTTAAATTTGAAGGAATGGCAGAAAGATACGGATGGAATGATAAAAGAAAAACTAGCAGAATGATTGAATGTCTGGAAGACAGAGCTCTTGAGTATGCGATAGAGTTTGGAAACTGCAAATATAAACGTTTGAAAGAAGTGATGTCAAAACGTTTTAGTATGAAAGAGTCTGCTTCATCTGCACGTAGAGCACTTCAATCAATGAGACAGGGTGAAAGTGAATCTTTGCAAGATTTTTCTCATCGTGTGTTCATGGCATCTAGAGAGGGATATGCAGAAGGTGGTGAAGGAATAGCTGTGGATTCATTTTTGAGAGGGTGTCGTGACAAAGAATCTGCAAAGTTGGCTATGGATAAAGAGCCTAAAGATTTATTTGAAGCGTTAGAGTTTGTGAAAGTTGCAAACAATAACTTCAAAGCTGTGTATGGTACAGGTGGAAGAAATGTGCATATTAGACAAGTTGGAATGTCTGATCAGAGTGTGGAGAATGGAAGTAATAATCATTTACTTTACAACATGCAAAAAACCATGTCTGCAATGTGTGATCAGATGAAAAGAATGAATGACGCATGGGTGTCACCGTCGAATTCTCAGAGAAATTCTGGTAGAATGGTAAAGTCGCCCCAGAATGGAAATGTAAATCAAAGTAGAGGGGGTCCACCACAATGTTTTAAATGTGGAGAAAGAGGTCATGTTCAAAGGGATTGTAAAAATGAAATTGTAGAACATCCACCTAATCCCAATGTTAGTAAAAATGCCAGCCCAAGTTCTATTTTGATTTGTAATAAATGTGGACAGAGAGGTCACATTCAAACAAATTGCCCTCAAAATAGAGAATTGCCTAAGAATCCTCCTCCCGGTGCAAGAAATTCGGTAAACTAGAACGGGACGAATTGACCGACCGGATTTCGGATCCCTTACTTCATGTTGAAGGTCGGATTATGGATGGTGGAAATGTGAAAATGATGAATGTTGGAAAGTTAGTAGGAGAAAATTTTGTGATTCCTGTTAGTGTAGGTGGTGTGAAAACATTAGCAGTTGTGGATACAGCAGCTCAATTTACTATAGTAAATAAAAGATTTTATAGTAAATTGCAGGGTGTGCCTGAGTTTTGTAAGACTCTGAAATTAATGCTTGCTGGAAAAAATGCATTTATGATGGGTCATAGAGTAGAAAATTTGAGTATTGAGATAGATGGGATAGAATATAAGGAAAATGTGTATGTTGCAGATTTGCAAGAAGGAATTGATTTGTTGTTGGGATTGAAGTTTTTGAAGGAGAGAAATTGTGTGGTGAATTTAGTTGATCAAACTTTGATCATTGGAGAAAGATGTGTGAAGGGAAGCATAGAAGTTGAAGGTGACTCTGATTTGAGTAAAGTGAATGATGAGACAGAAGCTAAAAGTGAAGAGAAATGTGTTGATGAATTAGAGAAAGCAGTTGAAATTTGTGAAAATATGGTGAGAACGAAAAAGAGAATAGTAGTTCCTCCATTGACGGTGATGAGAATTTCTGTTTGTGCAGATTATGAGTTAGAGAAAAAGAAAGAGTACGTGATAGAACCTTGTGTTGATAGACAAGTGTTGGTATCTTGTGCATTAGTTAAAGGTGATGATGTTGTTCCTATAGAGATAGTGAATGATGGAGAAAGAAATGCTGTTTTGAAAGCAGGTAGTGTATTAGGTGTTATTAAGGAGGTTGAGACAGTTGATTCGGAAGTGAGATGTAAAGATGAAGAGGGGAAAGCTAGGGTGTCTGCTGTGAATAAAGTTGAAATGAAGTTGAAAATAGATGAAAATATGGATAAAGAAGTGATGAGAAGTTTGAAAAGAGATTTGCCTGAACATTTGCAAAATTTATTTGAAAGGTCAAGTGAGGAGCTTGATTCAAATGAAATGGTTGCATTGTGTGAAACTTTGAGAGATTATGAAGATGTATTTGCAAAGCATGATCTTGATTTAGGGTGCATGAAAGGTGTTAAGCATACTATTAACACTGGTAATGCAGCTCCTGTGAAACAGAAATTGCGTAGAACTCCATTGGGAATGGAGGGAGAGGAGAGAAAGATGCTTGAAAAGTTGTTAGCTTCTGATGTTATTCAGCCATCAAATTCTGAATGGGCATCCCCACCAGTTTTGATAAGAAAGAAAGATGGAAGTGTTAGATGGTGTGTGGATTATAGGGAATTAAATAAGAAAACTATCAAAGATTCTTATCCTATTCCAAACATTGGTGATTGTTTAGATTGTCTGGCTGGAAATCAATTTTTGAATTTGATTGATATGGCTGTGTTAGGAAAGAATTTTGAAGATCATCTTAAGAATTTGAAAGAAGTTTTGGAGAGATTGCGTTCTTACAACTTGAAGTTAAAGCCTAAGAAATGTTTTCTTTTCCAAACAAAGTGTGAATTCCTAGGAAAGTCTTTCAGTAGAGAAGGTGTTGGCTAGAAAATGAACCGAAAGAGTCAGAGGTGTATTTGTGTAATATGGCCGTGAAAGAATTGTGGAATGAAAAAAAAAATTGATTCTTTTGAATGATGTGCTATATTACAAATGGGAAAAGAGAGAAGATAGAAAATTGTTTAATTGTACCAGAAGATTTGGTCAATGAAGTTTTGTTTTTCTTTATTTGAATGAGCTTTGTTTAAGTAGATAATATGTGTACATAGTAAATGCGGCAATGCTGTAATACTATGTTAGTAATTAATGTAATATTATGTTCATGCTGTAATACTATGTTGTTAATGTAATACTATGCTATTAATGTAATATTACTTTAATATTCATTTGAAAGAAAAGCTCATTATCATGTATGTTCATTCAAGAAAATAAACCATTGTATAAGTTTATTTCAGATACGGATTTAGACATACTAGATGAAGCCTGTTTTGTTCCGGATTATGATGACACTGATCTGGTGGAAGATCCTACTGTCCTAATTGGTGAAGAGGGGGAGGAAGTTACCCACTCAAAGTGCAGAGGGGAGAAACGGAGGAGAGAAGTCCAGTGTGGTTTGTGTCTGGTGTCCAGTGCTGACCTAAGTAGACATCTTGGACGTCATGTGAAATCTGTTCATTTGCCATGGTATATGACTCCAGGATTGGTGTGCTGGTATTGCAGATCGATGGAGAAGGACAATTCGCTTTTACGTAAATGTCATGGTGATGTGCATTCATGTGGAACTGGTGAATTCGAGGAAAAACTGTGGATCCAATTGGTGAATGGATTTTTACATTTCCTCATCTTGACATTAAATATGAGAAATATATGGGAACTGATGGACTATGTGAAAAGTGAAGGACTAGTAATGTTGCCAGATAACTGTTCCAAGGAGGACATTGACTTTGTAAAAATATACATTTATGGAAATGGTATGGAGCCTAAGACTGAGATTCTGAATTATTTGTTGACTTTGTTTCACTGGAGAACTTTGTATCATCTGTTAAAAAAACTTTCATCAGAGGATCGTGAACTCGGTAGTCATTGGTATCGGCGGATGGAATTTACTTTGCTACATGGATGAAAAATGAACTATATAATGATTTGACATTTCACATTGACATTGTTATCATTAATAATGTTGTTTTGAGCAACTTTGAGTTAAAATCACTTTGTTTGCTTTTAAAGTTGATTTAAAGTGATAATGGATTTAAAACTTTGTTTTGCATTCCTAAGATTGAACATTTATGCTGAGAGATGGACTTGATTGACTTTGCTTGTGTTAAAGTTAAATGTTGAATCTTGGTATAACAAGAATGAACTTAATTGCATTATTTGCTTATTTTAAATGTAAAGTAAGATTTCAGTTGTTGAATTATAGTAATTGTTAATTTAACAATTTAAGGTAATGGTCTATATTGTAATAATAGGGGGGAGTTTTGTTCGTCAAAAGGGGGGAGAGTGTGACGATGTAGTGTGTTAGATGATATTATTTTATATTGCTACCGGTAGATGTCTCTGTAAGTAAAGTGTTGTCCGGTGTGCAAGTTTGAATCTCTCCCGTGATTGGTAACCTAAAGGTAAAACTGTTCATTGTATAGTTGGTTCTGATTGGTAAACGTGTACTATCTGAACTAGTATATAAGGGGTAACGTGAAATAAATCGGCCTCTTTGGCTTCTTTGCGGCTGACTTTGCAGCTCTCTTGGCTCTTTTGCTCTTCTCTTGAGGCTGATCTCTTTGGGCTATTTGGCTTTGTGCTTATACTCTGAGACACCAGTAAGTACATTGTTATTTGTACCTTCATAAGGCACTCGGCCGCGAAGGCGTAACAACATTTACTGATATTCTGAGTTAAAAGTCATTGAAACATTACCTGGTCCCATCTGATAGCGTTTCTCCTCCACCTCTTCCCCGGCATAGGCCAACATAAGGCGGATGGGCTGAGCTAGCTGGAGATACGAAAAAGATAAATAATCAATTTAGTAATTGATTGACTTATTATTTTAAATTTTAATTGATAAAAATCATTTTTAACAGACAAATAAAAATAAACGGATATATATATATATAACTGATAAATAAGACAATGAGCATGACTGTGCACAATTAGGAAGCGTGAATGAAAGATGGCAAAAATTACACTCTACGCGAAATAAGATGGGCCCTGATCTATATTTTAAATCAAATAGATATCAAATCAGTTTATGAATAAATAGATATACTGATATTATGAATCATTTTATATTTTATCTTAAAAAATAATCATGTCTCTCCGTCTGTTTGCATATATCACACTGTGTCTGGGTGTTTGAAGTAATTTCTGCAAGTCATGCTACTAGCACTACATGTACGACAATACCGGTCTGCCTATGCTTACATAATACGATGGCATTATTTTGCTAAGCAGTGAATGAAGGTGATCGAACCAAGCAGTTGTTCTTGGTCAAACTGACCTCGCAAACAATGCAATCGGCACGATCGCCGGTCGATGCACAAATAGACTGTAATTTCATCCTATCCATGCAGATTATTTATACTATCTCGCCGCGTACATTTCTCCAATGTATATGGTGAGACCCCGTAGACCCAGTTAGCGTGGTACAAGGTATATGTGTTCAATATACATACATGTTTATGTAGGTCTTGCATGTATATGTAGTGCTTTCTTCTAAAGAGTAAATGTAATTAGGTTAAATATACTCTTACAACCCACACGATGGTGCATGACTTCATTTGTCCACGCCCCGGGATCACTGTCTGCGGCAATAAATATATGATATCATAAGTATGCAACTGCAATGAGTGTCACATCATAAACATGTAGTGCACGCAAGCAGGGCTCAAGTAATTAATTTCCAGTCCTAGTTTTGCAGAATTCAGCTTTAAGAATGCTGGGTGGATGAACCCCCCCCCCCCCCCCACCCCCCATCTGTGCACCTTTGCCTTGTCCATGTTAAATCCCGAACCGACCACAAAATCACTACAAGTTTTCTACATGTACACAAACCAAGGACGGTCTATGAACAAACCTACCCCTCGTATGTTCCAATACCCGAGTACAGCTGGCATGGTGAAGAAAATCTGTCGGTAAACCGTCTCAGCGTGGCAGCTCGCTCCTTGTTGATCTATGCTGACTGTGCCAGAGGCCTGTAGAGCCGCATTTTGCAACCGACCGCATTTTGCAACCGGTTGCAAAATGCGTTCAGTTGCAAAA
>NW_019773734.1:32614-43971 GCF_001039355.2 Lingula anatina | reverse complement strand
GGGGGGGGGGTCAGGACCCCACTGAACCCCCATCCCTAAATCCGCCACTGAGTAAGACAATCTTATTACTCTAATTTAAACATATCTATTAACACACGGCAGGGAGACAAAAAGAATACGCAGTCGATGTGCTGGGTATTTATGTGCAGGTTTACACAAAAAATAACAAACGGCTTCAACTTAATACATTTCAGGTTGATAAATGCACTTTTAGGCTCTATATTTTCTACAGATCATCAAATATGTATTTTTTTATTTATACGAGTATTTTCTTTGTTTTTTATTATTATTTTATATAAATTCACCTTATCTGTGTTGTGTACAGGAAACCTAAATTTGAAGAAGTTAAAATAAGAGGTTTCAGTGTTTATAAAGCAGAGGCAAACGCTCTACTCTCTCTCTGAAGATATCTGGGAATTGAGGCTACTTTAGATATTGGGCAAATGACACATTGGTACCCAGATATAGAGTTTATTGGAATAAGATATTCTCTTAGACTGCATTTGAATTACCCTTTATAGCAACTGTATCACGGTGAACATATGTTATGTTTCTGTAGGCTAGTGGTCTCTCTGAGGATTCTTTTTTATCAAAATACGTTTTAGCACTGTGATCTGGGCAGAAATTTTGACTATTATGTTGTATTGAAGTGTTATAATTTTCAGTGGCTGACATCTGGAACCCTCCCTTTCTTTAAATAATAAAATTTGCTTTTATAAAGTATCATAAAAGAAAGGCGATATAAAGGCCTATGTTCTAAAGATACAAGTAAGACAACTTAAATTAGAAATTAGTTTATTTGCAAATTCCATATTGTGGTAATTTTACAAAGGCCACATAATGTAAAACTGATAAATGAACTCGTATACACACCCATACATTAGATATTCTACTTCATCACTGTCAAGTTCATTACGGAACCACATGAGATAGCGCAGGTGTATCGGACTTCAGTGCGCAACCAACTGGACTTCCAGACGGACGCATAACTTTTCTTCCTACGCGTTTTATTTTTTTTTTTTTCATTTTTTGATGGAAACCTTCAATATTTCTTCTCAAGAAGAAGACGCCCTACTGGGGTCAGGGGTGGGTATTACCCCCTCTGAATCGAGAAACATTTTCTCAGCGATTGATGGCCTTAAGGGCACTATGGAGGCTGTTGCCTCCAATATACAGAAAATGGGCGAGGTTTGGGCGACAATGGCAGCCGAAAAGAAACCCACCAAACGCTCTGCGACGGTCTTTGAAGAAGGAGAGGAAGGAGACTCCTCCTCCTGCTCCGATATTGACAGTCCTATGGACCATCAGGACGAAGACGACGTTGCGAGCCTCCTCAATGCCGCGGGAAAACAACCAAAGGCGGCAAAAAGTGACAGTTAAATATTCCAATATCTACCACGGGCAATGTTAAAATAATTGATGAACTGATATACATACACAAGCAAGTTAAGATATCTGTCAATCTATATTCTGTGAATGAGAACAAAATATATTTTATCTTACATGAAATATATTGTAACTTTCTGCACACATAAATATCTGTGGTGCTGTTTTCTTTGAAGGAATATATATTACTATAAAGTGCTTATTAAAACTTTCTACAAATATAATTTAATACGATACTACACATAAAAAACATCCACTTAGAATAACATCAATATAATAAATGGACTTACATGCATATGCATGTTAAAATATAATATATTCTCTGTGTGGGACAAAACTGAGAATATAATACCTTGTATACATATTGATATCAATATAATAAATAGACTTACATGTATACGTGTGTTAAATTATCAAACTATACTCTGTGTGGGACAAAACTGAGAGAATAATACCTTGTATACATATTAAAACATCTACCACATGTATTTGTGGTGTTGTCATTGGGACAAAACTGAGAGTATAATACCTTGTATACATATTAAAACATCTTCCACATGTATTTGTGGTAGTGTCATTGGGACAAAACTGAGAGTATAATACCTTGTATACATATTGAAACATCTTCCACATGTATTTGTGGTGATGCCATCTTTAAGGGATATATTTACATCAATTACATGATGTGGAAATTATCAGAAGAATATATTTACATAAAATACATATGGATGCTTTTTAACATATATACAGTGCTTTTTACAAATATCCATTTTTGTTTGTGGGAATGAACTAAAGGAGTAATTTATAAGCTAGTTTAAATAGATGGGTATAATAACATAAGTTACCATAGCACATACAGGATCATGGCACTGTAATAGGTGCACAGTGTACCTGTTTCTACTAGTTTTACACCTTGTACATAGATGGGTATAATAACATATACAGGATCATGACACTGTAATAGGTGCACAGTGTACCTGTTTCTACTAGTTTTACACCTTGTACATAGATGGGTATAATAACATATACAGGATCATGACACTGTAATAGGTGCACAGTGTACCTGTTTCTACTGGTTTTACACAAATATGGTCAAAAATACTAATAATTATTATCCAAATGTTAAACAGAACCTTTAATACAGCATTAAAAGCATAAGCATGTTATTTTGTATTATATGGCATTGAAGGATCTTAACATTGACATATATTACAGGATAATCTGCTTCTTTTAACTTTGCTTGTGAAATTTACATTATTTATAAGAAAACAAAACAAAACAAATAATTCACAATATTTCTTAAATTAGCTCAAAAGTACCAACATTTTGTCGTAGAAAGAAAACTGAGGGATCAATATATCTGTGACAAAGTTGTTGTCTTCTGCTGTTACACGAGGTACATGTAGTAAATACAAGTCATAAATTCCTCCATGCTATTTATTTACTACTTTCATGGACTGTACAGAATGCTGTCAAGATATTTAACTTTTAACAATCCTGATAATCCCTCTTACTGACAATACAATTTTTACTTTTCAAAAAAATTGGATATGTTTCCATATCACTTGATATTCATCATAATGAAACTATGATTATTCAGTCTATTTCAAAATTAATGATAAATTATGTTTATAGTTCATGGTCTACAAATTACGACATGTTTTCTGAAGGACCCCTCGTGTACAGCATTTCAGGCATTGCTGGCTCAGTTCCCATATCCTCCTCTATCCTTGCTAGTTCAATGTTAAACAATTTGAATATTGGCCAAATGGGTGATATTAAGGCAGCAGAATAGGAAGTCTTTGCCACCACCATCCCCACAATATGGGGTTCCCCGTCCTTTAAATAGAACACTGCAGCACCAGAGTCTCCACGTTCAGCAAAACTATCACAGTCATTGTCTCCAGTTTTAGGTCCACATATCTCTACCAAAGACGACAGTAGTTCATTACAAAGAATGGGCACACCTGCTTGTTTTGCTTCATACTGTACAATATCCGGTCGACAAACCACACCATTTATGAACCTGACCATTTCCCGTGTGAGACCAGTCTGCCTGCCACATTTGAACATAACATGGGAACTTAAGTCTTTGTCGGATCCAAGACATGCGTTATTAAAAGATAATTCACTTTCTTCCAGGTGAAGATCCCGCAAAGTTTGTGGAGCTAATCCTGCAGGTATCCCATAGGTCCCTCTGTCCCCAATTTCAACAAGGGCTATATCAGTGCCGTATGGCTGATTGTGAATACTGAAATTCCCAAAGTGAAAATCTCTGACAACACCACAAACTCTGTTTTTGTCTCTAGATGCAAGATCTTGTCGGAATTTTATGTTTGTTTCTTGATCTACATCGGATGGTTGGCAGACTTTCACCCCCTTTTTAAATGGTGCATCTATGTGACACATGGTATGGCATCGTAACACATGGTAGCATGTGAGAAAACATAATGTCTGCTCACATAGTACAAACATTCCTAAAGTACCACAACGCTTCAAATTTTCCAGTCCTATGCTGCAGCCCACTCTCAGTGGATCACTGTATAAAGTTGGATTGATAATAAATATATAAAATATATGTGGTCCATAATAATTATTTCAAAATTCTGCTCAACACAGTTGAAAGTGGACCTTTTTATAAAATCCTGAAAATGCAAGCAACAGTGGTCTGGATTGAGGGCATAAATACAGCACCAAAATATCGGAATATTTAGACTTATCCCTACACAATTTCCTATAGGATGTCCTTTAGGAAAAATGTGCTAAAGAACATCTACAGCTAGGATTTGGGGCAAATGTCCGTCGGGTCTGGTAGGACATCCTATGGGGCCAAATAGAATATTGGGTCAATTTCCTATAGGACATCCATAATTACTGTAAGGGTTCATCTCTAGATCAATGAAGTCACTTGTCACATATGGTTAGAACTATGAAGTTACTTTAGAACTCTTCACATTTGTCTAAGTTCTAGTTGTTCACCCTGGTAGTCATGAAGTCTCAGGCTTCCTCAGGATGATATGACTCTTGTACGTCCTCCGGTTTCACTGCCAGAAGATCTGCGAGATCTTGCCGGTCCTCATCAACAAACCACTGCCGCAGGTGCTCCACAGGATCCTTATCCAATGTGCATTTCAATACCTTATGTAGTAAAAGGCTGCATTTCTCTGAAGATGTTTGCTGGCATTTAATTTTCTCCATGTCTGAATCATTAATGATACTTTTTGAAAAAAGATAATCTACCAGTTTTCTAATATCAACTCCTCCATTGACTATGTAGGACAAGTGTTTTCGCAGATTCTGACATTCAACCTCATGAACCCTTGCTTTCTGAAAAATAAATACCTGCTGTGCTTAAAACACATGGCATGAAAAAGGGATATTTTGAAAATAAAGACAATCCCTACAAAGTGAAAATATATTCCTGCCCAAGAAAACAAAAACTTTCTTTTTGCTTCTTACTTCAAAACTATCCATAATATGTATTATATAATCACACTCACAGTAAACACAAGTAAAATATAAATGAAACAATAATAGAATTAATAAAAAAAAAGTTTAATGAGAAAAACAGACTTACTCTAACTTCATCAATCATGACCTCTATTTCAGATGGTTCAACAATTCCCGTCACTGCCTCCCCTATCTTCTTTAACAGCCATATAAGTAATTGGAAGGAACTCTGCAGATGGCAGAAGACAAATTCCACAGGTTCTTTAGGACAGCAATCATTCCCTAACCGCAGTTCACGTACAATAACTTCCCACACCCTTGGAATCTTAAAAATGCGATCCATGTTTGCTTTTGTCTTCAAAGGCAGATACCGCTGTAAAACATGAACATTAGCAGGTGGTGCAACAGCCATCAACTCTCGATCTCCATTTTGATGAATTTCAAGCTGGCTTATGCCTATGTTTTGAACAATAACAATGGGTTGCCCTTCTGTCTCCATGTTTGTTTGTCTCAAGTGTGGATGTAATCCTGATCTGCCATAGAGCTGAGATAGAGCACACAAGGCCTGTTGGTCTGGAAGCTGTTGTTGACATTGTTGTGGGGTAAGGTTTGCAAATTGCTGATGTTGTGCTAAAATTTCTACTTGAGATGGAGTTTCAACTATTGGATTTGCCTCATGTTGCTGATTTATAGGTATTGATGATGGTGCAGATGCAGATGAAAAAGATGTAAACCGTTGTGGTGCTGATAGAACTGGTTGTTCTGAGAAGCCCAAACTTGACTGTTGCAGTGATGTCTCTGGGGCTAGGAGACCCTCCTGTGCCTGGTGGGACACCAAGGGGTTCATAACTGACTGTTGCTGCAGAGGTTCTGATGTCCCTGGGGCTGGGAGACGCCACTGTGCCTGGTGGGACACCAAGGGGTTCATAACTGACTGTTGCTGCAGAGGCTCTGATGTCCCTGGAGCTGGGAGACGCCACTGTGCCTGGTGAGACACCAAGGGGTTCATAACTGACTGTTGCTGCAAAGGTTCTGATGTCCCTTGGGCTGGGACTGGGAGACCCCACTGTGCCCGGTGGGACACCAAGGGGTTCATAACTGACTGTTGCTGCAATGATTCTGAGGCCTGTGTCCGGTTTTCCCCAATGAGGCTAGAATCTGGATGAGACAATTGGTGTGTTTGTCTGTTGAGTTGTTCAGTGCCAGGTACCTTTGTTATCTGAAAATATATCAAGATCAAACATTTACTTGAAGTATTAGGTGTCACAGATTAAATTTTATGGATGATATAAGCGCTTGCATTTATTTTTGCCTGTTCTCAAGAAAAAAATCCCATCTTCAGAAATAACCTTGTGCACATGCGTATTGCAGCCAAATGTGGATGCAAAGATGGCAGATGCGTTGACGCTGTTAAAATTGATGAACATAAAAGTTCACAAGCCAAATTGGTTTGCAATCAATGTTGGTGGCAAACATCATGTTTGCTCAACTCTACGAGAGACTGGCAGCAGCGAGGGACTTAAGATAATTTCTAAGACGTCCTATCCAAAGTGGCTCACACAAAATCAGAAAAATGAAAGGGGAGATGTATATATATTGTATTATCAGTTTTTGGTACAATACAAAGAGGAAGCAGATGAGAGCCAATTCTTCAATATTCTCAGCACAGAGAAAGATGTTTTGTTTGGTACACTGAGATAAAGCAGATGGCTGCTGACTATTTAGTGTTAATATTCTCAGTGCAAATGACGTGTTGTTGATTTGATACACTGTGTTTTGTGTTTCAGTTTGCATTTCCAGCTGTGCATTCCTTTACTTTAGCAGCAATTATTTACTTATTTATTGCCTGCTCGCATTAGTTTTGAGGTCTTCGGGGGACGTCATCCATAAAAATTAACCCTCATCCACAAGGAAATGGAACCCTACGTAAACCCTGAAACCGGGCCTCAGAGGCCCAGTGTACCATGTAAATCTGACTCCCCCCAAAAAACATTCAAAAATCTAATTTAATTTGAGTAAATGACTATGATATTGTAGTATGCATAATGGAGGACACATTGGCACTTTTTGTTAGTTTGCAGGTGAAAATTTTCATGAAAAAATAAAGAAAAATTAAAGATTTGTATTTTACCACCCAAGGACTCCCCTATGAAAAAGCTATTTATTTGACATTTGATGACAATTTCAACATCTTTTCTTTGAGGATACTTTATGAGGAATATATTGAAAGTACTTTAAAGTTTAATGGTTAAAAAATTGGGTGAAAATAATAATAATAAAAAACAAGGCAGCAAAGCTGTCAAATGTACAGACAAAAACAGAAAATAAAAATGCAGAAAATGGGTCATTTTGTCAATTTTGATGCAATAATAAATAATGCCTATAATAGCACTGTCAATCAACACTGAATTTTAATCATGCACAACAGGTAACATGGTCAATAACAGGAGCAGATCCAGAGGTATTTTCTGACAGTATTCCAAATTATCTTTGTTGATCCATCCTCCATTTTTATGGTCTTCCAACAGAAAAAACAGATACCCATCAATGTGAACTTTAAAATCTGACCGTCATCTGAAAGACCCAGAAGACGGCCTCAATCCGCCCCTGCAATAAGATTACAGTTTAAGGACCATGAGAGTTCAAATTCACATTATGAAAATCCCAATATTTGAAAATTGATGACAGTGCATAAAATAATATTACATAATGTTTAAAGACATAAAAACTAATGCAACTGCTTATGTGAAAATACAGAAAATGTGAAGAGCTTCAGGTGGATGGGAGCTGAAAAATTCCAGTGTTTGAAAAATAAATTAAAAAGAAAACACTGTCACAACAAAAATATTCCAATAAAGCTGCTATTCAAACTTTTAATATTGCTGTATTAACATGATATGAATAACCTCAATGTGTTTGAGGATAATAAGGCACTGTTATTTATCTACAGCATTAATGTTGGCGTAACACAATTTTTTTTTTCCTCTGTTGTAACGCCTTTCATGATACCGGAGTCGTTTGTCAAATTCTTGTAACTTTGTTTTAGAATCAATGAATAGACTATTTCTGATATATCGATGGCCTTTAAATTTAGAGTATTGAATTTCTGCATTATGCATGCGTTTCCATATATCCGTTAATTCGTCACACCAATATGGTTTAGATATTCTCAACTTCTTTTTTGATTTCCCGCCGTTTTTTACATCATTAAAGGGAACAGTGGCATTCATTTCATTAATTAATTCTTTAACTACGCGTTCATACATGTAGTCAACTTCATTTTGGTTTTCCCTCATTAGTTCAATACTATCTATAATCTGTTTGATTGCGAGCCTTGATATATCTGACGTAAAGATGTCACTTTTACCTTCTTTAAACTTGTATATTCTGCGGCCACTGCTGTTACTATTTATTTGTTTGTTTTGGTTAATATTATGCATGTCATCACAACCTAAGTTATCCATATGGACGTGTTTCAGTGTAGCTTCTAATACTGAGTGATCGGGAAGTTTACATCTTCCACTTAAAAGACCCTGTAGATTGTAATTTTCTATATAATCACTCATCGTATGTACCCTAAAGTCTGTAACTTTGGACAAATTCTCATGCGGAGTAATAATGTAGTCTACAACTGATTTTCCTCTCTTTAAATAAGTATAATTGTTATGTGCCTTATCACCCCTACCATTTAATATGCATGTCTTACTTTCAATCAGAAATTCAATCAGCTCTGATCCGTGAGAATTTGTCTTATCATCAATACTATCCCTCCCCTGAATCTCATCTACCTGAGGCGTGAAATCTCTCATACTACCGATTCGTGCATTTAAATCTCCGCATAGACAAAGTATGTCGCAACCCTCATACATATAACATTTCGCTAATAAATGTGCAAAGAAATTAGCAGCATCTCTTCCATAAGGCGAGCTCTCAGGAGGTAGGTAGCAATTAAAAAGTATAATATTTCTATCAGTAATTTTATGTATTAGTTCTATTCCTAAGATTCCATCTACAGACTTATCTACCACAAAAAGTTTATATTCATCTAACACACTGTTTTTCACAAAAATGCCCACACCCCCAAAATTATGAGGCGCGTTCTTATGTTTAGCAAACCTAGGGTGATTTATAAACGTATATCCTTCTATATTAAATAAGTTATTATTATTTGGGTTTGCATGAGTTTCCTGCACAGCAAATATATCGTAGCCTGATGTTTTTATAATGGTCTCCCTTAACTGTTTATTCTCATCTGTCCATCCCGCCTGGTTTTGCGACCCAAGTCTCAGTCCGTATACCGGCTGGGTGCATTTGTCCTAGCGTGGGCCTATTGGGAAATAATTCCCAGTTGGTGCTGTATTTGTAGGCGCTGGGATTCTCTGGTATGGTATCGGCATTCTTGGGAGTACTTGCGGAGCTCCTGCCATTTGTGTGGGTATGTTTATTTGTGAATACTGCGTAGACCCAAAGTTTTGTGTATTGGTATTTTGATTCGGATTTGTGCCATTTCTGATCCTCTCCTTTTCCTCGTCGCGTCTAATTTGTTCTGCAGATTTCTCCCGGATTATACCGTGATTTGTGATATAAAAACGATTTCCGCCAGGAATATAGTTGAGTAAAAACTCCATATTTTTGTCCATGACCCTTTCAGTATGGGATTTACTTGCTCGGATCCACACCTTCCGTACTCTCGGGTCTGTACTATAACGGACGTTAGTTTTCCTTCTCACTACTGCAATCTTCTCCTCAATGCTACAGAACTCAACTTTCACAATCCCTGGTTTTCCATTTCTGCCTGGTAGTCTACGACATTCTTGGATCCTGGGTATCACCGTGGCCTCTTCGCCAGTTTCGCCATGCGTCATTACGGTCATCAATACCTGACTAACCTTATTTTCAAGATCTTCATTAGGGTTTTCTTGCAGGTTCGAGATTATTATACTCAGGTCAGAATTCTCGACGCCGCTTTTGCTCGCATCTAAACAGAATTTGACTTGTGTCTTCAGGTCATTTATTTGCCTATCCTTTTCTTGGATTTCATTTGAAAGTTGGGCGGCTTTTTCCTCCAGTATTTTAATGTGCTCGTTTTGTGACTTAATTTTATTTTCAACTTCTTGTTTCATAATATTGTTGTGTTCGTGCATTTTCCTACCTTCACCCGGTGTGCTCTCCCTGCGCGGAGAGCGCGCAATTATGGTAAGTACTGCGCACACCAGGTGGAGAGTCCAACTTCCCTGCCTGATCCCGGTGAGTACAACTCAACCACAGCTACCGTGCAGACGTGTACGGTACAGCCGACGAAAATAATCAGAATTGAGACACAATACACAGTGATCTACAATCTCACTCCGTAAGTAGAACCAGTGAATACTTTAATATTATTTTTTTCCGTCACAAGGGATGTTATGTCCTGCTTTAGAGTTTTACACATTTTTTCATGCTTTACCACTATTTCTTTTTGTCCGTCTCTTATTATTCTCAATTCTTTTGCCATATTTTTAATCTCTGTGGCCAAATTTTGCATAAATTCTGTCGGTGCTAATGGTATATGTGTGTCACTTGTTGACTGCTCCTGTGTAAGGTTTTGTCTGTCATTTTCCACACCTAGCTGGGTCGTTCTCGATATGGGGCTTGATTGCGTTTCAAATTGTAAACTTTCATTATGTACATCCCCAAACAGAATACGATGCGCATCCTCCAGAATGTCACCAGTTGATGGAGATTGTTCATGACTACTGCTTATTGACCCGCTAGTCTCCATCGTCTTTCGCTTTTTACTCAACGACTTCCTTCTACCCATAGTACAATCAATGCAGATATTATGCCAGGTTTACAGTAAGACTGAGTAACAGTGATAGTCAATGTGTTGACGAACAACTGCACTGCCCCGGGCGTTAGCACCTCATTACTGCTATAATTGCAATGGGCTGTGTACACCAAATCATGTCATCTAAATTCATGTAATGAGTAGATGTTGGCCTGAGCCTTCCGTTATCTTACGAGGACCAACAAGATTTTCTTCTCCAAATATCTGATGATCAATACCTCGAAAAGTCTCACCTATAGCTGCAAGTCTACCTCGGTTGGCTTATAAAGGTGTTTTCCGCACATAAACAATCTGCGTTGGTTCCACGGTGCCGAAATACACCATATTCCGAGAGCACCAAACTTTCACATCATCGTCACTCGCATAAAATATCTGTTTACCTGTTCATCTGTTTACCCCACCTTTACCTGAAGGATAGGTGGTTATACTCTGATTAGATATTTAATAAATCTTCCTGGACTTGTACTCAATGAAAAATGTATTTGTTATAAAACAATTTGTTTTATGATGACATTATATTATCACACTAAAAATATATATTAATAAAATGGATGAAATGTTTTAAACTTTACACTTTCTACTTTATATTTGTATGTAAATATATATTTCGTGGGGGGGGGGGGGATAGTCCAGGGGGGAATTGTCCTGGGGGGAATTGTCCGGGGGGGGGAGGAATAGTTCGGGGGGAATTGTC
>NW_019773734.1:12063-25692 GCF_001039355.2 Lingula anatina | reverse complement strand
TCTTTTCGGAGAACGGGCGAAAATCGGTGCGCGCGCAGGATGTCATCCATAAAATTAAAAAAGTGTGGCCTTATTCGTAGAATCTTTTGGGCATGTCCAACATCCTCTGTACGTGCTTACGGGCTGTCTGCGAACTCCAAATTTCGCAAGAACTTGCGCGATACGTGAAATTCTTCGCAAAATTTGGACGCATACGGGCCGTAAGAGCCCGTACGACTGGTTGTGACCGAGGCTACAAGAACGTGTGTACCCAATGCACCCTTGTCCAAGATTTGCGACTCGATACTTTCATCTTCGTGAGTTTGGGGTAAATCAATATTGTATCGGAATTGACAAAATAACCTTTGTGCATCAGAATTTTATACCCTTTGTCTGTACGTTTGACAGTGTTGCTGCCTTGTTTGTCTTTCTCCCTGTTTTTATGTACAGACACATCTATGTTTTAATCGATCCCCGCCATTTAAAAATTATAAAAACAATCTATTAGTAGAAAAAAAGCGTTTTAGGAAACCTCACCTCAATAAGCTTAAATGAAGCAACAGATCTGGGTCACGTGGTACTGTGACGACAATGAGGATAAAGGTCTATGAGACTCAACTGAGCTGCATGATGCACACAGACAGAGAAGTTAAGGAAAGTTGTGTTGAACGGAGTTGAGCAATTTTCGTTATGCCTCAGTGTGTTGCCGTGGGATTCACCAAAATTGCAGCACTCGTTGACAATCTTTTCTTTGTCTGTGACGGTCTTCCGTGACTTTCTTACTAACTTCGGTGACAATAGTTGCGATGCTCGAGATCATGGTCACCTCACGTGGTCTAGATCATATCAAAAGCTGATAGTCTTTCAGATTAACTGTCAACAGTTGGCAAACTTACTGATTGCTGATGCATTTTAGATGCATCTAAAGACCTCGTTTACAATAAAACCTGTTAATAATGCACCGCTGCACTTCCCAACCCAGGTAATAACAGGTATCAAAATCGTCTGATGAGCCGTAGGGCTCAAAGGTTTAATAAATTGAAAAATCAAAATCGTCTTGGTGGGCTTTCATATTTTTCAATATATCTCATTTATTTCATGGGGTTATTTTATTGGTATTTGTAAATGACGCTAAATATCAATATTTAACCAATTGAGTTCAAACACCGTCACGAACATTAAAAAAAGTAATTGCCCGCTGGGTATCTTGAAGCATGCGTATGCCCAGGCATTACTTCCGTGGAAGAAAACGTGTTGAGGAAAAACAGGAAAAAGAGCGGTGTTACTGAAAAAAAAAAAAAAAAAAAAAAAATGTTTTGTAGATATGATGATCTAAGTTTATTATAGTGAATGTGGAGCGCTTTGGTTACTCGTCCATGAACGGTGTAGCTTACGCATACGGTCCAAAACTACAAAAAAATATAAATAATAAACAAGATTACATGAATGAATTGAGAATGCAGTATATGATTTAACAGAATGTAACAAATACGTAATGAATTCATGCTTACATTTTACGCCCCTAATTATACATGTAGTATATATACTCGTGCAGTTGAATCCTTCACAGCATTGTTCATAGCACACTGCGCATTACCAGTCTGCGCACATCCGGTGCATTTACAAGCGGTATATTAAAGAAAAAATGGGAACTGTAATAAAATGGTTCGTAATCCGAATTCGTTTATACTTTGAGGATTTGTTTCTGAAGGTTATTTCATCTGAAATATTAAATAATTTAAAAGATTTATCATTTTATAACTTGAAAAGCAAGTACTGCGTCTGTACGCAAAACTTTTTGCAAATTTGTAAGCTTTTTCAAACCCAAAAGCATGTAGCAGATCAAGATAAAAGAGCATTGTTTGCTATTAGTGGCATGGAAAAAATCAGTACTTGAATGTTTACTATATGTGCAGTTTTACGTACGTTAGTATTAAAAATTTAAAAATTCCAAGCACGTACAGCAAAATGTAGACTAACGCAAAACATCAATAATAATAATAATAATTTATTAAGCCAATAAAATACAAATGTATAAAATCGGGAATCTTTTGCCCTGTAGTAGCGCCATTGAAATATAAAAAATGAAAATTAAAATTACATGTTAGAGTTAAAAATAGTTACTGCCGAAGGATAAAAGCTATTTAAAAATCGCTTACTACCCTTAAAAGCTAAGAGTCTCGAATTGCTAGGTAAAAATTTAAAAAGGGTATGGGCTGGATGGGAACTGTCTGTCATTATTGATAATGTTTTCTTTTTAGTCCTGTCTAGATATATAGTATGGACGGGAGTTAGATCTGTTCCAATTACAATCCCTGCAGTTTCGACGATCTTTTCCAACTTGTTCCTCTCCTCCACAGTTGCACGTCCATACCAAACAGTTACTGAATAAGTTAAAATACTCTCTAAAACACACCTGTAAAAGTTCGTTAAAATAAACACATTTCTGGTAAAAGCTTTCAATTTCCTTAAGAAATACATTCGTTGACGTGCCTTTTTCAATAGCTTCGTGATGTTATCGCCCCGCTCTACAAAGCCTGCCGCCATTGATCGGCGCCATCTTTAGTGTCAAGGACAGCTTAATCACAGCAAATGTACCACATATAGTAGCTTAATTTCCATTAATAATAAAATCATCATTTCAGTCAAAAAGATTCTGGGGATTTAATAAATATTCTAATTTACCCAGAACGGTATATTTATTTAAAAGGAGGCTAACTGAAATATATTTTTATTATTTGTTTGTGAAAATTGCCCATGTCACCCTGTTAGTTTGGAGGTCTAAGCTGGATCAAGTCCGTGTTAAAATTCCTACGAAGCTGTGCAGTAAAAATCCTTCCTTTGTTACTCTAGCTCCTCAATAAACCTGGTGTTCAGATTTTATCTAGTACCCCTAGGTCTGCGGGAGCTGCTCTTTGAAACTAACGCACAGGTAGATTTTTACCTGATATAAATATCGCCAGCGAGAGTGCAAGACAAAGGCTACAGGAGAATGGAATGCCATTTAACCCTCTAATTAAGAGGTAAAGGAAGTTCCAGTTAGATGGATGATCAAGATAGGACTTGGTAACAGGCATTGTTTACCTCAGTTTAATAAAACATTGCAAGACGGGGTGTCAGCGGTTTAATAAAATAAATTGAATTTCACAAAGAACATGGAGCTCATATGGAATAATCAACAGTACCCTTAAGTCATTCAAATCACAGCTTCATGAGAATTTAGACCCCTCGGGAAAGAGATTTGAATGAGTATAAACTTTTAACAGAAGCCAGAAAAGTCATCTTACAGGTAGACAATGCAGCTGAGTTTGACAGCTCCGTCGGTGGCACGATTGTCGTCATCGGACAACGTGCCCACGTAGCTCATTAACTCGCAGGCCAAGCAAAAAGGACGTTTTTGTTTGAGTCCAAAATTAACAAAATGAGCTTTTACTTCGTGTATTTAGATAAAGACATCGTTAGTTGGGCATGTTTTCTGAAGAATATGCTCCGTTCAGGCCATTCCGACGATATGACGCATGTCCTCTAACATAAGGCTCAGCAAGGTACAGACAACTTCCAGTCAAAAATGACAGAATTTCATGAAATTCGACCAAAATTACCTTTTATTTATTTCAATAAATTTTTCTTTACAAAATTCATGGCACATTGCTGCAACCCCCCAAAAAAAGCAAAGATACACCCATTTTAGTCCCTCATTTCTCTAAAACTGTCAGAGATGTGCCCATAGTTACTATTGAACTTGAATAGGAAGTCATATACTGGCAATCTAACTGTGACCTTAAAATTGACCTTTGACCTACTTTATGCCATGAACGACAGTTCACAAATATATATTTAAAGTCTTACTTTTTCCCATGATTTCGTTTTAAATGGTAATTTTCAACTAATGTATTGAGAACTCATTTTGTAAACTGCATTTTGTAGAGCTTGTCAAGCACAACTTTGGAGGTGGTGTCCCCCCTTTTTTTCCATACAAATGCGCTTACTGTAGCTGGTTGTACAAAACTCGTAGGTGGTATCGCCTCCCTGATCCTCTAGTTGATACTACCTGTTGTGCAATGTTAGAAATTTGATGTTGACTTCGCAGTTCAACATGTATTATTGCATCAGCATTGACAGTATCCTATTTTTTGCATTATAATTTTTGCTTTTTTCTTGAATTTTTGTGAAAGTTTCATTTTTCTCATTCTGGTATTTTGGTATTTTCAAAGTGTGAAGTTGAACTCTCATGGACCTGAAGCCTTCTGCTTGTTTACATGTAGTACTTAGTTTGTGCTATATGGATAAGATGGTAATCATAAGCTAAGTTCAGAGCTATTAAGTTACTTGCCTAATTAAGTCTGACGTGGCCATTTAATGAGATTTCGTAAAACACACATGTTGAGAAAACAATAGATTATTCCTTAAATACTAAAAATTAAAAATGCGTTCATAAATTACTACTAATTAAAGGCAATAATTAATAAAATAATTTTTAAAACGTTCTCTCCTCACTTTTGGTTGTAAAAATTTAGTGTTGTTTTGTAAAGGACGTAGCCTAACGGGTGTTTTGAGCAATAAATGACTCAAATTTTCACAATTTTGTAATTTTGTATAAAACCTAAAATACAGCAAATGTAAAGGTTTGTCTAGGGTGTCGATGTTGCAAACTTTTAAGGCATCATCATTACTGAGACCAGGGCAAATAATCTTCAAGGCTCTCTTTTGAACTGACCGTAGACATTCAGATCGCTCAGCAGTCAGGCCTGGTCCCCACACTGGACATGCATATTCTAAAACTGATCTTATTACAGACTGGTAGATAGTTAATAAATCTTGTATGTCCAGTTTTGCCTTCTTTAGCTGTCTGAGATAAAAGAGCTTTAAACATGCCTTTGAATACATGGTTTGGATGTGTTCAGACCACTTAAGTTCTGGGATAAAAATAACACCAAGTATCTTAAAGTTTTTGACCTTTTCTACACATTCATCATCGATTTGCAATGTTGGTATTGTAAGATAACAGTTCTTGGTGATGTATGTCCACTGAATTGGGCTTCCTTACATTAAGTTTCAACTTGTTTTATTTGACCCAGTCAGCCAATGCATTGATCTATTGCTTTTGGTAAATGTGGTGTTTCGGATTAACAACAACCTTAATGTCTGAACAACATGTTTTTTGGTCATTGATCAATGCAAGCAAAAGAATGGGACCTAATTTAGTGCCCTGAGGCACTCCTCCCACTAACTGAACCCAATCATATTTAAAGCTACTGCATTTTACTAGCTGCATATGTTTGCAAAGAAAGGAACAAATCTTAGAAAGTCTGGTATCCCTTGAATTTCTAAGCATTATGTAATATTGCATCAAAATGGAAGACAACCCTATTTTGGGCACCGCCTCCACAGTAACCAGTAAAGGAAAACCATGTCACTTACTCTTCTCAAACTTAAAGAAAAGTAGCATAGGACGAAAATATAGCTTCAGTTGGAAAACCTGTCCTATCGGTTAACTTTTCTGGAAATTATATAGTTTTTTGTAAGAATTAAAATTTTCACATATCGACATTTTCAAGGTGTGACTTTGAACTTCCATTGGCTTGAAGACCTTTCCATGTCACATTTTGTGAATACCCATGACACTTTTATTTTATTATTAAAAAGATGTTTAGCTTTCTTAACTTTGTCACATAAGTAGGAATCGGTGATAAATTGCTCAGGAAAATGTTTAATATTGCAAATAAGTTTACAAAAGAAAAAAAATTTGTGTAACGCTAACATAAATGCTATAGATGAATAACAGTGCCTTATTTTTTATCCTCAAACTCAGTGGGTACATATCATGGTCATAAGCTAGATTAAAAGTTTGAATAGCAGCTTTATTGAAAATTTTTGTTTTATTTTAAAATTTTTAAAATTATTTTTCAAACACTAGCAACTTCAAGATGTGACTTTTAACTCCCATCCACCTGAAGCTCTTCACATTTTCTGTATATCCATATAAGCAGTTGAATTGGTATTTATGTCTTTAAACATTATGTAATATAATTTAATGCACTGTAATCATTTTTAAAATGTTGTGATTTTCATTATGTCAATTTGAACTCTTACATATGGTCCTAAAAGTGTAATCTTATTGACCATGTTACCTGTTGTGCATGATTAAATTTTAGTGTTCATTGACTGTGCTGTTATAAGCATTATTTATTTTCCTGTTTTCTGGAGATTTTCCTATTTTGTCCTATTTTCTGGAGAAAATGTCTATTTTTTCCTATTTTTTGGTCTAAAATTGATGTTATGCATCAAGTGGTGTTGGTAATTGGATATAATGAGGATACCTTAGTCAATATTGAGCTCAAAGTGGATGTTTTGATTCATCCAGTTGTATTTTAATTAGGATAATGAAAAAAATTGGGTCTTATACTGGATTATACTATAAATGAGCAACTCTATGTTTTAAGTATAATCCAGTATAAGACCCAATTTTAAAGTAGCCATCACCTACATCTGCCATTGCCATCACCATGCACTTTCAATAATAATATGATAAGTGGGAAACCCTTGTACCTTTTGTCTTCAGCCTTACGTAACTGATGAATAATCATAAAATACAGATCAAGTTCGAAAATCAGCATGATCGGGCCATTTTTAAAAGTTACGCTGTTTTCAGCATATATATTGAAGACACAATTCAAAGAAAACCCATAGGCCTATTGTCTTGAAACTCACAGGAGTGATCAACCTTACTGAAACATAGGTCAAAGTGAAAAATTGGCTCGATTTGGACCATTTTTATGAATATTATGCTTTTTTGGGGAGCTCTGAAGTTAGTGTCTGGTTTCTAATTTCCAGTTTCGTTTTTCAAAAACGAACCTGGCAACTAGAAACTATATTCGTTTTTCAAAAACGATTCTGGCATCCAGAAACTAGTGTCGTTTTTCAGAAACGATTCTGGCAACAAGAAACTAGTGTCGTTTTTCAAAAATGATTCTGAGAAGTCAGAATTAGTTTTGTTACAGTCTTTCCTCGCCGTGCGGTGAGGCCGGATTGACCGCCACTACCAGTCACAGGCCGGGAATGGTTTTAAGTGGACCTGGGGGTGGGGTGGAGGAATAAGGGTGAGGGTGAAGAGGGGGAAGGGGCGGATGAGCGTGAGGAGGGGAAGGGACCCCAGGGTCTCCCTTTGTAGTGGTATAATTTTGAATTTTATTGGAAAATTAAAACAATTTGGCTTCTCAGAATAGTTTTAAAAAACTACACTAGTTTCTCCTTGACATAATCGTTTTTGAAAAAAGACACTAATTTCATTGACCGCGACCGTCTCGGTCGCAGCGCACGGCGAGAAGTGATGGTTGACGAAGTTCTGGTAATTCTGGGGTCACTGAACCGCGCATTCTCAACTGATACCTCATTTCACCCGCAAGAGCGGACATCGGGGGTGGCCCAGGCTTCATCATGACAGCACACTTGCACACAGTTCTCATGTGGTGAGTGATTTGATGCAGAAAGCCAATGTTCTAAGGCTGGAGAAACCATTTTTGAATCCTGATAATAAACCTACTGAGCACCTGTGGCATAAATTGAAATGTGCAATCCAGAGGAGAACCAAATTCCAAATAGCCCGGACTAATTCCGTCAAACATTTTAGGAAATATGGGACAATATCCCATAAAACAGAATTGGTACCCTTGTTGAAGGCAGTGGCACCGTCTACAGGAGATAATTACAGTACGCGGTAAACACACACGCTAATAGACACGTGACCTTTAAATTTGGTGACATTTGGTGGTGTCAATTAAATTTAATGGGCATTTCTTTACCTCCATGGAAATGACAGTGGAACATCGGATTAGATGGGGTACATGTAATAAATGTGAATAAATGGTATTAAATATGGATATCTTAACCGCTAGTTTGTATTTTCTGTACCACTAATCATGTTAGTTATGGTATCTGTAATGAAAATCACCATTCATAGCAATTAACTCATGTGATGTGATCATGTATAAATAAAAGCACATGAAACTTTGGGTAGGACAACCTTTTTGACCAATGTTGTATATGGCGGACCCCAATCCGGGATGGCAGCATGCATGTCACACTTCCTTTTCAACAAAAATTGCTACCTTCTCAACAAGACGTGTTTTTTAAAATCACGTCACCATTATTGCTTTACCCAAACATTTAATTTCTTCATGCCCACCCTCTTGGGCCCCTAATAATCAAGACTGTTAATTAATATGATCATACAGTGCCTGGGAGTCAACTACAAAGTTGATATTTCAAATGGCAAAGACTATTCAAACCTTAAACCGCTAATGGCCCTGTCACACTTTTCGCCAGCGTATGCCCAACGTGATCATTTTGATATCATACGTTGAACGTTTTTCAATTTTAGGCGTATACATACGTATTAGTAACTTATATAGAACGTTTGTATTAATTATAGACAACTTATACCAACGAATGGGTAGCGTGATGCCGGCGTTCACAAATTATGCCCAACGCTAGTCTAACTTATGCATACCGCACGGCAGCGTATGGCCGACGATCACGTATTCTCGTCTCAGGCTTGTCGGATTCTCCATCTCTCGGGTGACATGCACATCTGCTCACCATGGCTTCTTCAGGAGTACTGACGGGTTCCTCCTGCAAACCCCATTTTTATACCCCAATTCCCCTAAACGCTGCCAACACGCCATCATACGGTAGCTCAACGTCAGCAGCACGTTCAGTAAGTTCTGGGGTTGTTCGGAACGCGTCAAATACGTCTAAATATGTCAATGTGCGTTAGAGGTAAGTTCGATATAAGTTACACATAGGTTCAAAGCACGTTTATCATAGGTTGAACAAACGTCTTGGGTACAATTTTTTTGGACTACCTGGACGTACTAGGACGTATGCCGGCGTGTTTCAGCGTGCTCTTAACTTATACAAAACTTATCCATAACTTATTCGGCGTACGCCAGTGTATTGGCCAAATTTTTCATACGTTGGCGTTCGTTGGCTAAATCGTCAAGGTGTGACAGAGCCATAAGGTGTGAACACCTTCGGCTCTCATCGTGCTCTGTAACGTCACAGGTGAAGTCAAAATCAGTGTAATCACAGTAATCTCAGTGTAAAAAAAAATGAAAGTAAAAGCATCTTAAGCCATCTAACAAGGAACGTTCCGGACAGACTTATCAATAAAAGCGACCAAACTTGAATTGATTCAGTAGCTTTCCCGCCATTCTTAAAAAAAGATCACACTAATTATCTTCTACCAAATGGCACCGTTTGCGTTCTCAAATATCATATTTTTTCGGTCCGTTCAGCAGGACCCAAACTCCACGCGGGAGGGGATGGGGTTGTCGGCTTCTTATCCGAGACCTGTCATTCCTAAAACATCGGACCCCCATTCAAATAATCCTGGATCCGCCCCTGGAGAAACTGTCAATTTAATGTTTGTCTACAACGTAAGATTGTCAACTAAACGGATGACTTTTGGGTGCCTTGGGGCCTGTGTAAGGGATTAGCGCCCCCTCCCCCTGGACCAATAAGCTGTAAGAATCCTGTAAAGTGGCACGTTTAACAGTAGCGGATTTAAGGGGGGGGGTCTTTGGGGGTCCTGGGAGGGGATTGTCGGCTTCGATCCGCAGACCCCCCCTGTGTTTGTCTGTACATTTGACAGCTTTGCTGCCTCTTACTTCTTCTTCTTCTTCTTATTATTACATATTATTAATATCAATATTTTAGGACCAAGTAAGACAGGGGCCAGTCTCTGACCAGCACTGGGAGCAGCAAGATGACGCCAACTACCAAACAAGGAGGAAATCAGACCATGGCGTCCCACCTTTACCCCTACAAGAGGACCCCGTGGCTGCTGAGGATCGAGACCAGGTTGTTTCTGACCCTCAGACCATCAGAACAACGGGAAACCAAGTTCCTAGCCAGGCCCATGGGGATGATCAGTTGGAAAGGTTACTTACGTCAGGGACACATGAGATTGCTGGGGTTCTAAGACAGATCCCCGCTAAGACAGGCAACACACATATTACATTCAATGTTCAGCAGGTTTACCACAATTACAGAACAGATATGGAATCCATGGAACAAAAGAAAGATGTGACAATATCATTTTATAAACATGTTCCTCCACATGTTAAAGAACAGTTGATTGAGACACTCTCTCAAGATGATGTACGATACCAAGTGAAGAAGATGTATGGCATTTCTGAGGAAGCCCCATGTCCTCCCGATATTGTGTCTTATTTGTTGTCTCAAGTCGATGGTTCTCTTGCATCTTTCATCAGTGTGTTGTATAAGTTAAGGGAACACTACGGAGAGGGACAACAAGACATTCCACAACATTTGATTTATGAAGTCAAGGTAACTTATCATTTATAATATTATTATTTATTCGAGCATTAAATGTGACAGTTACATTTGTTAGCCCTCTATACTACAAATAGATAAATAAATAAATAAATAGATAGTTACATATCACTATGGATTACTACTTATACAGTGTTAAAAAAACTTTTACAATTGTTAATAGTTCAATACACTGAGAGACACACATTTCACTTTTATAGGCTTATAGCTATAGGCCTATGTATCTAATGTGCCATGCTTTTGGTACGTATAATATAGTAGGAAGAGGCTAGTGTGGCAGATGCTCATTTCTTTCCAAAATTGCCATCTGGATGTATTTACCAACAGCGTGCAATTCTTTCTCATATTCTGGGCTTAATATGATTTTAACCTTCTCGTCACTGCTTGATAGGTGATGCATGTCACATTTAGGGAATAGTTTTAACATGCCCCCCCTCTCTTTAACATGGTATCTACATTCCAGTAGGAAGTGCACTTCGTCCTCGATTGCAGGACAGTGAGGACAGAATCGTTCCTCGCGTGGTGTTTTAGGTCTGGTGTAGCGTCCTCTTTCCATTTCCAGATTATGATCACTGACTCTAATTTTAGCCACTTCCCTTTTTAATGATTGAGGGGCATTAGGCAGCAGGTACTTTTCAATTTTATAGGACTTTTTTTATGAGACTATAAGTTTTTAACTTGGTGTTTCGTGGATCAGTTAACTCTTCCCAGGAAGTTTTTCAATTTTAGCATCGATTTCTTCCTCAATATTACAATATGTATGGATTTGCTGAACCCCTGGAATATTTCCACTGTGAAGATCCCAAGTTGTTAACATAGTATTAATCGAGCCTGGCCAACCTTTTCCCCTATTGTCAGTTCCGCATCATGGGTGGGTTTCACTATTCTGTTATTTGGTAGATTTCCAAATCTTTGGCAATATCGTTGCACCGTTTTAACAATCTTAGAATATATAGGATAACAACCAAGCTCTGCACGACTCGCATTGTTGCTGGCGTGTTTACTTAAACCTAATGCCCATTTGCACATTCTCAAATGTGCTTGCTCAAAAGGCATTGGGTTAATTTTGTTTAGGGTCATTTTCTTTTCTTTGAATATTTCTTGGGCCCAAACTTCAAAGCCATAAAGGAGTATTGGCCTTACCACTTTGTCAAACAGTTTTAAATATAGGAGAGGTGAGGATAAGTTTTGTGATGAAAGTGCACCTTTCAATGAGAACACTGCTTTCATTGCTTTCAATTTTAGATTTACTATAGCTTTTTTCATTGACCCAGTGTTAGTAAAGGTGATACCAAGGTACGTGAATTCTTTGACAGTCTTGATCGGGTTAGCATTTATGAAAAACTTCATATTTTTGTCTACTTTACCAGATTTGTTGAAGACAACAACTTTTGATTCATTTTCATTCACATGTAATTTCCATTTTAAGCAGTACCTCTGGAGTTTATGCAGCAAGCACTGTAGACCGTCTTTTGATGTTGATAGGTGGATAAGATCATCAGCATAGAGGATATGATTCAGTCCAGCAAAATTTCCCGCATTATAGCATTCGCTGAGATCATCTTTTAGGTCATCGATAAATATGTCAAAGAGTATTGGACTCAAATTATCCTCTTGTTGGATGCCTATTCTTGACTTGAATGGGGTTGTATACTGTTCACCTATAGATACGCCTAGTCTGGTGTTATTATACATGCACTTAATTAATTTATAGAATTTCCCCCAATGCCCAGCTTGAGTAGTTTGAGGAAGAGTCCTTTATGCCACACTGTGTCGAAGGCCTTTTTAAAATCAATAAAACATGCATACACATTTTTGTTCTTGCTTATGCTTCTGTTGATTAGTGGCTTGAGAGTGTAAATGTGATCTGTGTTTCTGTGCCCCAGTCGAAAGCCAGCTTGTTTTTGGCTCAATTTGTCTTCAGTTTCAGTATGCTTGCTTAATCTTGTAGCTAATACTGCAGAGATGTTGGAAATGTTGAAGCCAGTCTTCTGCACTTATAAAGTTTCCACTTTTTTAGTTTCTTTAAGGCTTTTCAGGGTCTGCCAAAAAGCTTTTGGGTTTTTCTTTTCAATACTGAGTATTTTTTTCCAACAATGCATCTTTGTATTCCTGTTTCTTTTGCTTTATCAATTGCTTGTACTTTTTGGTTGCTATATGATATGTTTGTGACATAAATTGATTTTGAGGGTCTTTCTGTAATTGTTTTCCAGGTTGTTTAATATTTCTTCTGATTTCTGTGCAAGTCTTATCAAACCATGGATGTTGTTTAATCCTTTTTTCTTTTTTCTACTATTTTGCATACGCTTCTTTTTTCTAAGAGCGTTATTTGCCGCATTTTCTATAACCGATGCCACTGCAGAGCATAATTCATTAACACCATTTTTGTAGCTGGAAATTTGGCATGCTGTACAGCACTAATAGTCGCCAGGCTCTCTTCACTTTCAAGGGCACTTAGGAATTTTTCATGGGAGTCCTTGTCCCACGCATACCTATCATTTAGGTTTTTCACTATTTTAGTGTTATCTTTCTCTTGATAACCCACACAATTAATTGCAAGATCTAGCAAGCATTGATCAGACGGGTAATCTATGGGATGAACTGTGAAGAAACTAACCTTTCTGAGCATCCTGTCACTTACAACTGCGTAGTCAACCGTGCTACACCCTTGGTTGTTAAAACATGTGAAATATCCCAAGAAATCGCCCATTGTTCTTCCATTTACTATCCTAGGATTACTGCTAGCACACAATTCTAAGAGATTTCTACCTTGTGCATTGATGACTTTATCAAGGTTGCTTCTGTTTCTTATTTGGCTGTCTGTGGCATAACTGTTATATGGGCACTGTTATCCCAAAATCATTATCTTTTTTTATTAGATCATTTAGTCTAATGAAGGTATCAGAGGTTTTTGTGAAACTTAACCCTAAGATATACAGTATGCTACATTGGTCAAAAAGGTTGTCCCACCCCCATTTCCATGTTCTTTTATTTACAAATGATCACCTCACAGCTATAAATTGTTAGAAATAGTGCTTTTTATTCCAGATACCATGTCTAACATGATTAATGGTTAAAATAATGCAAAATAGTGGGGAAAATATACACATTTTATACCATTAAGTAAAAGGATGAGTGCGAATAACTATCGGCAAAGTGCCCATCGTCAAAATTTAAAAATAATTTGCCATTATAACGTTTATGCATATATTTGTTGCATGGAAAAATATTATTTGGTTTGAGGCATCGTAACTTAGTATCTTAATGAGTTATATGATTGGGGGGGGGGGGGGT
>NW_019773734.1:0-11621 GCF_001039355.2 Lingula anatina | reverse complement strand
GATAGCCGGATTTACCTGTTGTATGCAGTCTAATGAATCAGAGCAACTTGTTTCAGCATTTATATTACATAAACGATTTTTTTCTAATGAAACTTGTCTTGTAATGTAAAAAAGAGTTATATGTTAAATAATTGTGGTGTGGCACAAGTAAATGGGAAAGTAATTATTGTTTTTTTTTTAATCCTAGAGAAGAGAGGGATGGGTGGTACATTACGGTATTTTCTCATAGAAGGCATCACTGATTTCACCTAACTGTATAAAAGTTTTGTTACTAGAAAAACTTGTTTCAGCGTATTTATTAATTTTATATAATTTTTCTCACAGACCAGCATTTGTTGGTCTAAATAATTGTTTTTTTAACCAATACACATTCTGTACAAGGCTCTTAGGAATAGTAAAAAATGCTAAAAGCAAAAGGCTGTTACAGTACGTAACAACAACAAAAAAATCATGTGTAATAGCACTCTAAACAGCTATTTGGAATGTTTCCATAAACCATAAAATAAACAAGGTATAAATTGTACCAAAATAATGATAAGGTATAACTAAAATTACTAAATGAAAATATAGAACACATAATAACAGTTATGGCCAATTATCTGTATGACAATGGAATTAAATCACCTAAAAAGTACTCCATATATATTATGATTATGTATGTGATAAAAACACTTTTTGTCTTGCTAATACTGTCACCACTTAATGTTGGTAAATGTGAGGTATCCAAACAGCCTTCTCCACAACATAATTTTCGATTGTATCCCTGCCTCATGGCAAAACCCATATACCACAGGACTGAAGTGATATGTGCACAACTTCCAACTGTCTTGGAACCAGCTTTACACTGTTAGTACCATGCAGCCACTGATGGGTCTAGTTTTGCTACGGGAGGTCTGAATCCATAATGTGTGCTGGTGGCTAGTAGATGTGTGGCTTAATTAACCTTTTTGGCTCTGATTAAATCAGGTGCATCCTTGCATACACTGATTTCAAACTGGCCATCTAGCAGATGCTCATCAGTATATTGGCTAGCTTGCTTTATCTGGTAAACTTCTGGTATTTATTATAGGCTGGTGGTCTCTTGTATGGACTAATTACCAAGTCAATAGGTTTTCACTGATTTCCTTGACAAATAAAGACATTCATAGCATTTTGATGAAAAAAAGAAGGAAAAAAACTCTGCAAAGCTACTATGAATATGTTGATGTGGAAGATTAGGTCATAAGTAACAAAACTAGGGTGTGTGTGATGGAGCCTTTATTTTACTTTTTATGCAAAATAGACGTAAAAGGGGACATTTACACAACAATTTTGGTTGTACAAAATGTACTTTCATGCCCATTAGAGGGGGTGGGTCAAGCCACCCTTGTGTGTAGAGGTCTATTACAGCATGGGTCTCTATATAAAGTAGGATCCACCATAATGTACATCTGCTGTTATGATAATTAATATAACTTTGAATATCTGAAGCACATTTTACATTTAATCTTTCTTAATCCTAAAAAATAAGAATGAAAGTAAGATATACTTACTGTATTTGGACTCTACTTCCTATCCATATTTCCCCTTTTATTTATTTATTTATTTATTTATTTATTTATTATTTATTTATTTATTTATTTTTTTGGATAGCATGCATTACATGAAAATTACTTTTCTTTTTTTTTGGTTGTAATTGAAAAAAAATTACTGACTCTAACCCCTATTTTCCTTTCAAAGACCTACATTTTATTTTTGGTTGTACTTTTTGTACAAAAGTTTCATTGTATCTGCATAGCCATCCTATGTAAGCATGTAGCAGCTACCTCATGGCAGGAATAAACATGGCCGCCTGCTAGCATATGGACTGAAAATGTCCCTATTTAGTTTGAGTTCATATCGAGCCCAACCCTCAGACAAGCTGATTTTCACATATATCTCACCTTATATTCATGTCTTTTCAACCATGAATAATTAGCTTGTCTGAGGCAGGGGCTCATATAAAAAATGAAAATCTTTTATCCTCAAGTCACTGTAAGATTCTTCTTTCAATCAGCACTACATGTACAAATAAAACAATCAAAATATTGATCACAAACAATGATTGGCCACATACTGCACCTTCTGTACCCAATTACAAAATTTCACAGTTGTCACCTTACTATTACTATAGATATGTAGCATTCTTCTTCAGAACCCCCCTAAAACACACATTTTCATGAATATTTGACAAGGTCATTTTGACATAATTTTTTTATATTTCAAATTCAATAAAAAAGATTTTTAAGTGGATCATAAAAATGTAAGACCCCAACTTTAATTTGGCATCAATATTTTTCCATTCATTCACAATTTATTTTTCATGTATAAAGGTGGGCACTTTTACCCCCTTATTGGCACTCATCCTTTATAAGAGGTACCCCTTCAAATCCAATGTTACACTGTGATTTCTACAGATGTAAAGAAATGTCAATTTATTGAAAAGAGGCAATCAAATGTCACCAAATTTACACACAATTAGCATTAGAGTGTGCTCATTAAAGGTCACATGCTTAATAGCGTGTGCGGCTATTGTGTACTGGAATTATCTCCTGTAGACGGTGCGACAAGCCTTCAACACGGTTAACAATTCTATTTTGTGAAATATTGTCCGGTGCATGTTTTTATGGGGTTGGTTCTCCTCTGCATTGCACACTCCAATTTATGTCACAGTTGATTAGTAAGGTTAATAGCAGGGCTCAAAGATGGTGGTTCCATCCTTAGAGCATTGCTTTTCTACATCAAATCACTTGCCAGATGAGAGGTGTGAGAAGTGTACTCCCATGATGAAGTGTACTCCCATGATGAAGCCTGGAGTTAACCCCAAAGTCAGTACTTGACGATGGAGTGAGATATCAGCTGAGAATGCTACCTTCAGTGACCCCACAGGCACCTGAACCTAGCCATCCATCACTGGAAGGATGTCAGTTTTGATGCAGAATCAAGTTATTTTTTTATCTCTTCGATGGTCAAATGAGGGTCTGTAGACATGCTGAAAAATGCCTCTTGGAAGGGTGTGTGCAAGATAATATCGCCTGAGGTGTAAGATCAGTCCGCATTTGGAGAACATTCTAAGCCAATGGTATTAGTACATTAAATTGTTCCTTTTTGAACAAAACGTAACTGGGGCATTTAACTGTAACTTTCTCATTTTACTGTGGCAAAAGTAAATAACATCCCAGTGATTGTGGATGTGTGTAAGAGGCGGCCAACAAAACTGGAAAATATAGTGACTGATAATAAGTTTGAGCAGACTGGACCAAATTTCAGTAATTTGAAAACTCTTTAAAAAAACTTAAAGTAGACTACTGGTCAAACTTGCATTGATGAACTGCATATCAGTGAGAAATAAAGCGTCTACCATCCGTGACTTCATCAAGGACTACAACATAGACTTTGTTTCCATGGTTGAAACATGGGTTACATCGGATCTCCAGCAATAAATACAAGCTGATATTACACCGCCGGGATACCAGGGCATTCATTTCCCACGCATTGGACGCAAGGAGGAGGAGTGGCCATTCTCTGTAAAGGGCAATTTAAGCTAACATATCTTCCAAAATCAATTGACTGCTCCTCATTTGAATAAATTGAAGCCCAAGCAACAGCAATCTCAGAATCATTAAGAATTGTCACCGTATACAGAGTTCCACCATCAAAGGCAATACACTCCGCTAGGGATCATTTCTCTCAGAATTCGCTGATCTGCTTGAACATCTGGCACTTCTACGAGCAAAACTTCTCATTGTTGGTGATATGGATCTCCATTGGGAAAAGCACGATAACCTTGAGACTAAACATTTCAATGAACTTATAAGCTCATTTGCTTTAACTCAGCATGTCACTTCTCCAACACACGTCCGGGGCCACACACTGGATCTTGTGTTAACCAGGGCATCTGATGAACTAATTGATTCCTGTAATGTTGGTCCACTAATCTCAGATCATCATATTATTCTTACGCAAATTAAGTGTGGTAGACCACACCCTCAAAGAGAGGCAATTTCATATAGAAAAGTCAAAACAATTAACATCTTGGAATTTGAAAATCATGTAGCTAGTGGTTTATTCTCCCATTGTTTCTCTGGTCTGAATTCCCATGAATGTGCCTTACTGTATGACCAAGTGTTATCCAGCGCGCTTGATACATTTGCTCCAATAAAAATGAAATATGTATTGAAAAGAGATTTACAACCGTGGATGACTGATGAAATTCTAGAAGCAAAACAGAAGGAATATGGAGAAAAAGTAGACTGACTGTGCCTCATCAAATATGTAAAGATGCATGTAAGAAAGTGAATCATTTAATTAATGAATCAAAAGCAAAATACTTAACGGAAATTATACAATCTTGTGAGGGTGACAGCAAGGCACTTTTTAGAACAGTAAACGACATGCTGGGAAAAAACAAAAGCACATCTCACCCTGACTGCGAATCTCTAAAAGACCTTACCAATAGCAAGAGTAAATTCTATACTGCAAAGATCGGCAAGATATATGATGATCTGTCATTATTGGAGGACACAGTATCAAGTCCATCACATCCACCTATAACCGAACTTCTACAGAGGCCAGTATCCATTCTCTCCGCGTTCATTGTGGCAACTGTTACCAAAGTCTCAAAAATCAATACGAGTTCAAAAAAGACGTCATGTTCTTTAGACCCCATCCCAACAACATTGCTGCCCCAGATTCTACCAACTGTCATAAATCCTAACACAGAACTATCTTTCTTGTCAAAGGTGGTAGAAAGAGTCATGGCAACGAGGCTATTTGAGCATCTGAAACAGAACAATTTTGTATAAAAAATGTGATCTGCTTAGAAAGCAAAACATACCACTGGGCTTGCTCTTCTGAGAATAAAAAATGACCTTCTGACCGGTGTTGACAGTCATTCTGCAGTCTTACCGGGTCTTACAAGTGTTATTAGATCTTTCAGCAGCATTTGATATAGGCGACCATGCCACACTTCTATTGTTTTTCGAGAAATCAGTTGGAATTAAGGACAAGGCTTTGTCTCTTCTACGGTCCTATCTCACTGGTAGAACACAGCACATATCCGTCAACGATGTACTTTCAGATCTTGAGCAAATGATTTTTGGTGTTCCACAGTGGATCCGAGCGTTCTTGGACCAATTAAATTTTGTATTTACACACTACCCTTTGGTGCTATACTGCGATATCATCAAATTGGCTATCACATATATGCAGATGACACCCAGTTGTACCTTACGGTAATGTGCCAAGCATTTCGACAGGCCCAGTCAATCCGACCACAAAAATTATTTTATAAAATTAATTTTTCTGGGCTCAAACATTTAGTCCATACGTCAAAATCATGCGACAGAATTTTTTTCTTGTTCCGATTGTTCGACAACATCGTCGGCAAGACTCGGTAAATTTTCAAGCCAGTTAAATAGATGCTGCATGTCTCGGCCCTTTGTCAATTGTTGTCCTTTCAATAGCTGTCGTCAATGAGGAAGAAACAATTAATTGAAGATCTAATATGGAAGCATGACGTACCTGTCATTTCTTTTGTCCCCGATGACAATAATAGTGCTTATAGACATACAAATTGTGCTAATTAAGCAGACTTGCCCTCGCTGACTGATTCATCACGCCCGTAACTGGGGAGGGGGGGGGGGGTTAAAAAAAGGTCTATTATGGATGAAACCAAATATCGACAGTGGGTAGAATACGTGGTAAACACCTTCATAAAGACCATATATAGCGTTTGCTGGCAATAAAAAGTTTGGGAAGAATAAGCAATTTATTTTCAAGTTCGAATGAAATATATATGCAGATGGGGAAACGTTCTTGAAGTCAACACCGCGATATCTTACATTTACTACAATCGACAGAAAGATCAGCGGGATCGACCGCCCAGACTTCTTGGTGCCAAATACCACGCGCTGTCAAAATCTGACGAACACGTGTAGCTGTTCACCTACATGGATAACTGATTTGTCAACAATAAAAATTACGTCTTCCTTAACTCCATGGTAGCTTCATAGAGAGTTCCACTGGGTATTTACGTTACCTGTGAGTCACTTTCTATTTCCCCAGATGCATGAAATGTTGATAATATTTAGCGTAATGCACGAAAAACTCCATTCCTTTGACCCCCCTCCCCCAAAATGGGACCGTCTTCATTAACATGTGGTTTGCGCTATGCTGGATCAGACCGGATAAGACCAGTCTCTCATTTCTACATGTGCTCAATTTTCTTCGGAAGTACGTACGTCTACGCCTCGACGCTGAGCAAGCCTTGCGGGTTGAAAACAACTGATCTCAGACTGGTTAAAAAATTCAATTCGGTTGATTTCAGTTGTCATATTAAAATTCAAATAGGGCGTACGTAGATCACATAACTAGTTTAAGTCCACTAAAGCTACCGGTTTCAAATATAAGTGACCGGCCTTTGTTTACAACACCTGTCTCCGGGGAAATACTCGTCCCACTTGTGAAGCGCATCATGAAAATGATCGTAGGTGAGGGAAATATATAATTAGAAATTATAATTGTCGTCTTTTTTAATGTTAAGTAATGTTAGCACATATTGTACACAGCAAAATAAGATTTCAGAAGAAGGATAAAACATGCCTGAAACACGTGTTAGGCGAAAATTGCGGCTTATCTTGCGTAACACTTCCGGTAAAATGCAATACTTCCGGAAAGATGGACGTTTTGGCAGATGCCCCTAACAATCCGACGATATCAAAGGTTTCCATTTGCTGTATTTTAATCAATTCGACCAAACTGACATTTCCATGAAATTAATTAATTAATCTTGGTCGATTGTTTGGCATATTACCGTAACTGTGATATTCTTAAGCCTGTAGATGCAATAACTAGAATGCCCAATGCCATTTCAGATTTGCGAGAATGGATGATTAAAAGTAAACTGAAATTAAATGATGAAAAAACAGAATTCATGGTCATCACTCAACCACACTCAAAACACTTAGCTGAAGGATTATCTCTACAAATTGGATCTGCAATAGTTGGGGTTTCTCCTCATGCAAAAAACCTGGGGGTGTATTTTGATACTACTTTAAACATGGACAAGCAGATAGCCAATATGAAAAAAATCTTGTTTGTATCACATAAAAAAACATCAGTTCCCTATGAAATAATTTAAGAGATTCTGCCATTCATGCCCTAGTAACATCAAGGCTTGATTACTGTAACTCTTTTCTTTATGGATGCGGCATAGAAAGAACAAAGAAAGTCCAACGCATTCAAAATACATCAGCACGTCTTCTTACCCAAACTTCTATGGAGAGTCACATGACACCGTTATTAAAACAACTTCACTGGCTACCTGTAAACGCCGGATCTTATTCATACTTTTAACTCATGCTCATGCGGCTTTTTATGGACTTGCACCAGATTTTATTTGTGAACTTGTATCTCATTACACACCAAATCGTACCATAGGATCTAAGGATCAATTATTACTAAAACCACAGAATGCTAGACTAAAATCTTTTGGTGAAAAATCATTCCAGTACGCGGCACCACATGAGTGGAATAAATTACCTGTGGACTTGAGAAGCATTAGCTCAGTGGAGGATTTTAAAAAAGCTTCAAAAACATACCTTTTTAACAAATTTTATTAACGAACATTTTATAACTCGGAAATATTAACTGGACATCATCTTAACTCAGACTCTTAGGTCATAATTTTATTGATTCAGTTCATCTTAACTTTGTTTTTAGTTTGTAAAGTCTACAGAACTTATTTTATGGATTTTAGACTTAAAATAAATATATTATTAAATATATTATTAGATAGCTCACTCCATTTGCAAGAGGTGACTTCAGGGATGCTACCGGCTTCAGTGTGACAACGCACTTGCTTACAGTTCTCGTTTGGCAAGCAATTTGTGGCAGAAGGGCTGTGAGGATGGGACAACTGTTTTGGGCCCTAATATTAATCCTACTGGGCACCTGCTTCATTAATTGGAATGTGCATTGCAGAGGAAAACCAATTCCCAAATAATCTGGACCAATTTCGTCATGCTCTTTAGGATGAATGGGACAATATATCACAAAAAAGAATTATAGCCCTTGTTGAAGGCTTGTGGTACTGCCTACAGGAGATAATTGCAGTACGAAGTAGCCGCACAGGCTATTTGGCACGTGACTTTTAACAAACACATTCTAATGCTAATTGTGTGGAAATTTGGTGACATTTGATGGCGTCTTTTAATTTAATTTAATAAACATTTCTTTATATCTGTGGAAATCACAGTGAAACATTGGATTTAAGGGGGTACCTCAAATTTGACTAAATGGTATGAAATGTGAATGTTTTCACTACTATTCTGTATTTTCTGAACCATTAATCATGTTAGAAATGGTATCTGAAAAATTCAAATAAAAAGCACCGTTTATAAAAATTTACCTCTGTGAGGTGATCATTTCTAAATATAAGTACATGGAAATGGGGGTGGAACAACCTTTTTGACCAATATTGTATTATGTAATTTTTGGCTTCGGTGATTTTATATTGTGTACACCTCTGTGGTATCTATTAAAATACTCCTTGGCAAATCTACCTTGCCTCCTCCAAGCAAAATGTAATAAATAAAGTACGGGTATACAAAGGTAAATTTATTATATATTTTGCATCTATTTTGTTTTACAATGGAAAGATTTGCTTGCTGCCAGCATGGTGCTTTGCCAAATTTTAAGTTAAATATATGATGAAGTTTGAAAATGCACATGTCCACACAAACTACTTACAATGTACTTGCCTTGTTATTTTTCTTTCCTAGAAGGGACTTAAGAGTGAAATGGAATATAGGAAATTTAGGCAGAATGAGATGCGCTTTGCGGAGGAACTTTATATTGATATTGAAAGAATTTTAGATTACTTTAATAACTATGATACGATAACAGATGAGGACATCAGAGTGCTTAAAAATAATGCCAGGGAAAATCCACGACATGCTTGTAGAAAGTTATTTGAAAGACTAATTGCAAGCAGCCCTGAGAAACAACCCATCAGATACTTGGAATATGTCCTCAGACAATGCAAACAAGGACATCTGGCAGATGAACTCAAAATTAGCTACCAGGATGTAGAGGATGAATTACAAAAACATGGAGTTGGAGGTGATGATACTTCTTGTGAAGAGCCCATGCCAGTAAGCTTCTTTGTCTTATTGTTATGCATTTTCTTTTTTTTTGTGCCATGATCATTTTACACATATTCAAATTTAAAAGATATGGATGTAAACTTGCATGGGCCTGAGGGCCTTTGCTTGCAACATATTCTTAATATTTGTGTTATTTGTTCTGCATAACTAAAATTCAGTGTTGATCTGTCTGTTAAACATTATGTAATATTGTATTGAAATTGAGAAAATAACCTATTTTGTGCATCAGTATTTTATACCCTTTGTCTGTAGGCTTGACAGTGTTGCTGCCTTGCTTGTCTTTCTCTCTATTTTTATTATTATTACAATTACTATTATTGTTTTTTTTTATTGCATATTGTTAATATCAATATTTTAGGACCAACTAAGACAGGGGTCAGTCTCTGACCAGCAATGTGAGCAGCAAGATGACCCCAACTACCAAACAAGGAGGAAATCAGACCATGACTTTCCGCCTTTACCTCAACAACAGGAACCTGTGGCTGCTGAGGATCAAGACCAGGTTCTTTCTGACCCTCAGACCATCAGAACAACGGGAAACCAAGTTCCTAGCCCGACTCATACAGGCAACACGTATTTTACATTCAATGTTCAGCAGGTTTACCACAATTACAGCACAGATATGGAAACCATGGAACAACAACATGGAAAGAAAGATATGCCAATATCATTTTATAAACATGTTCCTACACATGTTAAAAAACAGTTGAATGAGACGCTCTCTCAAGATGATGTATGGAACCAAGTGAAGAAAATGTATGGCATTTCAGAGGAAGCCCCATGTCCTCCCGATATTGTGTCTCCATTGTTGTCTCAAGTCGATGGTTCTCTTGCATCTTTCATCATTGTGTTGTTTAAGTTAAGGGAACACTACAGAGAGGGACAACAAGACATTCCACAACATTTGATTGATGAAGTCAAGGTAATTGATCATTTGGTCTAATGAAAGAATCTGAGTTTTTTGTGAAACTTTACACTAAGATATACAATATCAATAATGTAATCTTTTGGCTTTTGTGATTTTATATTATGTATACAACTGTGGTATCTATTAAAAAAACTCCTCAGCAAATCTCTATCTTCACATTCCAAGCAAAATATAATAAATAAAGTATACAAATGAAAACAATTCAAATTTTGCATCTATTTTGTTTTTAAATTCAAAGATTTACTTGCTTCCAGCATGGCATTTTGCCAAAATTTAAGTTTATGATAGAGTGTGAAAATTCACATATCCACACAAACTACTTACAATGCACTTGCCTTGTTATTTTTCTTTTCTAGGAGGGACTTAAGAGTGAAATGGAATATAGGAAACTTAGACAGAATGAGATGCGCTTTGCGGAGGAACTTTATATTGATATTGAAAGAATTTTAGATTATGTTGATGTGTTACCAGACGAAGAGATGGCAGCCCTTAAAAACAGTGCCAGGAAAAATCCACGAGATGCCTGTAGAATGTTATTTGAAAGACTAATTGCAATCAGCCCTGAGAAACAACCCATCAGAAACTTGAGAGATGCCCTCAGACAATGCCAACATTGGCATCTGGCAGGTGAATTGGAAGTTAGCCACCAGGATGTAGAGGATGAATTACAGAAACATGGAGGTGAATAGCCATTTGCGATAGGCATTTAAGCTCCCCTCACACATTACAGGTCAAAACCTATTGCAGCACATTACAACGACATGTGTGCAGTGTTTGACAGTGTGTGCCAAGATCCTATGCTCTTTGGATCAAAATGGACTAGGAACCTATGGTGTATTACCACAGATAATCATATTGACATCAGATAAATAAACTGACTTTCCATGTCTAGTGATTTTGAACAACTCTGCTGAAAAATGACAATGAGACATACGTATATGTCGTTCAGCATCAATTGTGTAAAAATATTTTGACAGGAAGATAACAGATATTTTAAGCAAAACCCAGAGGCCTATGAAACCATTAATCCTGTTAGGAGACTTCAATGTTAATTTATCTAGAGTTCTTTCAACCTCTGTTTTTGTTCCTATTTTATACCACAAACAAGTTACTGTCTCTACAACCTTTAGGGGCGTCAAAGGACACACTTGTCTTTTTGATCATATTCATGTACAAGGTGACAAACCAGTAGAAACATGTACACTGTGCATTGATAACAGTGCCATGACCCTGTATATCGATTAGTATTATGATCATCTAAATAAACTAGATGATAAATTACTCTTTTGGTTGTCTACCACAAACAAAATGGATATTTGAAACAAGGCAGCAAAGCTGTCAAATGTACAGACAAAAAGAAAATAATAATGCACAAAACAAGATACTGTTGATTCTGATGCAATAATACATTATCATGCTTAACTGCAAAGTGAGCATCAAATTTTAATTATGCAGGTGCCTGTAAGATGCAGAAAATGTCAAAGGAGTATTTTGATGTTTCTGATTAG
>NW_019773733.1:43921-55407 GCF_001039355.2 Lingula anatina | reverse complement strand
ATATAAATTTTTAACGTAGTAAAATTCATGTTGGCAAATTTTGGATTGGAATACAGATTCCAAATATGGTATAAAGCAATAATATTATTTTTCCATAATTTAGAGTCTACTAATTGATATCTACTGATAAAGTTGAAACCAAATCAAATGTAGCAAATAACCTGTATGTGGAGGATGTCTCTCAGGAAGAATCAGATGCTGGAATGATATGGCACTAGTGAACTCTGACCCTATCCATCTGTCCGATATTGCACGTACATAGTACTGGGTGGGCAGAGGCTCAAAGATTGGAATGGTGAACACTAGCTGCTGCGGCTCTTCTGTCACTACCTAATGATGTCAGGAAAACTATTAGTAATGCTGATATCTGACAGTGCAGCACAAGTTACGTTTGTTATTAATATATACTAGCAAAGAATGGAATGGTCCAAATTCACTATATGGTTTTGTCTATAGGTCATTCTAGAGTATTTCTATTTGTTCCACAGCTAGAATTCGCTTCTTGTATGCTAAAATCCAAATATACATAGTCTGAGGAGCCTTAACTTGCTGTTGTACAAGAAGCACAGAATGACTATGGTTACTAAAAACAGACAAAAGGTGACATTCCTAACTGTTTAAAATTGGTTTCAGTCTCAGTACCACATAGGGAGACCTACCATTTTCTTGTGCATCATAAAATATTCAGAATGGTAAATGTGGTTGGTCTCTGGATCCTCAACCCAAATCCAAAATGGCTCCCCAGTCTTCCCATGGACCTTGTCACTCCATGAGAACTCTGCAGTGATGGTCAGACGCACACGGAGAACCGTGCGGGTGATGGGTTGAATACTGGCGTCCAATCCCAATGTGGGAAACTGAGAGACACATTTCTTCACCACGGGACCCATTCTTTGGTGGTGGATTAAAATACCTGGAAAAAGATATTCAAAATGTGTCAAAAAAATTATCATCAAACATTTTTTGTGCTGACTTGCTTTATTAACTGAATGAGTCATCCTCTAAGTTCTTAATCAAATGTGAATCTGTCAAATTTTATGGTCACCTCCAGTTGCTCAGTGAAGACGGTGAGGATAACATCAAGTTAATGCAACCTCTCTAAATCATCACTTACACACATTTACAAATTCTACAATTAAATGAATAAAAAACAGAGAACCTGTTTTGGACTCAACAGACTTAAAAATTCATATATTGTATGCAAAGTAATTTAACATTCTTTTTTAAAGTTTCTATTTAAAAAAATTAAACTACATATCATTTTTGCCTTTTAAACAATGATTCACGATTTCTAATGATATATAATACTACATGCCAATCTCTTTAGAGTCCATTTCCCTTAATTTATCAATGGGTATCTTCTTGGCTTCCAGTTTATGCAAAATTTCCGGGGTCAAGATGGAAAATTGGCGTAGGGGGTTCTCCCAGCCCCACATTCGTTTGTCTATGGTCTTGCTCATAGCAAGTATACGACCTGCCATAATAGGCCAGCCTTTCCGCAGGACCACTTCAAAGAGAGCCCTCATTATCCTAGCCGCATTCTGAAATTGCACAGTATTCACTTACAGCTAGGAAAAACTTAATGACAGATATCAATAAATGAATTCCATGACCAAGCCATTTTACACCATACAGGTACATTCCAATCTAACAGATTTTTTCTATGTTATTTTTCACCTTAAAATACAAAAAAAAAAGCAGAGGTGGGAGTCAGAATAGTGCAAAAGGTATATAAATCTGTTATGGCAAAGTCTACACAATACTGGTCACTTTGAATGACGCTCACTGGCTGACCTGTGCTACATAGCTCATATCTGACACCAGGGAGAAACTGTCCACGTTCCCTCTGGAGATGTAGGTCTGTAGAAGAATGTTCACTTTGCCGTAGGTATTCTCTGTGCCTCCCGCTGCAGGCAGAGGGCAGGACTCCAAGTGGTGAAAATCCAACTCGTCTAATTCTTCATCACGAACCTAAAAGTTATAAAAACATAATCTCCATTACTGTGCCCAACAATCAAACAAGAACAACCACCACAAGGGTTTGACTATGCTAGGAGGTATTTTTGTTTAGAACTTTTTTCCTTTTATTTTTGCTATGCAATGTCAGAAACACAACCCTTATATTTGACAACACTTATTCTGCAAAGACATAAGAAGTATTTCAATAAGTAAGACTGCTAAATGTGAAAATTCTAGCTATCCAGGAAGTGCTAAGAATAGTTTTAAGTATGTCTCTGTGCAGATTGTCTCAATGTCAAGTTAAATGTGGCAGAGAATCAAAAGTTCTCTGGTTGAAATAAGTGATAGGTTAGGCAATCCACTACATCTATCCTGTACCTTGATTTGCTCAAACTCTTGTGCATTTGACACCAAGGTAAGGACATCAGCCTCTGTCATGATGGCCTTCAACATCTCATTTATAACCTGAAATTGAAGTTTAATGAAGAAAGAAATGCCTGTGTAAATTTCACAGTCTCTTCTGATTTCTGAACTTAATGAATTACTTTAATTAGCAAGTTAATAAAACAAATCATAGATAGAGCTCAGCTCTTCTATTACCCTGTAACAGTCAATATCAGATGCTATGAAGATTTCAAATTCCAGGAAATTTCAATCAAAAAATTAAAATAGGTAGCTTTTACAATATACATATGTAATTGGAAGATTCTCAAAACAAATATATCAAAAAAAAATACATGCACAAATTTGAATCCTTTGCTTGGTTATGTGGCCAAAGTCAGCAACTTCTTTTCCATCATAATCAAAACCAAAAATTCACCATTCTCATCACTATCATTCAAAACCTCTGGGACTTCATTTTGGATCGACTCCCTCTTTCATGACCTCATGATTCTAGTTGTCTCAAATGACACATTATTCCAAGATGATACTATCCTAGCGATGACCACCTGGTCAGCTGCTGTGGGCAGTTTGTCAATGATTCCCTGGTCTTGCTGCATTCACAAAGCTGAGCTCTGCACTCTGTCCGACCATGCTTTTTGAAGGTGTGCCTTGAATGATCTGTTCAAGGGCATATATAACAGCTGGGCCCTAGACAATATCTAGTATATGCAAATGTTTTTCACGCATGCCTATTTAAATGAGAAAACATCCCTACCTCTACAGTGTCATACTTGATGTAGAAGTGACTAGAAGTTCGGCCAAGGTCAGTTGCAAACAAATAACCTGTAGCATCTTCAAACCGGATCATCCTGTTCTTGTCTAACTGCTTGGCTGCATTTACTATCAAATCTCTTCTATGTTTCTCCAAACCAGGGTCATCCTATATATAAACCAATGAGAACATTTAGATTCTGTGCTTGGCTCTTTAAACTGCCTTTTTGGCTTCACCTTGTCATGTAGTATATTAATTTTTTTGTCTGCAGCAATAAATTGATGAATACTACTTAAAAAGAAACAGATTTTCAAGAACAAACAAGTTGTTTTACTACGCCTTGCAACAACATGTGTCCACCACAGATAAAAAAGGGTTGTCATTAGAAACATAAAAACAAGCTCTTACTTCTACTTTCTAATAACAAGCTCTTATTTCTACAACACTACTGTTAACCTGTGCTGCCTTGATAGTAATGCCATAGGCAAGTGGGTTGAATCTCATCCTAACATACAGGTAGGTATAGCTCAGCCATTTCACTGCTTCATCCACATTTGTGACAGTGCCAAGAGAAATCTGTAGTAAAAAATAATTAGAATCTAGATTAACGTGTAGAATTTATGAACAACCAATTAATGGAATAAAAATTAAAAAAATTCCAGCAAGTAACCTATGCAACAAAACATGTTACATGTTTAGACATGTGCCTGTTTACGTAACCCTAAAATACAGTTCTAACAAACAGGAAAGATTTTCAAATACCATGTTTACAAGTTAAATTATATAACCCTACAAAATTAATAACACTGAAGTAAAACTAAATATCAGATGTCAATGTTAATACAACACAATATATTTCAAAAATAAATAAACAAATAAATCAGGTTTTCTTAATGTAAAAATCTCTTCTGATTGGTACTAGTTATGTATGCACAAAGACAATACTGATCAATTTTCATATAATTTAATTTTCTATTACAAGTAATCCATCAACAAAATCAATAACCACTAAAGTGATAACTGCCATATGCCCTTACCTCGGCATTGAGGTTATCTGTCAGGCTTCCAATGAACTGGCTTTCTATGGGGTTTTGTCTCGTCATCAGGGATAGATAGTGAGGCAGCTTATCATGAGCTGTAATGATGGTGCCATGGCCAGACTTGTCATACTGGGGTCGTCCAGCGCGCCCAAATATCTGCATTACATCCAGTATGCCCAGGTCTACAAATGATCCTCTCTTGGCATCATAAATTTGAGTACCCTGGAGACAAAGGGGATTTTTTTTTTTTTACTGTGTGTTCAAACATAATGCATAAACGTCCAGTCACATTCCTTAGCTGATCTTTTGGAGTATAAACATTAAACCGGAGGATGTCTTTAATGACCTTTAAAAAGTGTTTAAACTTGAAGAAATGTTATTATTGGAAGATCATTTCTTCATAATTTCTCCCTACACAAGGCAGTAAGTTGGCATGGTTTTACAACCTATGCACCTGTTTCACAAAACAATAAATGTCTTAGTCTCTGCAAAGAATTACAACCTTCTATGTTAAATCTTACAAGCTGCTAACATTTTTTTACATCTTTCAATAACACAGCAAAGTGTGATTGTCTGAACAGTGGCTTTTTACTGTCAGAGATGAGAATAGCAAATCTAGGCACATTAGCTACATTCTTAGAGGACAATCCCTCATGAATCACACTAATACCAATATCACAAAAGTGACATTACGCAGCTGGCTATCAAATTTTATTATCAGAAATAGGCCTCAAAAGTTTCATTTTTGTGCTACAGTCCCCAGTTTTTAAGACACCTACCTTGATGACCACAGCATGAGCAGGTAAGTTGACACCCCAGGCCAGTGTTGCCGTGCACACCAGCACTCTCATGTGACCTGCTGCGAAGTACTTCTCCACCAAGTTTCGATCTTGGCGCAACATCCCTGCGTGGTGAATGCCAAAACCATCAGGAAATAGTTCTTTTAACTGTTTGTTTCTTGATTTTGATATCTGGAGTAAAAAAACAGATATTTAGTAGAAGTGTAAATAAATTTTATCTGCACCCTCCAAAGTTTGTCAAAGTTGAAGTTATGAAATAACTAGTTCAACTTCGTCTCAGACTCCAAAAAAGCACTTCAGATTAAAAGTTGGTTAGGTCTCAACTTCAGACAAATATTTTTGGTTTACTTCAGTAAATGATAAACACACAGAAGTCCACCAAAAAAAAACTGGTCTATTTAAAACAGATTGTCATTAAAAAAGACTGATTCATCACTCTTTACACTCAATTTCATACTGCAAGACATATCATACTGTCGTAACTACTGTCGTTAAACCAGTGGCTTTCCGAACTCACTGCTTTCAAGGCATCTCCAAAGGCTGGCCCTGTCTCGGGCTCAAAGAAGCCAGCTTCTCCATTGTTCTTTGAGATCTCTCTCAGACACATAGCTGTGCGCACAGTCTCATTCCTGGCATGGACAAACACCATCACCTAAAAGGGGCAATAAAAAAGGTCAAGGCTGTAAACAAGGTATGGGATTCCACAATAGATTTTATGTAAGTCATTCCTATGAGCCAACAGTGCCCCAAAACAGACATTGTTGCTGTAAAGTATCCTAGATGCATTCGGGGAGCCAAGAAGATACAAAAAAGATGTAGGATCTAATTGACAAAGTGGAAGAAAAAACACATCAGCTAGAATGGAATCCAATGTTGTGGCAGCTGCTTCAGGTAAATTTCTACCTATGGAAACAATAAACAAAGTAGATAACAAAGTGCTTAACAATGAAAAATTTTGAGAAAACTTTTTAAGAAACAAAGATATTTCTGAAATAACTTTCTACCTATTAATTCAGTTTATAAAAGAAATAAAAGTACCTGATGTCCCTTCCTGACCATCTCCAGTGCCTTATCATAGCACACTTGGTTCATGTCCTGCAGCTGTTGCATGCGGTTGGTGCTTTTTATACCTGGAAAATAATGGTACCAAGTCAGAAGAAGCTGAAGGTATTAAAGGATAGGTTATCCAATGGGGGTATCAGCAATAGATGCATTTTCAAATGGCTAAAGTCAGTTTCATATGTTTATATATCTCCTCCAATACAAGTAATACAATATCACATTGATTTGAAGAAAATAAACCACATACACATTATAAAGGATTGATACTTGGCTTGTGCTCTTTGTAATCATAATTATCTGTAGTTTTTTTTTTTTTTTTTTTTGGNTACCTTTTGCCAGACATTACCAGACGTTGCCAGATCTGGGCCAGACGTGGGCCAGATCACTGAGGCTGTCTGGGTATACAGTCCCCAGTTTTAAAGAAACCTCCTACCTTGATGACCACAGCATGAGCAGGTAAGTTGACACCCCAGGCCAGTGTTGCTGTGCACACCAGCACTCTCATGTGACCTGCTGCGAAGTACTTCTCCACCAAGTTTCGATCTTGGCGCAACATCCCTGCATGGTGAATGCCAAAGCCATCAGGAAATAGTTCTTTTAACTGTTTGTTTCTGGATTTTGATATCTGGAGAAAAAAATAGATATTTAGTAGAAGTGTAAATAAATTTTATCTGCACCCGCCAAAGTTTGTCAAAGTTGAAGTTATGAAATTACTAGTTCAACTTTGTCTCAGATTCCAAAAAAGCACTTCAGATTAAAAGTTGGTTAGGTCTCAACTTCAGACAAATATTTTTAGTTTACTTCAGTAAATGATAAACACAAAGAAGTCCACCCAAAAAAAAAAGGTCTATTTAAAACAGATTAATTATGTAATTAAAAAAGACTGATTCATCACTCTTTACACTCAATTTCATACTGCAAGACATATCATACTGTAGTAACTACTGTCGTTAAAACAGTGGCTTTCCGAACTCACTGCTTTCAAGGCATCTCCAAAGGCTGGCCCTGACTCGGGCTCAAAGAAGCCAGCTTCTCCATTGTTCTTTGAGATCTCTCTCAGACACATAGCTGTGCGCACAGTCTCATTCCTGGCATGGACAAACACCATCACCTAAAAGGGACAATAAAAAAGGTCAAGGCTGTAAACAAGGCATGGGAGTCCACAACAGAATTTATGTAAGTCATTCCTATGAGCCAACAGTGCCCCAAAACAGACAATGTTGCTGTAAAGTATCCTAGATGCATTCGGGGAGCCAAGAAGATACAAAAAAGATGTAGGATCTAATTGACAAAGTGGGAGAAAACACATCAGCTAGAATGGAATCCAATGTTGTGGCAGCTGCTTCAGGTAAATTTCTACCTATGGAAACAATAAACAAAGTAGATAACAAAGTGCTTAACAATGAAAAATTTTGAGAAAACTTTTTAAGAAACAAAGATATTTCTGAAATAACTTTCTACAGGTCTATTAATTCGGTTTATAAAAGAAATAAAAGTACCTGATGTCCCTTCCTGACCATCTCCAGTGCCTTATCATAGCACACTTGGTTCATGTCCTGCAGCTGTTGCATGCGGTTGGTGCTTTTTATACCTGGAAAATAATGGTACCAAGTCAGAAGAAGCTGAAGGTATTAAAGGATAGGTTATCCAATGGGGGTATCAGCAATAGATGCATTTTCAAATGGCTAAAGTCAGTTTCATATGTTTATATATCTCCTCCAATACAAGTAATACAATATCACATTGATTTGAAGAAAATAAACCACATACACATTATAAAGGATTGATACTTGGCTTGTGCTTTTTGTAATCATAATTATCTGTAGTTTTTTTTTTTTTTTTTGCTGTAAACCTACCTATGAATGTTTGACTGAGTGGCACAGGGCGAAATCTCCCATCAAAAAAGAATAGGCTAATGTAGGGGTTGACGTGAAGGAACACAGCCACATCCAGGTAATTGGGCAGTGTAGCAGACAGACCTACTATCCTGATCATGTTCTGAGTGGTCTCAACCTTAATTATCAATAATATTAACATAATTTATCCTGCTCTGATAACTAGAACTGGTGTGAATTCACCGCAATTGTGTTGGATCACATTGTTCACCAAAATAAAAATACGACAATGGGAGAGAGGATGTTTAGTAAAATTTTCGAAGGGGTAAAAGGATGTACAGTAAAGAAAACTAGAGGATCAGAGAGGCGATACCGCCTCCAGATATTGTACCACCAGCTGGAGTAAGCGCATTCGTTTGGACCCCCCCCCCCCCCAAAAAAAAGGGACACCACCACCAGTCTTGTGCTTGACAAGCTCTATAAAATACAATCAACAAGAGTTCTCAAAATATGCAAAAAAAAAAAAAAAAATTAAAAATGGTACAATCAAGCAGATTTTCAAATTGACTTGCATTTTCCTACCATTGATCACTCCTGCGATTCTCTAGAAATGTGTTGTCAGTGGTGCATATATGCTGACAAAAGAGAAAACCTAGGGGCAACAACGGGCATATCTCTGCTAGTTTTGAAGATATGAGGGGCAAGAAAATATGCAAAGCTCAGTTCATGGTGAAAAAGTAGGTCAAAGGTGAAAAAGTAGGTCAATTTCAATATCATAGTATATGAATTTCTATTCAAGTTCAATAGTAATCATGGGCATTTCTTTGCCAATTTTGCAGATTTAAAGGCCAGAAAACATGCAAAAAGCAGTTCATCATAAAAAAGTAGGTTGAAGATGAATTTCAAGGTCACAGATTGCCAGTGTACGCCTACGCTGGTGGTACAATAAACCTTTTAGAAAAAAAAACAGTGACAAACTTTGAATGTAAAAATGGATTCATTAACCATTGGTAAGCACGGGTAAATTGTTGTTTACTCCAGGAAAATTTTTTTTTTTTTTTTTTTTTGCCAAAACGAAGAGTTATTATCCCTTTAAGCTTCCAAAAACCAAAAATCCCTGCCACCCCCCCCCTAAAAAAATGAAGATAAGATTAATTGTTGATTTACACCCAAAAGACAGTAAACATCACAGAAAGGGCTGACTTAACATATTAAGTACTAATATAAATCTATACATAAGGTATACATGTATATGTTTTTCTATTCATTTGTACATAGCAAAAGAGATATTTATGAAGGTAACCCCTTTTACTAAGTTTACATGACTGTGCATTTGCTGTGTCACTTTTGAAATATTCAAAGACTTGCTGGCATATAATACAACACCCAATGAAAATCAAGTTTTCTAGTTTATCTATTTATCATTTTTGCCTTTTTTTTCCAAACAAAACCAGAGCTGCTGTCATGCTAAAAGCTAGCTAAGAATAGGACGTTGCATCAGCACACAAGATATTTTCCATTTCTGCAGCTAGATTACCATTTTTTGCTGACATGGCAAAAAGGTACATAATAGTGGCACTTGTCGCTATCATAGTGGTGGTTCTACTCTACTTAAAACAAACAAAAATAAAAGGAGTTGCCATAAAGAATCTGTTTTCTGGAACACCAAAGACTGGAATAATTTCTGCAAGAACACAGAGGTTCCCGGCCATCATTTCTACCCTGGTGAGTGAAAAGGAATGGGAAAAAATCCATTGTGTCTCTCTCAAGGTGCATCCAAATATATCCACTCCTATTTGTATTTTCAATATGACAGAAGGGGATCCCCTTTCAAATATGCTGTCTAGAGGAATATTTTGGCAACCACAACTAGTCAAAGAAATGATAAAGATTTTAAAGGGAGACCCAGAACTCCAACTGATTGACTTGGGTGCTAACCTTGGAACCTGGACTATTTCAGCAGCATGACTTGGACGAAAAGTTCTGGCAGCAGAAATGTTTCCTCCAACTTTCATCCATTTATATAAAAGCATTCAACTGGGAAACCTACAAGACTTAGTGACATTAGTTCCAAAGCCTTTGTCAGATATAAAAGAAAATGTTACCATTTATCTCTGTGGAAACAACAAAATGGCCACCAACATTGTCAAAAATGCTAAAGTGATGTCAAGATGTGGCTTGGCCTCCCCCTATGTTGCAAGTACAATAACTATGGATGACCTTACTGCCTATTTGCCAAATGGATTCAAAAAAGCTTTCATGAAAATAGACATTGAGGAAATGGAATTAAGAGTTTTTAACAGATCAGAACATTTCCTGAAAACTGTGGACGTTCCTATTATTTTAATGGAATGGATGCACCACAGAAGGTCTATTCGGAAACCAAAATGCAGCTACTTTATATCCTACATGAGTCACATGGGTTATATTCCCTTCAGACACCTGGCTGGACCAGATGGTAAGTTGGGTCCACTGCTGGATGACAAATACTGGCTTCAAGTAGGAGACCTGTACTTGATCAAGAAGACGTACTTGGAATCAAATTTTGCACACCTTCAGTAAAAACTGAAAACACAACAGCTGAAGAATTTCATGTGGAGTAATGTGATTCATTAGAGCATTGATGTGTTCAAGTTCAAAGAAAGCTAAAAGAAAGCACTGCTTAAATAGATCAGAGATTTTAGTTTTTTTTATTATTATTATTCTGGACTCGGGGATTCTCTTTACTAATTAACATAAGCTTCTAACAATCAATAATTACGAAACAAAAATGAAGATAAGATTACTTTTACAATTTTCATTTAATCTTACTTTTACAATTTTCATTTAATCACTAAGAAAAGCTTTCTGACTTGGTCCCAACTTGATTCACATGATTGCATTTCTAGGAATTATTCACAAATATTCTTTGTGGAAATATGGATGGGTTTATTGAAAATTAAGTAATATGATAACCATTTACATAGAGGTAGAGATATTTTCATCATTATTATTAACTTACTGGGGTTTGTTCATTAATGTTTTAGCAAGGGTCAGAAGATTGGCCAATTCAAAGGTATATGCTTGTTTTATCTTTTTATCTGAAGTAAATGTACAAATCATTTCTCATGTGCTCATTTCTCATACTGTCGCAGACAGTTGTCTTCAATAAACATGTTAAGATGTCCACGCGTTAGAACCTCATCCAAAACTTGAATGCCCCTTTGTTGAAAAAAAATAATAAATAAATAAATAAATAATTATACTCGAGGATCAGAGAGGCGATACCGCCTCCAAATGATGTACCACCAGCTGGAGTAAGTGAGATCGTATAGACCCCCACACACACAAAAAAGGGACACCACCACCAGTCTTGTGCTTGACAAGCTGTAAAAAATGCAATCAACAAGAATTCTCAAAATATGCAAAAAAATATATATAACTAAAAATGGTACAATCAAAGTTCAGTTCATAGTAAGGTAGGTCAAAGGTCAATTTCAAGGTCACAGTAAATTTCCAGTATATGACTTCCTATTCAAGTTCAAAAGTAACTATGGACCTGTCTCTGCCAGTTTTGGAGATAAAAGGGAACCAAAATTTGTAAACTTCAATTCATGATAAAAAGTAGGTCAAAGGTCAATTTCAAGGTCACACT
>NW_019773733.1:0-43733 GCF_001039355.2 Lingula anatina | reverse complement strand
AATGGGAGGTGCTCTGAAGTTCCAAATGTTCAAATTTGATGAAATAATGTCATTTTTGACCACAAGTTGTCTGCCTTGCCAAGCCTTATGTTAAATTTTTCCAGGGTTCAAAATTTATTATCCATTACCGTACTGCACATTTTGCTTTCACCACCAATATGTACTTTTTGATACAGTGTAACTCGAAAACCGTATGGAATACAAAAACACTTCCAGTGTTGGGCTTTACATGCTCTACAAAATGCAAAAAAGAATGGGTCTCTAGCATTAACGGTTCCCGAATTAGAGACAGTTTTCAGTTTCGGTATCTTATGGCCACTAATCCCGTGAAAATGCACCGATTGACCCCAAATCCATGGAGATGAAAGATGACCCGAAAGGTAACTCTTTCCAATAATATTATTGGTTAAGTCTGTGTGGTGTCTGAATAACAGCGCAAATAATTTTTTTTCGTAAAAAATTTCGTTTTTTTTGAAAATTTTGGCTATTTGACCTTGAAATAAAGGTCAAAGGTCAAATCCAAGGGCATATTTAAAATCTACACATATGACTTATGGAAAGTCGTCTGTAGAAATTTTTCCCATAATTCCTTCCGTAGGGTAGATAATTAGCATTTAATTTTGCCATTTTTGGACAAGGGTGCATTGCAATGAGTGCCACCCCTAGACCCCAATACTGACAAAGCCCAAATTTTACGTGGAACGAGTTGAGATTATAGGTGACCTAAATCCAAGAGATGGGTACGGAGGCCCTTACCGTCTAGGAGGAGAAGCGGTAACGGTAACATGGCAGCGGAGCCAACGGAGCCGGCAGAACAATCCGGACGGGACTAAAACCATGTGTACCGCCAGCACCAATGCTGGTGGTGCAATAAATAATGTGTACCATGAAAGGAAGAAAAAGGCAAAAAGCTTGTCATAACCACTAGCACCTGTCTGAGAGTCCTGGCCACCAAGCTTTCTATGACCGACCCTCGGTCATCATGAAGTAAGTGGACCTCATCAATTATCAGCAACTTGACCAGCTGTGACAGGGCCACATCTCCAGTGCTTTTCCTTGTCACCACATCCCATTTCTCTGGTGTTGTCACCAGCATCTGAATACCAAATAATAACAATAATATTAATATTTATAATCATTGCAGCCATGAAATGAGGTCATTTCCATGTTTTAAGTTTAGCACTAATATCAAACCTTTGTATCTTCTCTATATCTTTGACACTATTCTCTTGTCACATCTTAATTTATTTCAATCTATAAAAAGAATTAGTTAAAATAATGCTAATAAAAGAAGGAAAAGATTTCCCCCTTCACTAAACTTCCCAATTTCCTATCATTTCATTTCATACAAAACTCTTTCTAATCCCTCCTCCTTTATACATAAAGAAAAAGGGAATGTAAAAATCGAGCAAGAATCCTGCCCTTATAAATATACAATATCAATGACTGCTGCAGCTCTCACCTGTGTTTGCATGATCTCTTGCTTGGTCAACTGCATGTCCCCAGTGAGTTCTTTGACCGTTATTCCCAGTGGTTGCAGTCTCTTACCAAAGTTCCGCACCATCTCTGCTGCCAGGGCTTTCATGGGGGCCACATATACCACCTTCAAGAAAGTACAAACTTTGAAACTGGTCTACTTCATCTCACTATTAAACCACTTGGAGGGCAAATAATTATAAATTTTGCTAATATTTTTTTGTTCACAGCATGTGGTAAAGTAAACTCTCAGTGCTTATTGCAACCTACTAGGAATATACACATCTAAATATAAGAATATAGTTATAATGGAAATGCATTTTCATGAATTATTTTCCCTCTTTCTTTCCAATTCCTTTTAATGAACAAAATTACTTTACATCTTTCATTTAAATATGAATATTCTCTTTGGATCATGTAAGCAGGCAATTTCAGAAAAAAAATAATAAATCATTAATAAATTTTTTAAGAAAAAATAAATTGTTATATTATTTATTTTTCTTTGTCAAAACAACCAAGTAGAGATTAAACTTAGCAACTGCACTCTGGGATATCCCTTACCTTAAACTCGTCCTTTTTTATCACCCCCTGGTCAATATGCTGCTTCACTTCATGCAGAATGGTCAGCATGGCTATGTTAGTTTTCCCTGCTCCAGTGGGGGCACAGATCAGAAGATTCTCGTTGGTTTTGTATGCAGTATCAAACACAACAGACTGAATTCGATTCAATGAATCTGTGCCTTGAAAAGCAAGCCTGGCAATCTGAAAAGGTTCATTTTTTCAAGATTATTGTGTTATAATGCCTATAATTGCATGCTTATAATTGTAGAAACTAAATATGTATGCTTGTTGTTGTATCTATTACATTTTCAGTGACATTTCCATAACTGTTATATATTAAAGTTAATTAAGACCTCTCCAACTGCTCTACCACAACAATAGTCTGAAATAAAAAGCCTAAATTCTTACACAGATTTTGACAGTCATTTCTCACCTCATCAAGAGCAGATATTTGCACACGCTGACACCCAACATTCACTGGAGCTTTCTCAGAAGCTGGAAGGTTTACCTCTTCATACATCTTACAGTTGACTCGTTCAAAGCCCTCTGGTAGGAGCATCTATAATAATGATAACAATATAAATACATTTTTCTAGGACCATAATAGTAATGAATGTATAAGAGATCTTATCTATCATAGACACAGGTATCTACATCTTATTTAACCTCAAATGTTTCAAATATGTACTTTAAATACATTTATTCTAATTCTTATGGTTGTGGGTAGCAATCTCTTTATAATATGGATAACAAAGGTTTATTCCAAACTAGAAATTTTTGGAAACAAATTGTTCAAAATTAGTTTATGTTCTAAAGTCTGTCCCTTTACTTGTCATCTGGTTACATTTAATCAACGCCTTAACCAATACTGATGTTGAAGTCAATTAAACTTATTATGCATAATACATAATGCATAATACAACTAATCCAACACCAAATTAGATCTCATGACTATCAAGTTAAACCATAATATCAATTACCCTTATGAAGTCAAACTATTTAATCAATTACCTTGCTTCCTCCCACAAAAGCAGATGATTGTTGTGCTTCAGCAAAACTGTCAAAAACATTTGGGTATTGAATTCTCTCTGGTGCTCTTGAAGACCTCTGGGAGAACAGAGGAGCAGTTGCTGCAGTAATTAATGCCTGCTCCCTGAACAAAAAAAAAATCAACATTTAGTCTTGAGAATCAATTACTTATGATATAACTATTTCATACCTTTTAAATGACAATTATGACATCTATTTGAAAATATAAACAACATACTCATACACAATGCCTGTATGAAAAGCATAATCCTCTAAACTAACTCTAACCATCTGTCACCCCGTAATAAATACATGAAGACACAAAATGACCACATCAGATTTATAAGCTTCCAGTATCCTCATTGTCAGTCACATGATTAGATTGCATTGTCATATCTGAAAATGCCTATAATAGTCTTTCATTGCTGTTTACCTCTGTGCTCTCAATATTTCAGGATCAAACCCCAGGGCTTGCATCAGAGGTTCATCTTCTTGCAACTTCTTGCTGTCCAACTTCGACATTTTCTTTTCTTCCCTTCTCAGCTGCTTTCGAAGTTGCTTCTCTCCCTCAGACTTAACAGAAAATATTCAATTCATCACTTATTTAACTGATAGCAAATTTTAAAAAATAATGAATAAATACAAAATCTGTTCATAAATGTTTGCCCCTATATTTATATAAAATAATTTTTTCTATAAGTTTTAAGAAGAAGTTAATAAATTACATCCTTTAAATATTTTCAACTGTCCTTGATGAGAATCTGATCAAGGGTGATGGTAATACACTTACCTGTATAGTAACTTGACAACCATAATTAGGCCTTGCAGATGGATCTGTCTTTCTTCCTGAAAAGTAAATATTAACTTAAGTGAAAATGCATGTGCATCTTTCAACACACAATGTCTTTCATTAAGCAAATAACCATTTGGGGAGAAAGTCCATGTTTTTTTTAACAGGAGAGTCTGAATTATTGGTCTTAAAAAGAGAATTGCTTGCTACAGCTATCCCACCTGTGCTCTTTGCCATCATGTAATCTGTGCCTGTGCTTAAAGTTGCTGCAATAACATCTTTTCTATGCTCTAATAGCTTCAGAATCAATTCAAATCTGTCAAAACCTAAAAGCTCAAACAGCTGAAAATAAATAAAATTGAAAACTTTAATAACAATGTTTTAATATTTAAAGAGGCTGCAATTCATTACTTAAAGTATAAAAAGTATTGTCACATCATACATTTTAATGTTTACCAATGACTATTTCTTCATAAAACAACAAAATTTCTCCTTTTTAATACTAAACAACTGTATTTTACTGACATGAACTACACTATGCTATTGTTTATTACTGACAGTTACCTCATTCTGAATCTCTTCATCAGATCTTGCAGAGCTAAGTATATCAAATACAGAAGCACAGATATCAAGGACTGACACCCCACTGTCCTCAGAAAAGCTTTTGGCTACCTCCATCTGCAGCCAGTTGCCATCATAACTTAACCCTGCTGCTTGAGACTCATCCTCTCCCATGCCGTACCTGAGATCGAACTCATGGTTAGCTTCTTCTTCATATTCATCATCTGTTTCTGAATCTGAAAAGCTTGTTTCCAGCTGTGCGTCAGCATTAAAATGAATGTTTTTCCCAAACTCCTCTATCCCTGTAACAGTTGCTTTCTTGTCACTGACGCTGGGTGTTGCTAATTCCTCCAGAACATAGTCTGGGAGAAGGTCTACCACTTTCCTCACTGCATCACAAGCACTTGTCGCTGCACTTGCAGGAAAGTGACCGAATAAACTGCGTAATTTTGAGCTTTCCCTTTGTCCAACTGTTTTTGTGGTCTTGAAGGTGTCCACAAGAAATGCAGCTGCACCCTCTACGGTGCCTGTATCAGAGTCACTGCCAACTGCAAAAAGATTGATTTTCATGAAAAAATTCTGAATCAATCAAAGAATCTAGTGTTTGTTCACCAGTTGAGAAGAAAACAAAACTTCTAAAACCATATGGGAAATGTGTTTACTAGTAAATATATGCAACAAAAACTTCTTAGCACAGTTGACCGCATGCCTTAAATGCCCACAAATGTCTCGTAATACCTACCGAGGGTTTTTGCTGCTTGCAGAAGTTGCCTTAAATGAGCATTAACATCTTTTTCATCAGCTTTAGCATGCTTGGATATGAGCTGATTCAGTTTTTTCCAGGACAACCCCTCTTTAGCTTGCTCCTCTCTTGCCAGCTGTCTTCTTCTTGCCAGATCTGAGCACAAGTCGGCATTCTGTCCCGTGTCTGAATCTTGGGCAGACACAGAAGAGAACGCTCTCAGTGCGCCCGTCAACCGTGGAAGAGGCATCGTTTCACTAGGAAGTTAATAACATATAGCATTACGTATGAGACAGGTAGGTTATGAACTTGATGGAATAGCATAGCGTGTAAACCGCAATTGAAAATTAAGCTTCACGTTATCAAAATGGACCTTCCCGTAGGCAAATTTCATAATTATACATCTTTGGTAAGGTTTGGAGAAGATAGTGCAAATGAACATTATTATTTTAATTGAATCACCAGCTGCCAAACAACTTGCATCTACACCACAACAAACGCATTCTTGAAAATGTTCGGAAGATTTCGCCGATCAGCGTCTTTAAATGTCTCCAGCTGTCTGTAAATAAGTTTCAGTAGTTTAATGAGGGACAAACAATTTCTGAATGTTATGCTCACACTTGCCAAACTCACCGTAGATCCAAAATGGAAACCGGCAAATTTCTCACCCACTTGCTGATATCAACATTGCCTACACATGGTGAAACTAGACCGGAAGTTAAGATTGTAGTTATCTGCGCATGTGCTTCACTTGTCACTTTTCACTTTGGGCTCACTTCCAATGAAACTATCGTTCTACGTTGATCGATCCAACTCTGCAAAGACTATATCTGAACGAAGTCAGATTAACAAATTTAACACGCCTCCTCTTCGCATTGAGTTGAAATACATAAAAAGCTGGTGAATATACTGATTATAAACCAGTCCGTTGTAAATAAGAGGAGTGCGCCCTTAAATTTTAAGTTAAAAATAAAATTGCTAGGCCTACTTCGTACGGGGAGTCTACCTGGTCAGACATGGTGTGGGCTGTTGGTGATTAAAAGGAACTTGAATAAAAGGTTATTAGCGGTTTTCATCTATATTTATTTCTATGAAATGGTACTCGTCCGCGTCTTGTGTGTACAAGATCCACTGGCCTTGAAGGGAGATAACACAAAAGAATTAATATTAAACGATAACATCTATTTGTCAATGTGAAGAAATAGGTCTGACAGCCAAATAAATTATTTTCAAAAGGAGAAAAACATTTATGCATTTAAGTCCAAAACAAATTGTGGGATTTTTTCCATGTGGAACATGTGTGACAGGAATGGTAGTCCTTGAAATGGAAGTCCGGGGTCCCACATGAAGTAAAGATTAGGGTTAGGCGGAGTATTGGGAACATATGTAGATATGGGGCGATGTCACGTGTACAGAGCAAAAGCATGACGGACGAGAGGTTCGGGGCCCGCTGAAGAGCCCCGAAAAAATTTGGTAGAGGGAGAAATAGGCAAAGACCATTTTCAAATATATTATTTTCGGGAAAAGATGTTAAAATGGCCACGTAATCGTTGTTGTCTCCATTGGAAATCATACAAAACTAAAACTCCAAATGTTAATTGAAAATGTTTCTTTCAATGAACCTCTGTCTTTTAAAGCTACATAATATTTAGAAAGAATGGTATCAAAGTAAAAAAAAATCATGTGTGACCAATACAACTTTGCTCGGGATGACAAGGGTAGCCGCCAGTTATTTAGGAAAGAGCCGTTTGTCCTGCCCATATTAAACTATTCCTACTGATTGGCTTAATTACATGAAATACTGTGGATCTTTAAGATACAGACAGAGTCATAAAAACGCTTTATTCGATTAAGATTTTTGAAAGTAGTTTTTGTATTTAAGTAGTATATTTTAACAACACGTGGACTTCAGTTGTATCAAAAATGTACTGTTAATATTTTGACAGTGAACATTTGTGAGCAGTTTTAGCCAAAACCTCTCACCCAAAATGGGCCAAATCTGTTGTAATTTGCATAACAATAAGTTGCCCGTCGTAGTGCAAGCTGAATACTCACTCTGCAGTTGGGCACAGATGAGCGAAGACGCAACATTATGTGTGGTGAATTCACAAGTTTAAGCTTTTATAAGACGTAGAAGCAAGTATATGGTAAGTAGCACTAACTCTTCAATAACCCCCTCAAGAAAACACAAGTGCAACAGAATGGTAGAAAATATATTATAGATACTAGTAGCGCGATTTCTTGTAATATTATGCTCCTCGTTACTTGTATGTCACTCACAATGTCAGAATATGTTGGTTACAATGCTTTGGGACTACACACGTACAGGAGAAATGTACTATCAGCTGACCATTGATGAAACAATAAGTTTGCTTTAAATCTTTCAAACTAGCTATATTTAATTCTGCACGTGTGAAATCTTTGTATGACCCCTACTTATTTTGGTTTATATTTATGTACTGTAATGGATTGATAATTTTACATGGGAAAAATTAGCAATTTTTAAAATACATCCTTTTATCATTATTATTATTATTATTACTACAAGAATAAGGGTCCACATACCTATTAAAGTTCTCTTACTTGTTTCAGATTACACTTGGGCAACCCATTTATGCTTAAAGATTGACATGCTGTCAAAGATCTTTTTGTAAGGTAAGTGTTTTTAATATAATAAAACACGCGTTCACGCACATGTCGATTGCTCATAAAGCGATGGTTTACATATGAAAGTTTACGCAGGTTGACTACCGTCTCCAGTGTGCCGTATTCTGTTCCTCCATTACACGACCAACTACGTATATTAAAACTTGATTGTACTTTCATCCGAGTTATATGTGTAATTTATTTCATATATTCTTGAAAGAAAATGTTCAAATAAGATGTTTTGCGCTTCTCTAGAAAAAGTCAAAATGATCTCAGTATGTCAGTTGATGAATCAAAATTTCTATGCGTTATTTTGTCATTTCAGAAGCCCACGGAGAAACTGTGCAACGTGGGCCTGCAAGCAACAAGGTCTTTGGTTGACATATATCATGCTCATTTTCATATATCTCTTATATCAAATCCGAATAAATATTACTATAATCCCTCGTTATTTTTGTCATGTTGATATAAAATCCACAGTACAGCAATATTAAAATGGGAAAAGGGGAAATATTACATATATGTTCAAGTTCAAACTGGAAAAATTGTGTAATTTTCTTTTGGGAATGACGGTTTTCTATGAAACCTGGCGATATTTAAAAATGAAATGGTTTTAAGCTTTGTAATTATGCACAGTAAAAATTAAATTGGACATTAAAGGTCTAACCCGCTGAAAGAATAACTAAATTTAAATATAAAGTATAAATTAATAATCTTGCAATCTATTCATAAACTATTTAATATTTGTTTGTAGCAACATGCATGTCACCCCTCAAAAGAAATGGGGTCATCCACCTGTCACAACTCAAATAGAATGGACTCGCCCCACCTGTCACCCCTCAAATGGAATGGACTCGCCCCACTTGTCACCCCTCAAATGGAATGGACTCGCCCCACCTGTCACCCCTCAAATGGAATGGAATCGTCCTACCTGTCACCCCTTAGATGAAGTGAACTCACCCCACCTGTCACCCCTCAAATGAAGTGAACTCGCCCCACCTGTGTCCCCTCAAATGGAATGGACTCGCCCCACCTGTCACCTCTCAAATGGAATGGAATCGTCCTACCTGTCACCCCTCAGATGAAGTGAACTCACCCCTCAAATGAAGTGAACTCGCCCCACCTGTCACCCCTAAAATGGAGTGAACTCGCCCCATCTGACTTCTCAAATCAAATGGACTCCAACCTTTCACCCCTCATATTTGATAGACTTGCCCAAAGACGAGACATTTTTTTCTCTCACTCATAGCAATGCAGTCATACGAGTATTATTCATTTCAATCTACAAGCAAAGACCAAATTTTTAATGTATTATTTATTATATGACATTTTTAATGACAGAAAACCACGAATAAACAATTAAATACTTACTGGCGGACTCGTGTGGTCAAATAATAAAAGATAATGAGGAAATAGAACAGTCTTTGAACAGGACTGGATTCATTGGACAAAGAATAGGCCGACAGACGATATTAACCGTTTGAATTTGACCGGAAATGATAAATCTGAAAATTGGTACTTACAGAATTTACTTATATCATTAATTTGTACCATTATAATGAAACTGCTTTGTGTAAATTTCAAATTTTTTCATTTACAAAATTTAAAAGCACTTTTAGATTTAATCTGGAGAACAAAATGCATTCCAGATAGAGTATAGTATAGTTTCTAAAGAATCCAGTACATATCAATTTTACTTAAATTGTGTATTTTAGATTGAATCAAAAACTACCCCCAAAGAGCGCATTTATTTTCATAAATTGCTTGTCATTCACAAGTGTAAATTTTAAGAATAAAAAATGACTTATATAATGCAAACTATAATAATATGATAAGGTAGTTGATTGGCTAAATAAACAATCTTACTCAAGCTTCAACATCGTGAAAATTGCGTTTTTACTCTCAACTTTAAAATTTGTGATTTGCACACACTCTGGAAATAACATCATGCCATTATAAAAACTTAAATAATTGCACTATTGCAGAGTGAGATGAATTTTAAAAGAAACTGGATTGGTTCCAAATAAAATGATGTACATAGCATGCCCTAAGGTATAATTTTAAAAATATCATGGTCAGTCCCTAGGGTATAATATATATTAAAAAACAAAGGAACGATTTCTAAGTGAAATTTCTAAAGGGAACACGATCGCTCTGTTTCAATATGTTAAAAAGTGGTTAAAAATCAGAGAGAGAGAGAGAGAGAGAGAGAGAGAGACCATGTACAATTTTCAACAAATAGCATCTGCGGTGCGAATGGATGTGGATCTGCGGCAGATTTTAAAATACGTCTCGGAGACCAGGGAATCTTTAGTCAGGCGCACGTGCACTCAGCAGGATCTCGGCAAAGGCGTTTGCAGTTCTGAAATATCAAAATAACATTTAAATGGCGATATTTCAATCTTCGAATGCTGAGAATCCGAATAAAGATTAGATAAACTGAAAATGGATAAACGTCTGTCCACGCCGAAAAAATCACATTGCGGCTAACTGGACACCAAATTTGAAAAATCGACTAAACGGTTTGTATGCAAGATTCAAATATTTTGATATTTCACGATGAGAAGAATCACAAGAAATAATGGGTCAATACTTTCGAAAGCGTCTACAGGGTAAAGGGACCATTCACAGACCCTATCGTACTAACTGTGGATCGATCTAACTTCGAGGGCATTGTCGCTAAATTGCAATCAACTTAAGCGACTTAGATGTCTGTCACGCCTACTGAAACTGCTAAGGGGTAATAAATTGTTTAGCAGCTTAAGTAGGCGCGCCAGACGTCTAAGCCGCGTAAGCTGAAAGCAAATTAGCGAGAAACCCCTCGGAGATGGATCGATCCTGTTAGATCGATCTAGGTATGGGAACCCAGTCAAAGACTAAGGAATTAAGGATGTTGTCACCCTTCGCCCAAAACACCTTATTTACTGTCTTACATACAGTGACTTAATGTTCAGTGTTTTAATTAATTAACATTTACACACATGGAGTCTAGACGGCTAACATACACAAACGTACAAGTCATCGTGAAAAACTTACATAGTTTTCTCTCGTTAATGTTCCAACTGAAAATATGGAAATCCTTTTTAAAATACTGGTAAAACTAAATGCACAGTTATACTGATCAGTTTGTTATGTAGGCATCTGAGAAGGTTCACACGAATATATCACGTACGTGTACTATGGAAGTGTATAAAATACGAAATATATTCAGGTGGCCTAATTTCGCACAGTGAGTGACATTGAAGTGACAGCATCTGGGCTAAAACTTTCTTCATATTATATTTATGTTTTAACTTGCAGCACGTGCTTTTCAAGATTTTAAAGATATCACTATGAATCTTTTCTCATATCCAGTCAACTACCCAGGTCAACTTAAAGTTTAGAAGGAGCAAAATAATAAGAAATTATTATCTGGTAGTTTGAACTCGTGAAAAACATGAAAAACTTTTACTCACATTACGATTTTTTTGCAATTTTCGAAGCTGAATAAAAATCCCGGCTGTGCGACTTCATCACAAATATCAGCGACCTGTCCTTACGGTGTCCAGCTGTCAAGTGACCAGTCAAGAGGATAGGAGTAGTGCGCACTGCGCTGAGCGACTTACTGTTATGCAAATTACAACGGGTTTGGCACATTTTGATTGAGGGGTTGCTGTTGAAATCGTTTTCATTTGAATTATAGTCTAGTTTATTTGAAGGTACAATAAGTCTCCATCTCGAAAGAGGATTAGGCAGGGTCGGATCCAGGATTATTTGAGGGGGTTCCGGAACGACAGGCCTCGGATGAGAAGCCGACCATCGCCCCCCACCCCCACCCCCTGGTGTGGGGTTCGGGGCCTACTCAAGGCCCCCGAAAATTTTGTGATGTTTTGGAGAGCAAACAGTGCCCTTTAGCTTTGGTACGGTTTAGAACTATGATTTAGCTAGTCAAAATTCTAATTTCAAGAGGGGAATATTGGTGTGATATATTTTTCAGAAACCGAAGGGGGGTCATATTTCGTTGTATAATTTAGTCATCGTGGCGTTTGTAAAATGGTGAAATGCATACGTACGGCCCCCAAAAAAGAAAAGTAGTTTTTACAGACCAGGACTTGTTTAAATATTCTCTTTTAATTTACCTGCGAAAACAGATCGGCATAGAGTTTACATGTGTTTGGTGGATTCAAATAGATAGTAACGAGAAATGACACTTTCACTTTCGTCTGTAGAGTTATCTGCGTCACGCATGCGCAAATATTTACCGCCACTACCGGAAGTTGACACTGCAAGGCTGGAGCAACGTGCAGTCGGCGTGCAAAATATTCCGGCTTACTTCACACTGACGAAGATTAACGTTTGGTTTTTGATAATATCAAGTTGATAGTATTATATTGCACAAGGGGAGCGTTTAGTGTTTATTTCAGGATACTCAGTAGCTTGAACGGCGTTGCACTGACACAGTGACAGGCGTCAAGCATTGACATTTACTTCGACTGACTGATTGTAAAATTTTGAATTATGGAAAGTGAAGGCAGCAAGGAGGAGCCAGAAAGGATGGAGACTGCAGAAGACCAGTCCGAGTCTGATGAATCAAGTGATGAAGACGATGAGCTACAGCAGCAAATCACAGAACTCCGGTCGGAGGTTTGTTTATTTTAATATTTATAGATAAAGTTTTAACAAAGTTGAAAATTCCAAGATACATTTTTGTAACGTTATATGTTAGAACACAATAGTCACACTTGAGGTCATTTGCAGGCTTGCAATATAGTCTCTAGAGCCGATTTTTCCAGATGAAATTAAATGTCACATATTTGTAATGGCTTAAGATATTTGTGTACATGTATTTATTTTTGTATATTTCAACAGGTGGATAAAAATCCCTATTACTATGATGGTCATGTGAAGTTGATTAAGGTCTTAAAACAGTGTGGCGAACTGAAGCAATTACGAGAAGCCCGTAAAGTTATGAGTGAACTTTTTCCACTGACAGAAGGTATATTTTAATTTGTTTCTTATTTTTCATTGGTGATTGGATAGCATACTCTTTTCATGACATCTGTGCTGTTTACATTTCTGTAAATAATTGTTCTGATATTGAATGAATCATGCATATTGACCAATGTATATGTACTTGACTATATTTACAAGCTTTGCCATGCTCAGTCTTGAAAAAGAAGATATTTTTTCCAAAAGTAATAATTTTTTAAAACTTTTAAAAAGTCTCTTAATTTTGTAAAATATATTATTTTAAATGTAATTTTGTTTGTGATGTTTTTCATTAGAGATTTGGACTGATTGGTTACAAGATGAAATTCCACTGATCTCATGTGACGAAGAAAGAGTTATGGTAACCAAGTTGTTTGACAAAGCTGTACAGGATTATCTTTGTAAGTGTCATTTAGACCTACCAGTCTCAATGCTTTATATCAGATTACCTGGACATTGCTGGTTTTCTATCTCTAGAGGGGATGCCTTGTACACTGTATATAAAGAAAGAAAGCACTCCAGTAACTTAAATCTGTTCTTTCATCATGCATGAAAAATAACCCTTTTATTTGTGTTACCCTGTCTAATTGATTTGATATTTATTAGTTAGCTGAATCGAGTATTGTAAGGACAACATTGCAGATGCTGTATACCTTTAGTTACATTTTGATTATGAAATTCTTTCTTTCCAATGCTATGAAGCTATTCCACTGTGGTTGGAGTATGTTCAGTTTTCCATTGGAGAAATGGCCAAAGAAGGAGGCATAGACCACATAAGAAGCACATTTGAAAGAGCTATCACTGCAGGTGGTCTTCATATGACAAAAGGGGCAAGTCTCTGGGAGGCTTACAGAGAATTTGAAAATGCTATTCTGAGTGGATTACAGGTAAGCGTTCGGTTGGGACCTAGGCTTAACCAAGCTTAATCTGTCTACTCCAGCAGAAGACCAGAAAACTTTGTCTTTGACCAAAGTAACTGCTCACATAAATGAAGTAAAACCCCTCCTTTGTTGAAAGTTAATTCCTTATTTTATACAGACACTATTTAATAATAATGATAATAAAAGTTTATCTAGTGCTATTATTTATTCAGCCAAGTATTGGCAGCATACCATCACCAGAGCAGCAGTCCCAAATTGAAGATCAAATCAATCGCATTAGCACCCTATTCAAGCGGCAGCTGGCTGTACCACTTATGGGTAGGTCATTATTTTGTCAGACTCACATTTTAATGATCACCATGATGAAAATGCAAGTCTTTTTTTTTTAGAAGTATGTGTTTTATTTATTTCTTATTAAAATGGTTTAAGTGTTGTTGTGATCAGTAATCACTGGTAAAGAGTTATAAAGATACAAGAATAATTTATTATAGCATTCTTTTAAAGACATCTTGCAGAGATGTTTTTTGTTGTTGCAGACATGGAAGATACCTATGAAGAATATCAACAGTGGGTCTCTGATGACATTGATGTCCAAACACAAAAGGCATATGAGAAAGCTGTGGCAAAGCTGAAAGTCTTAAAACCATATGAAGAAGCATTGGTAATTTATTGATTTAATCATGGTTTTGGTTGGCCATAGTAAGTTTAAAAGGCAAGTTCTAAGCATATGACTTTTTTTTAAAGATTCATTGAATAAATGTAATATAAAGTCAATAGTACAATTGCAGGTAAATTAAGTGCTTGTAGTTCTCATGTTATGACTCTGTAGAGATCGGGATTCAGCCATAGTCTAATACATCTAATACAGCAAAACATAATTAACAAAAAAAAAATACATTTATTAGTTAGCAGCAGACATCCCAAGGCTGGCAGAGTACCAGAGTTACATTGACTTTGAGCTGACACAGTCTGACCCAAGTCGTATCCAGTGTCTATTTGAAAGGGCCATTCAAGAAAACTGCCTGGTCCCAGACCTCTGGGTTCAGTACACAAAGTATTTGGTGAGTTCTCAGCATGATATTTTCAAAAGTTTTTTCAGCAACCATTGGACCTAGGTTTACTAAAATCTTAACCTTTTCAAAATGTTTAAGAGGCATTTTATCCATGTCATCCATGTCAATGCCACCTATTTTTCACTGTTGCTTTATACTTGTGATATTTTCAGGACATGGATTTGAAGATCCCATCCCTAGCTTTAGAAGTATATGAGAGAGGTGTGAGAAACTGTCCATGGTGTGTTGAATTGTGGACTGGATATTTACGGGCCTTAGAAAGAGCAGAGAGACCACAAGAAACTATAAAAGGTGTGGCATTGTATTTCAAAAAATAAAATATTGAACATAAAACTTATATTAAGTTATCTGATTATTGGAATTTTATTTAATATGTACATTTATCCGTGCACACACCATTCATCTCTAATCTCAAGATGGGATTGGGTGTATTTTCAGAGTGCCTGAACAAGGCATTGTCTATGGGTTTTACTCAAGCATCAGACTATCTCCAGCTATATACAGCCTATTGTGATTATCTGAGAAGGAAAATAAAATGGGAAGAAGGTATGGTTAAGGTGGCAGTTCTGCTGAATTGATATCATTGTCCATATTGGTGTCTTAAGTAAATGTATGAGTAGAGAATATCATCTCTGAGCGCTCTGAGCTTTGGAGTCCAGTGCAGATTGTCTTGATACTTAGCAGCTCTTTGTATGGAGTGCTTTCACAGAAAAATTGCTTTCAACTTTTGTTTGATATAAGATTTGGTTTTGAGTAAATTTTATTGAATTTGAGACTTAACAATTCAGAAATATGTGTATAATTAAACTTTAGGGAATATGCAGAATGTAGAAGAATTCAGAAATGAATGTGAAAAAGCCATAGATTATTTATACACAGGTAAGCCATTTTATTTATTTATTTATTATTATTTTATTATTTATTTCTTTTTTATTTTTGGTGAATGTAAAAGTTTAATACTTTAGAGAAAATGGTTGTCAATTAAGTATGGTTGTAACATACAGAATTATTAGGCTTACAATGATACATGAATTGGCTTAATGTCTTATCGTTGAAACTGAATACTAAGAGTTGAAAAAAAATGCTCTACCCCCACGTATCACTGCTTTTCAATATTAACCAACACATGAATACCTGAATAATTTTTTGCCTTGCCATAGTATACACAAGCAAGAAGTAATAGTATTATCACTAAATTTAAAAATGAACCTAATACTAAATAATGGTATATAATAGATATATATTTTGATATAGACTTGATATATAATGTAGTTTTGATGATGATGAATGTGTATATGTCATTTCAGCCTTTGGTAATGACGGTGACCCCCTCTGCACTCTTCAGCAATACTGGGCAAGGATAGAGGTAAATATCAGCTTAAGAGGATGTGATGTGACCTTGAATAACACACACTTTGCATGAGGCCCACACCTCTTGGATTTCCTTATTTAAAATCTATATTCAGCAATGAGTTTGTCCTAAATGGTGTAGCCATGAAATTGCAAATTGATGGGTGATGTTATAGACAAAAACCCAAACTTGGGCAAAGCAAATGCATTTAACTTTGCTATTTGGTGATTGTCAGCCTAATACCTTTCAATCTTCTCCTTTCTACAGGCAAAACAATGCAAGAACATGGCTAAGGCTAGAGAGCTGTGGAATCAGATTATGACTGCTGGCTTTGGAAACCAAGCACAAATGTGGATGGAATATTTCAATTTAGAAAGAGCACATGGTGACAACAAGCATTGCAGGAAGTTATTACAGCAAGCCGTGAACTCTGTGAATGACTGGCCTGAGACGATGTGTGAAACCTACATCAACTTCGAGAGAGAAGAAGGTACAGATTCAGTTGTTAAACTACATGTTTAGTTGAAGTCACAATGTCATATTGATGTTTGCATAAAGATTTATATATTTCTTTGTGTTTGTGTGTACCTGTTTGATTGAATTAAAAACTAAGGATATTACTCCGTACTTTGAATGACAGAAACAACTAATGATTGTTCAACTCCCTTGCTGTGGTTCTGTTGTAAGAAGAATGCCAATTTAGCTCTGTTTAAACAAGGGCTATATAAGTTAAAGTAACTAAATAATGTAAATAATTCTTTGATTTTCAGGTACCCTATCCCAGTATGATATTGCAGTGACAAAGTGTGCAGCGCAGCTGAACAGAGTGAAGGAAAGAAGAGCAAAGGTATACTTCTCAGTGAAGTTGGCAATGCTGTTGTCTGTGTTTGCTATTTTAAGCCTCTTTAAAGCTCCCTCCTCTTTTGAAAAATTTGAAATATATATATATAGGATACCATATATGTTTTGTCACTGGAAAGGAAATATCTTTTGCACCAACAAAATCCAGCACTTGATGCAAAAGTAACCATATATGTCAAATGTGTAAAGTTAAAGCCAAGTTTAATAAATTATCTCATTTTTTTTTTTAATTTATGTTCAGAAGACAAGCATTCATTTCTGCTCAACATAATTTGATTGAAAAATAAATTGAATGGGTAACTTTTCACTTCAGGCAGCAGAAAAGAAAGCATTTGAAGATACAAAAAAGGACAGAATGGAGAAAAAGCCAGGGAAAAGGACAGAACACAAACCACAGAAACCAAGAGGGGGTCAGAAACAGCAAGAACAGCAACAAGTAAATTTAAATCATTTAAACTCACAATTGTTAAACTAATGCCATTCTACTTTCGCACAAGTGATCATTTCCTAAGACAAACAAATTCAAAACTTAAGATGTTAAATTTTAAGTGGCTTACAGTTTAATAATGAAACCAAGGAACAAATTTATGCCATTGCAGCATAACTAACTGATATATTTATAAGCATCTTCCGGTTTCATATTGTTGCATATACACTGTTAAGAGCCACATATTTTGAATAATGGCATCTTGGTTTTCTTGTATCTTATTAGAGCTTCCAACCTATTCCAACGGTGCTAGACAAAAAGGATCCAAAGAAACCCATTGGACAGAAAACAACAGAGAAAGCCACCCCATCCCTTCCATCCAAAGAACCCACACCTAATGTGTTCAAAACTCCACCTCCTCCTGGGTACAAGCCCAGGCAGACAGATGTTGAGGAGCCACCCTCAAAAAGGATGAAAAGTAAGTTTTGCACACAAATGATAATGATCCAACCTTGGAAAAGTATAAAAAGTAAATTTTGAACACAAATGATAATGGTCAAGTTTCATGTTATATTGGTGTAGAATTTTGATTTTTTTTTCTTAATATGATTTTGTGTGTTATGTAGTGTTGAATATTTTATGCTGTTTGATTCAGGAGGCAGTATGAGAAATGAATTTGCAGCTTTAACTTTGTTGAAAAAGGGAACATTATACATGTAGACTAATGTGTATGCTGTTATTATTTCTTGCAATTATTTTATTACAACTACAAATGACATACTTTTTTTCAAAATAGAAACAATTATTAGGAAATGTTATCCAGAGATTATTATTTATCTATGCCTGGGTCATTTTGAGAAATGTGTATGTTTTAGTCAATGCAGTCACATCATACTTTTTTTTTTTTTCAATTTTTCTTCTAGCATCAGAAAAGACTGAATCTCAGATTTGTCAAGATGTGACTGAGCATGGTGCCAATGAAAGAACAGTCTTTCTTAGTAACTTGGCATATTCTGTGGAAGAGGATAAAATCAAAGGCATATTTAGTGAGGTACATTTAAAATCTTGACCAAGTTCAGATTATCAGTAAACACAAAAAGATGAAGCACACTATTTAGAGTGGGTTATCAGTGGCCAAAATGAATTTTTAGTTCAAATATCAATACAACATGTGTTTTTGTTGTTTTGTTTTGTTATGTTATGCTATGTTTTAGTTGTGATGATTACATGCATTGGTTTAAATCTAGATTAGATTTACCACACAGGTTTTTTTTTTGTATTCTTGGACATTGTTTTATTTTTCCATTTAAAGCCTTGGTTTTGCAGCATTCAAATATCATTCCTTTTAAAATATTCTTTCAAATACATCAAATACATCAAATGGAATGTTTCATTGTCAGTTGGAAAGTATGAGTCAGGGAGCAAATGAAATGTGTAGACTGCAAATAAAACACTTAAATTAATGTGTCAGCAAGGTAATGAAATTTAGCAAAGATTTGTTAAGCATAGTTTGACATTTGGTAAAAAATGGCTTTAAAATTGTCATAATTACTGCAGTTTCAAAATAATTATTTACAGTGTGGTGAAATAGTTGATGTCCGCCTCATCAAGAACTTCAAGGGTCTTTCCAAGGGCTATGGCTACATAGAATTCACGACGACCAGGTCAGCAGAAAATGCCCTAAAAAAGGACCGACTATCTGTGGAAGGGAGGCCTGTATTTGTATCTCCTTGCATGGATAAAGACCACAAAACTAAACAATTCAAGGTAAAATTATAGCTTTGTCCTTTGATTTAGGATTGGAATTCAATAGGAAAGTGGTAGAAAAGAGGTTGAGATTAGAAATATTAAAACTTATGAATTATTTAAAAATCCTTATCACCGTAGTCATATAAAAAGATTGGTAGTTACTGTTCATCTAATAAATATTTGCTAAAACCCATTTGGTTTTCATTTTAGTTTTCATCCAGTATGGAAAAGAACAAGTTATTTGTGAAAGGGTTACCATTTTCTGTGACGGAGGAGGCATTACGCACTATCTTTGGCCAACATGGCAAATTAAAAGAAATCCGCCTGGTTACTTATAGAAGTGGAGCACCAAAGGGACTTGCTTATGTTGAATATGAGAATGAGGTAAGTCATTTCAAAGCGTAACTACCTGAGGGTCTTAAGTGAAGGCTAAAAAGGTGCACATTTCTCATGACTATTTTGAATGTTAACAAATTCTGTGAAGTCTGTAAATTTTAGCCACTCACAAGTGTTTGATAATCATGCTTCATAAAACATACAAAAAAAGTATTATACATTCCTATTATTTAAAAAATGTTTTTTTCATTTTTACCAGGCTGATGCAGGTCATGCAGTACTCAAAACAGATGGGCTTCAGATAGAAGATCACACCATCTCTGTGGCCATAAGCAACCCACCTCAAAGGAAAGTGCCAGTGAAAGAGAGAGAGACAAGCTCATTTATTGCTTCTTTGGGTGGAGGGAAGAAAGAAACAACAGAGTATGTTTTAGATATAATTATGATTTTTTGGGATTCATTTTTTTTTTTCACAGGGTTGGTTATGGACGGAGAAGATTTTAGGCAGAAAAAATCAGGGATCTTAAATTTCTAGTGTACATGCTTGTAATTGCCACATAATATTTAACTCAGAATACAGTGTAGAGAAATGCAGTGGGAATTGTTTATGGTCAGGAACTTTATATCAACTACTTTTGAAAAATATAGAATATAGGTCATGATAATACTTCATCATTCCTATTGCACATAATCATCTGAGATTAATTGAGACAGTGTACTATTCCAGGCGAGGCAAAGCAAGAACACAGCTGTCTATGGTACCCAGAGCTCTTCAGTCCCGTGGTGCGCCCAGCAAGCCAGCAGCAGCTGGGAACAAGTCAGACACTTCTGCCAGAGCCCCCAGTGATAATCCCAGTGAACAAAAACTCAGTAATAGTGACTTCAGAAAAATGCTTCTCAAGAATTAGGCCTCTTCATGTGGAAAAAAGTTTTAAAAGTACAGAGATAGGCCTGGACAGATATGGAGGATAAGGCGTTGTCCATCCATCCAGCCTCCCCCCCCCCCCCCCTTCTTTGCCATAAGTTGATTTCAGGGGGAGAGCAGAAGCTAATAGCAAAGAGTAGTGCCACTTTGTATGTAAATACAGAAGTGGTTAGCCAGTCTTAATGTTGATATTTTAAAGGGCAACAAAAAGAAAGAAGTTGACCAACTTCAATCCCACAGATGTTGCACAAAAGTTGTGTTATAAATATGTTATGTAGAATCTACATTGAATAGAGAAGAGCCATTTCTAGTTTACTGTTGTTGATAGTCAGTTATTGTTTTCTTTAAAAAAATTGATACAATGTATTGTGCAGAAAATTTTATTTAACTTTTATCTCATTTATTGGCTTAAAATAAGCTGTTAAGCTCTAACTGAGATCAGTTCTCTGTTCATAAAAAAAAAAAAGATACACAAGGAACTTTTCTTGATGCTCTGAATTTTTGTTTACCAAATATTTTATTTTAATAAATGAGTAATTAAAAGTACAGTCTTTAAACTGGATATTTTCTTTCTGGGCATCCGGATATTAGTTTAAGCCACAGTGCAGATAACTTACGCTGAGTTTCAGGGAGAACTGAAAATGCATCCACATCCAGTATAAAACTTTGATTTTCTATTTTAAGACAACCGAGATGTGAGGGTAAGTAGCATTGACCTCACAGAGGTGTAACAGAGATTTACTTAGACGTTTTACATGTAAGCAGTTCTAGAAATTAAAGAGCTGTATTCAGACTTGTTTGGCAGGAAAATACAATTCAAATAAACTAAATGAGTATTGATCTGATAATTGACTATCACAATTTCCATGATCTGTAAATATTACTTGACTGAACAACATGATAGATCCATTGTGACTAGCTGTAATGAAGCTATGGCATGGCTTGTATTTCAACATTAATATTAACTTTGCTTAAATTTTGAAGCTGGTAACACCAGTGCTCTGAAGAAAACTGACAACAGCAGTCCAAGCATCAGTATGAAGCTGAATCCTACAGGTCCCATTCCAAAAAACATGTAAAAAAACAAATATCCTCCCATCAGGTAGCCCAGAGTCTGGTAATTTGCCAAAAATCTCAAACTTATTCTCGGTGTGGTCCAGTCTTTTGTTCTTGTTGGTGATGCCACAAAACTTGATTTTTTACCTTTCTGTTCCGAGGGCGGTGAAAATAATATGAAAGTCATTTTTCCCACCATGTCATCCCTTGTGTAGTAATTTTGAATTTTGTCTGAAAACTAATTCAAAAAGTGATGTTACCAGATGCAATTCAATCAGTAATTCCCGTTACCCTCATTCTAGTATTTAAGTCAAATGCTTACTTTGTTACTCATGTAATGTTGATTGAAAGAGAGAAAGTCTGTCAATATTTAAATTTGGAATTTGATTTCTAAAATTTACACAGCTTTTCATAAACCAAAATATAATATGATTGTATTTAAAAAAGTGGTTTTTACATATGTATGTTTATGGTACAGAGGTCCAGCAGTGATGCCTGTATAAATGTACATATTTATGTATGACAGCAGATTTCTGCATATAACATCCTGTGTTTCACATTCTCCAGGTGTGTTGTCAATTTTTTCTGAGGCAATTCTCCTTAGGTTGGGAAATTCTTTTAGATTAAAACTTGGGGGAAATGTGACCTTCAATTCCAACAGCATTAATAAAATTGACATGTAAACTCTACATAGGAATTAAATTTCATGATTTCTGGCTCAAGCTGATGGATTTGGAAAATTGTTTTTGAAGTGATATTTTGAACACTCAGAACAGTAAGAATTTTGTTAGAATTTACAGGAATGGTTTCTCAAGGATGACAATCATAGTTAAAAAGTTAAAGTCAAAGGGTTAAAAGGTTTTTGCACTGTACCTTGTTATTCAGGAATGAAGAGACTTGATGGAGTATTCTCACCAACGGGGCGCATTCATAGCTTCTAATGGGCTGAAGGTCGGGGTTGCCCTGGTAACTAATTTCAAACTTGCGGAGACCATTCATTAGCTGAAGCAAATAACAAATCACAGTAACTACTCAAAAAATTCAATTAATACCACCTCTTAATATACTGTATTTTTTCAAAAATTATCATTTCTTGTCTCTCATCATGCCATCATTCTTCAAATGAATTCCACTTGCTTTTCAGAACTTTTAAAAAATCTTTTCAAGGTTTTATCAATAAAGCTGTGATGTTAATGACGTGATGACTGGGGTTAACAGACAGACAGAGAGTACTTTTATGGATTGCCCAACCCAGAGTGCCAACAGCAAAAGAAAACAANACGACGGCGACGACGGCGACGGCGACGACAGACGCAGATGACGGCTATATGTACAGACACATCTGTGTCTGTACATAAAAAAAACATACCTGATATTTCCCCAGCTGTGTTAGCACAGGTCCTGTGGGTGACTCTATGAAGTCTGGGGGCAGGGACTGAGTGGAAAATTTGTTGGCACTGCTGTTTGCATTGGGAGGTGTGACAGACGTTGCCATGGTTTCCACCGATTCCATCTGAAATACAAATATTATTTTTCTGAAACATTGAAACATGGGGAAAATTCCCAGAAAGCACTTAATATTTAAATGGTGGATTCAGCCTCTTAACTCCTCTTCAAGGGAGAGAAGGCTGATTTGGGGATCCACTGCAAGGTCCAAAGAAGCATGTTTCATTCAGGATTTATACAGATTACTGATACTTTCTACTTCTAAATATGCTCTGGATCCTTGGGAAAAGTGATGCACACTTCCCTGCAATGGCAGATAAGGACACTTCAGGACTACAGGACTTAGAAGAACTCCAGAGGACAATCATGAACATTGCAAAGCAGTACAAAACCAGAACCATGGCAAAATGGCACAGCAAAAGAAGCAGTGTCTCAGGTTTCTGGCACATTTTGGTCAAAAATATGAGAATTAATTTTTTTAAAATTTATTCATATTTGTCATTTACACCTTGAAGTGACATATAACATCATTTCTAGGTAGTTTGAATATATTATTCCTGATATACTAACCGACAGTTGAAATAAGTTACAGAGATTCCTTGCAGCTTGCTCTAGGTGGAAAACTAACTTGCTCTGGTCTTCCTCGGGAAACCCTGTCTGTGTAAATTTGGTAGCATTATAGTCCACCAAAGCGCCATATCCCAACCATGACAACAGCCCACCAGATCCTCCCCCGTCACTGGACTTGTGTGTTGAGGATGAGGTCGACTTAGCGTGGAGGATCTGCTGTAGTAGATACTCTATCTGTAAATTATAAAGAAACTATCAAATCCAACAATATTTAATTGTTATAAATCCAGGCAAGAAGACAAAAACAGGAGGGGGTATCTGTTTAATTTTAAAATTGATGCCATTTTTAAGATTGGTAAAATTGGTAAAATGATTACCCAAGCTCTCATTCTAAATCTTCATGTTTGCTTTCACTGTTGATATTCTACATTTAAACCAAACTGGACATACTGCTTTCATTTTATTGGTATTCCAAGACAAATAGACATGAAAGACAAACATATTGATATAAAGATATAAGCAACAGGATCACATTAATGAATAACAAAAATACTGAAATCCATAGTCAGTGAAGAGAACGGAATCCCAAAACATTCTCACACATTTTCTCTAAATTGTACAACACGTACTTGTTTTTTGGTCCCCTCTTCAAATAGTGGTTTATAAAGAAAGGCTGGGCCCTCTAGTTCTGCAAACTGTAGACTAAGGATGGCTGCTGTGTTCACTGAGTTGCTATGGGACAGGTAGCTGGAGCCCATGTCCATCTGGGGACCACGCCTGGACAGCCTGTGGTGAGACTCGTACATCTGATGCTCGGCTGGAATAGCACAGAATCTAAATAATGTCTAAGAGTCTACTAAATAATTTTGTCTGGGCAAAGTTACACTGAGAGCTTCTTCAAACAAGAGCTAAAACTTATAAGTATTAGCATTGCAATATTTCAGGGCCTAAGAAGACACCTTCATCATTCCCTCATCAGTTTTAGCTGCTGTTTGAAAAATCTAAAATTAACTTTGACGAAGAGCCTTTCAGGAAACTATCCACTATTACAGGCACACACCAGCTGAAACAGTGCTTAACGTGTTAAGTTTCAATAAAATTGACTGAAACATGTTGGAGATAGCCAGACAAAAATTACATTATAGAAACATACCAAATGAATTTTTTTCTCATTTGTTATAAAAGACAATTTTTTAAATTCTCAATAAAAACAAACTTGGAATCAAATATACAAAGCTACACATTACACACCCAACTATATGTAAATATTTTCACGAGCACAAAAATTGACCTAAACACAAGTGAAAAATCTAGACAAACAAATTCCCAACTACCACCTTCAACTATGGAGAGAGGTGGAGAGAAAACTTTGCTTTACTCACCTTCTTCCAACATATTTCGAAGATTAGGGAGTCCAAACACCTGAAACAGAGAGAATTAGTGATCTTTCATGTTCTTCCTGCAGAAGAAGAGAAAGCAAGGCCTCATCCATAAACAACAAAAAAAAAATCTACAACCTTGAAATACACATCTTAACTTTACATACTAATATGGGTTCCATGCCTGAGCCAATGACATGTTTGGCTCCCAAAAAGTTGGAAATCTGCTGATAGTTGAAAAAGTCTCATCCCTGCAAGATACATTACCTTGGTGACCCTGAACAGCATGTAGGCATTTTTGGCAGAGGAGAGATCCATGCGCTGACTTCGGTGAAGAAATTCTTGAAACAGGTGTGTGTAAAAAAGCAGATTATCCACAATAAACTGGAACCTGAGAAAAGTAAAAAAAAGCAATGTATACTCAGCAAGGAACAACTCCTTAATATTAAATACAATTAAAAGCAAACATAATTTGTGGATTCAGAATAATGCTAATCCAGAACCTTACCTATGCAGAAAATACACAAAATAAAGCTGCATTCCACAAAGACAAGGCAATATTGGTAATCCAAATTACTTTCATAAATACAGAGAATAATACCAGAGAGAGACCATGGGCCGTCACTTATATGATCAGCCGATGATGTTTAAAGCTGTGTTCAGACAGGGCTATGTTTATACTTGTATCCAAGGTGCAATTTAAATCCATCTCCATTCTTATAAAACCTTGTCTGAATGCAAATGAAGATCCAAAACTTCTGCTTTGCTCTAGATTCTTCTCACCATTTGTTGTCCACTTTTGACTCCTTCTCTTTCATGATGGCATTGGGGTCAACATAGCGCCAAGGCTGGACATAACTTAGCCAAGTCTCCAACAACTGTGGATTGAAAATGAATTTGCTTTAATAGGTGTACCCCAAAGTCAATTTTAAGTTATGAGCTTATGTGAATTTGCATATTATTGAATGTACATGACTGTATGTATATAACAGACAATTTTTATTCTTAGTTTTAATGTCACAAACATGTTTAAAAGCAAGTTGTCTCTTTTATTATCACACTATCACTGAGATATTTGAATTTTTCTCTCACATACTTTGAACTGTATCTTTGACTTTAAAGCCCCCCCCCCCCCTTATGACAACATAATAAACAATATCCCTACTTCCAAATATACCATTTAAATACAATACAATGTTGTATTTTTTATTATTCAAACCTTTAGTGCTGATCTTACCAATCTAAAAGAAGAGTCAAGAGGCCAGTGGTTAAAGCCATGCCTTAGGAAAACATACAACTTTTTCTGTACCATCTGTGGAATAACATTCCTGCAACAGTAAGTATTACTTTAACTTATTATCTACAATTATGTCTACCACTATTTAAAAATAATATGATAATGTAAGAATGACCTATTTCTGATTTTAAATAGTTTGTGTCCCTTTTCACAAAGTCCCCAAGGTGAAAATCACTCTTAGCAAAGACTGTTATGGAGCTTAGCATGCCAGATTGCATTCCACAAAAAATCTTATTGGATATTTCCCCTTTTTTCACCCGATAACCAAGCCTCTAGAACAAATAGTCTTTGATCCTCTGTCCTGACAATGGCTCCTTTAGGTATGCGAAGTATATTCATTTTGAGGCAAAAAAATGTTTATTTAGTGCTTTAAGACCATATCGGAAAGCAGAATTTAAATAGTTGGCTTTTTGAGTTATGTTGTCCTCAAACTTTACTTTTCTGTATAACCCTCCCCATGTCTGAATGCAGCAGCTACATCCAGATGTGTGACATCATACTGACCTCTTGAATTCATCCAGAGGTGACAGGTTCTGTGCCTGGTATGAAGCCAGTACCAGGTCTGGAGAGGCACTGTTAGCAAAGAAATGGAGGTGCTTGATGAACATACGCACAACCCGGACCTGGTCACTATTGGGAAGAAAAACCTCCTGGAAGTACAATGTTCCTGATTGTAAAAGCATCTACATGATAAATCACCACCAATGACATGGATTTTAAACAGCCTTTACTTGGAAGAAATATTGCTGGATATGGTTAAAATGCCCCAACACCACCGTTTTATAATGGGTGGATGTGGAAATGAGGAATACAATTAAGTTAGTTGGGATGGACATACACTTCATGGTGTTCAAGTACATGAAGATTCTAACTCAACTGTCTGAAATAACTGAAGCCTTAAGGCTTTATAAAAATTACTTCAATAACCTTTCCTTAATAATACAAGTATCTCAAATGGGTCTACTCTAAATTATCTGATGCTAGAAATTACCTTTCTCAAGAAATCACATGTATACTTCTTGATACAGACAGATAACTTTCAAACAACATGCGCTTTTCCAAGGTTCATTCAGCAGATGCTAAATACTTAAATATATATTTACAATTTTACATGTTCAAAAGGGTTGTAACCTAACACATTAAAGTAATAAAATTTTCAAAAATTACAAAACTCAATATCTTTTGAAAGAAAAATGCATCCCTTTTTCTTTTAAGTTTTAGAAACAGTACAAATGTATTTCCATTTCCTAAATGACCAAGTATAACACTCTAGAGAAAAGAGGATATGCAAAAGATTCAAACTGAAAAAGAAGCTATTCTCAAACATAATGCAAAATCATGCACAGCCCCCAAAATTCTTCCAAAGGCATTCTTAGCAATCTTGCTTCCCAGCAAGACAGGTTTGTGTGACTTAAGATAGGCAAACATATATCATAGTACATAATGAATGGAAAACATTTCACAATTGTTGAAAGCAACCCGTAAGTCCATGAACTCCTGCCAGGTAACAAGAGAAAGGTAACCTGGAAAGCGTGATACAATGACTTGTGTAGGGGCACATGTTATATATATGTACATTTATTTGACAGTTCATCATTTTCACAAATTTTCATCTTTATGTACTTGAAAATCTAACAAAAACAAACCATCTGCAAACATACCCACAAAAAGCTTCTGTGTGTCAGCTATGGATTATCGCACTTTTTGTTGACGTGTTTTACAGTTAAGAGGTTATAGGTGAAAATGGGTGTTTTTTTTAATAGATGGTTCAAAAAGGAGTCAATATGATCAATAAAAACAAAAGTTTGAACTGAATCAATAAATGCAATTGCAGCATATGTATGAAATACATTGTGAGCATTTAGAACAAGTATATATATTGCTTAATATGTATGGGATCTTGACATGCAAACATAATAAAAACCAAGACTTTGTATACTGTCAAAAAAGTTTACCACAGTTAAGCACAAAACAAGGCCAAATAAACTCTTTTTTTTTTTTTCAAAATTGCTCATGCATATAGTAGTACAAGCAGACAGGGATAAATGAAAACATATTAAATATGTCCCAGGAGGACAGGGGTAGATACATGGATACTGGATTTACAATATGAAAAACTGGGTACAAAACAAAAATTGGGTAAAAGCAGTAAAGCATTATTGAGAGCACTTAGAGAAGGACACATTAATATATGCTACAAAACAAAAGAAGTATAGTGTCTGGTTACATAATTCCCAAAAAACTGAGCAAAGGAAACCATTATACTCACTCGATAAAAATGATTATAATAAGGATCTGAGTATGACAGAACTCTCTGATAGCCATCAATCTAGGAGGTGTAGAAAAAGAACACACTGTACAAGAAGATTTAAAAACTGTAAGTGGACATACTTCTTTAACTGTTCAATGTTAATTTTCAAAATAAAAGTACAATTTTATACTAGATTTAAGCTTTGAAAAAAATATAAGTAAAAGAAGGAATAAGACAAAATAAAATAGGCAGCTGAAGGTTTTGAATGTACTGCAGGGATATGACCTGATAGGTAGTGGCCTTTACAAGCAAAGAAACAGACGGGCATTAATCACTCGAAGACATAGGACTTTTTCTGTCAAAACATCATCCCCTACCCCCCTTATGCATTTGATTATGCAAATGACAAAAGACTGACAGCAATGGTATAAAAAATGCTCAAAAAGATGCAATCTTTGCAATATGAAAGTGAGGTGAGGTAGTTGATCACAACTTGTGCTAATTCAGAAATTGCATACTGGTAGGTATCTTAGGCAAACCTGAAAATTTTTAACTGTTTTTGGCTTATATTGATCCTAAACTACTATACTATTTTGGAAATACACAACTTGAGCCCTGACAGATACTCAGCACAGTCAATGATCTTTCACAACTGCAATGCTGATTTTTCCAAAATCTACCCTGAAAATGTTTGTTTACAATTCTGAAAAATATTCAAACTAATAAGCCAGTATATCAATAGTTCAAAAGAATCAATAATAATAATAATATTAATACTAACCATGGCCTGCCTGATCCCACCATGGTGTTCTGGAGAGTCCAGACTGTTTTGATTTAACCAGAACTCCACAAGAATCTGAAAGGAAATTAAAACAAAACTTTCATCTGAAAGCTGAAAGCTGATTTAGTTTTAAAAGAAAAGGATATATATTTTAGGAATCACACATGCACATTTATATTTCCAGCATCATCCACAAAATACCACGGAGTCAGGGTCTTGTGTCACAAAATTATACAAGTTCAAAATTGACTTCTGCAGAGTATTTCAAATAACTGAAGTTGTACATTACAAAGAATCTAATAAGCAACCTGCTTCAATCTTTCAGTCTTCAATATTCCAGTCTATTGCCTAACAACTAAAACAAATTATGATTGTTTTGACAAAAGTTTTTTTATCTCAATTGTGACAACAGCCTTTTTGGGCATATCAAGTTCACTTACTGCAGATCAATTTTTCATTCCTTAACCAAAATTACGAACCCAACCTCACATAGTCAGATATCTAGTTTTAGCAGTCTAATCCAAGTTCTAAAACTCTTTGTGTAAAGGCCACCCAGAAAAAGTTACCTCCACAAAAGTTTCTGATCGCCACATTTCCTGGTCCAGTGGATCTGTGGTGGACACCTGGTAGGGGATGCTCCTCTGCTGCACCTGATGGTGGGGGCTGTGTGGAGACTTCAGCAGGCTGACTAGTGGTTTCAGCCCAGGGCTGCCACTGCTGTGATATCCAGACGTAGAGCCTTGTCTGGAAAAGGTATAAAGATAGACACAAATGCCTCATTATTTTTCATTACCATGCTCTTCATACAAACAACAATTGTATAATATTTTTGTGCAACATAATGGACGTGTAGGTTTCATGATGATAAATGGTTGGTATTTAGGTTCATTTTTTGTTTTAAGCAAAGAAAATCCCTCCCCACTGATAAACCATTCACATATCACATGACATCAAATTTCTCAAAATGCCAAATATCACAACCACTACTAAATGTCAAACTGCTCTGGTACATGCTTATTAATTCCTAAAACCTCCATTATATCAGAGTACCTGTGGAGGTGTGTCTTGTGTGCAACAGGACTTCTTATTGGTGAAGCAGCTGTTGGCATGGGGTTAACAACTTTACCCTTCAGGGGCAAAAAACAATTCAGATAATCTTCCAGCAGACTTGTGAACAATGCTTCCGAGGCATTACTCCAGTTAAAGAAACTCTGAAACAAATATCAAATACTGTCATTATCAAAACATATTTTGATGCAAGTGTAATTTGGCTAGATGAAAAGATATGTCACCATGAAAGATTTTAAAGTGCCAAATAAATACTAGTTAGCCAGCCATATAACAGATGATTAAGTACTAATAAATGAAACAGTGAAATCTAAAGATATTTCACTTTCAGTCATTAAGCAGTGAATTACATTGAAATTTCACAATTGTTATATTTATAACCTTGAAAATACCCCAAGCTTAAGGTTAAGGTACCCAGTCAAATTTGTGTTCCCCAGATTGTCCTTTCTACTTAAATTCAACATTAAAAAAAAAAATTTTGTATAAGATAAAGTAACTTCTGCTAAACAGGTACTAACCCTTTGTTGTGGATTAACACACAGGTAGAAATAATGGAAGAAATAAAATTCAAATGCAGCTGGGACAAGTTAAGGGACAAACACACTTCACATTAAATCTTCTTACATCCAACTAAGTTACAAATTATACCACCACATTTATGTACCCATCAAATCCAATTATTTCAATCCAGTAAGTAAATAACAGTAAATCAGAAGTTCTAAAAAATATACCATTGATGTACTTCTTAAAAAGCTCACCAATTCATCAGACCAATGTTGCATAAACATTATACACTGAATTAAGTGGATTATACAAAGGATACATAGGGATCTTGCTGAAGGCTGTCTTGGAATGTGACTTGCACCATGGTAGCTGTTGTCCTCAAACATTTGCCTTGTGGGGAACTGCAATCATGAAATGTTAAGTTAGGACAAATATGGGTTGATACCAAACTTATAAGATCTCTCTTGATATGACAACACAAAAAAAAAAAAAAAAATTCATGGTGATGCTGTAATTTCTGAGAAGGCTTTTAATTGCCATGCGTCTTTTACTCCTCAATGAGTCATTTTGTCTCCTATTTGATATTCTCTCTGTGTTTATATCCAGTGACAATTGCACAAAATCTTTAAGTGATGCAAAGGCAAAATGTTTTATGCAAGGGAAATTATATCAGAGTGTGTACAAAGAGACATCCCTCTACAAAAATATCAAATTTCACACTGAACTCTCAACTTCTTCTTGCTTCTTTCTTCTACTATAAAGTACAAATTAAATTTTTTAAGATACACAGCAAACATTCCATGCTGAGCTGTATGTAGTTACTAAATAAGCCTTGTGGCCACAAATTCTTTGTATAAACTTCAATGTGTGTGTGTGAGCACGTACGCATGTGCATGCGAGAATGCACACTTGCATGCGAACTTGAGTCACTGTCTGTACTTACTGGCAGACAGGACAGAGGAAAATCATATCTACACATGGGGTCAGCCTGTAGTCTGTATACAACGCGTATCAGTGGACCACCTGGGGACAAGAACTGACGCATCATGTCATAATCCAGCTGCTGTGTGCTCTTGGCAATGGTTCCCACACCCCATCCAGGCTGGTTGTTGAACCCAAAGATGTTCTCCACAAGATAAGGGAATATTTGGTGAAGGTCCTGAAGTGTAATACACATCTGAATATTTAACACATCGCTATCCATGTTTAGTAGTGGGAATGTCCATGGAGTGCATGTGAATATGTGGACATTTAAAAATGAAAGAGCTGGCATGCATTGAATTGTAAACACAGAACATACTGGACAAAGTCAAAAAGAAATATATTTCAGGTATATCTGTACCTCAAAGTTCATTTTGTTTATTTTAACTGTTAGAAAAATGTTAAAACAGAATGGGGGTTAATAAAAAAATTCAAAAATTTTAACTTTCATTTTGTGCCCTCCTCGTTAAAAACAACTGTCTGTGCAGAAATACACTAGCACTGGATGTATTAATTGGCTGGTGTTCAATCTGTATCTGGCATCCACAATTATTTCAAGGCAACAGTTCACCTTTTGATACATTTGCTCCAACAAAAATGAAATATGTCGTGAAAAGAGATTTACAACCTTGGATGACTGATGAAATTCTAGAAGCAAAGCGCAATAGGAGAAAAACAGGAGGAATATGGAGGAAAAGTATTATTATTATTATTTTGTTGCAGTACCTTGGTGCTTGTCTCCTCTAGAATATGTTGTATTTCCTGACATCTTTGATGGACAGGCTTCAAAAGGGCTTGCTGCACCCTTACCTTTCATAAAAAAAATAGAAAATGTGATATTATCAGTTAGTAGTAAGACTCAATGTAGCTCCTTCTACAGGATACTGAAATGTATGAAATAACAAAAGCACTACATGTGGATGTTACCATACTAATATTATAAACAGGAAATCAATGAGCTTAAAAAAGATTATTCATATTGTAAACTGTTCTGCTAATCGAGGATCCATAGTTAATGTTAGACGCATATTATGAACGTACATGCACATTTCACTATTAGTTATAAGTATATAACTTATAACAAAGTAGTGTCTTGTCAAAAAAAGCTCTAGCCCACAAGACATTGCGTTCATTCAGCACAGAGAAGCCGCTTAGAGTATATTTACATATTTTGCGCACATCATTAAATCAAAGATATTTTGTTGGAGTTTTTCTACTTAAATATATCAAAGTAACCTACTGAAACAGGGGTCAAGACTCCAACTGCTCCCGCCGGTGAGGAAGTTGCCATTTTGTTAAAAAGTGAAAATGTTGTGCTCCGATACTAAAACAAGATTTTGGGGTGTCAAAAATTTTTATCGGAGTTAATTTTCGCCCGTGAATTTTGGATGATAAACGTTTTTATTTGGTATGTTTATTGTTTATGCTCTCATTTCAAATGTACATTGTAGGATTTTGATGGTCTGAAAAAAGATGTGTTTTTGATTGATTGATTGATTGATTGATATATTGATTGAATGAATGAATGAATGAATGAATGAATTGAAAATGACATTGGGTATACAAGAAAAGTATCTCTGTGACATTAGACAAGGTATTAATTGACCATTCAAGTTACCCCATATTTACTCATATTACAAGAACAAAATTACATAGCTACATACATAATGAAACAATTAAACGGTCTACTGATCATGCAGTCAAAATTATACCTTTCAATTTTATGAAAATAGTAAAACCAACTTTGACAACTATACTTGTAGTAATGCAGAACATATAAACCTTCATATATTTTCATCAATTGGTATTTTCACATTTACAATCCAAAGATACAAAATAAAACACACACACTTACAGGTACATTGACGTTGTGTTTATTTGCAATAGAGTTCAATAATGATTGTACAACCATTTGTCTTGTTTTAGTATGTTTAGACATTTAACTGTCTTGTTTTCTGTTTATACCTCATGAAGATATTATCAACAACAAATCCAGAAAAAAGAAAAAAAGATTAAATATCACTTGTAAAGTGATGTTTTACAATAGAGATTTAACAACACATTTAGTAAATTTTAAAGATATAATAGAAGAAAATTTAATACTGAAATTCTCTTAGCATCAGTCTAAGAATTTTTGACAAGGTGAAAAATTAATAGAAAAAACAAAAAAAAAGGAAGGAATATAATTGTATTCAAACTAGCTCATGTAACCTGTCCAATTGCCAACACACATGATTTCATTACAGCTATTCTGAACTTTAGTTTAATTGCACATGATCTTAGCAACAAGCAACATTTGTCCACTACTTGGGCGCTGGCAACCAATTTTCAACTTTAATTGTTCAAAATTGATGCCTACATTAGAGAATTGGGCCAAGCACTAAAAAGCCACCCAAACACATCTAATGAAAGTCTTATAAAATAAGAACTTGTTGGCATTCCTTTCAAATTTAGGTATATTTAGAAAATTTTTGTGCGGATATATAAGAAATTTGAAAGAGTTGGCTTGAAATTCTAATGATGCAATTAAGAGAAGAGCACTCAGTTACTTATACCCACTACTGTTGACAATTTTTAACTACACGCAAAAGACATTTTGTACAACTTTACATAGCACTGAAAGTACCTTCTTCAAAGGGCTGACCTTAATTAGCTTAAGCATAAATTTTAAGCCAAGAAACTGTTTCTTAATTGTTGGTCCTTAAAAAGTAAGCCATCATTTCAAAAAAAGTTGCTCTTAGCATGAAATACATACATTTTCAACATTTTTTCCAAAAGCTGCACATATTTGGCTCCCAAAGTTCTTGGTTATTAGAAAAAAGCCCACAAAGTCAAGAATTCTAAAAAATTCTTTAGTTTCCTTCCAATGAATACATCAAACTTTCAATAAAATTGCACATCAGCACAAAGATATTGGTTGGCATGCCATTTTCAATCCAATCGCTCTTCTAAATTCAATCCCATATAATGCTAATTCAATATAATTCTTAAATTGGCAACTTCTTTCAGGATTGATTGTACATTAGATTGTCTGAAGCTAAAACTTCTCTTGAAGGCATATTAATGGCACAAAATACCCCATAAGATAAATTATGATCTCAATTTCAATGCTTTCTCTTTCAAATGACCACCTTAATTTATCTATTTTGATTTTCATGAAAATATTCCCAGCCAAGGACAGCCTCAAAATCTCCTCATTTTGACAAAGTGGAATCCAAACACACCACACAGAACATATATATATATATATATATATATATATATATATATATATATATATATATATATATATATATATATATATATATATATATTTTTTTTTTTTTTTTACAATGCAATCCGCAACAGTATTGAAGGAGTTCTTCATGCCAATAATTTGCCTTCTTCTTCATCCTCAAGATGTCCTCATGTGTAGAATATGATTTCTGGTATCTGTCCATCCTCAACCGATGTGCCATTGTTATTGCCTGCTGCGTAGGTGAACTGAAATGTCACCTTGCCACTGGTGGGGGACTCGTGGGTCACCTTACGCAGTCCTTTTGTGCCGTAATAGGAATCCGGACCCTAAAAGTGTACAATATCAACTCAAATTCACAAGAACAAAAACTCAAGGTAACAATTTTTTTTTAAATCATAAAAAAATAGTCAATCTCCTTAAATGTTTATGAAATAAAGAACTTTGGTCTGAGAAAAGTAGCACTTAATCTGATTGTGCATTATTGCCCTCCTACACAGGCTTCCCACAGGAAAAATATAAAAGTTCTCATGGCATTATCCTACTGGGCATAATGGATGAATGGAGGAAAAAATTAGACTGCATACATAAAGACTCAAATGTCTTCAAGCAAATGGAGTAAAAAAGTGTTGTTTTAAAATGATATTTTTCTGAGCAGATGTAACACAGGAAAAATAAATAAATAAACAATAACTGCGTATTGTGCTCACCTTCAGAGTAGCACAGGCAGTATAGTTGATGTTGGGCAAGATTTCCACAGGTTCCTTGAACATCAAACGGAAGGTAGAGTTGGTTCCATCACACTGAAAAGTGCTGTTACTCTGACCACCTATCTTACCAGTGTCTGTACAAATAATCTGTAAAACAAGATAGAAATAAATAACATATATGAAAGCCCAAAAGATGCTCCAACACAGTTAGGCAACAGTTCCAGCTTCCAAACACACAACCACAGCAGTGTCTCTACACAAAGTCAACGACCTCACTACCTAAACTAATAAATGAATATTTTTGGTCTTCATAAATAAAAATCAAATAGGGAGATCCTGCTGTGCTATATTGAGAAAGTATTCCAAATAAACTGACCACTAACCTGAATGTTAACCACATATTCAGCTGGGCCATGGATACTGCCATATAGACCAAAACCAACAACAAATATCCGCCTGTTCACCATAAACCTGCAAGAAAAGTATATCCTAGATAGTATTATGTCCAAAAAAAAAAAAAAAATTAATAATAATAATCAATAAATAATCATTAATAAAAAGCATTGACAGTTTGAACATGTGTTTTTTTTACTTCCTTCAACAACATTTAAATTAACATCCTGCAAAACTTATGAAATCAGTTTACCTGATCCTGTCACTGGTTCCACTGTAGCCCCATCTACTCTCAATCTGACAGAACCTGGACACCACTTGTTCCTTCCCAGTCAAACAGCATCGGGGCACGTCTAAAAAGGGCACAGTAGGCTTGGGGTTCACAGTGAAGTACAGAAACAGCTGCACTGTCTCCCTGTCCTGTAACAAATTGGACTGGGCAGGCCCCATTGCAAACTCTTCCACTGACATCAGCGGGAATCGGATCTGCTGCAAGGCCGGTCCAAGCACCTGGCGTTGGTTTTCTGGGGTGATGGCAATGCCGTGACGTTGACACTCTGCCTCGGCCCAACGGCATACTGCGCTGAATAGCTTGCTCTCCCTGATGCCTAGAGTGTCTCTTTCCAGTACAACACACAAGGTGTCTCTGTCAATGTCAGTGAAACCTTCAGCACTCAGAGCTTCGTATGTGTTCTTGTCAATTGTCTCCAAGCAGAGGCCAGCAAGCTGAGGTTCGTCAAATAGCCGAGCCTGGGTGAGCAGCATGAATGCATTATCACTGCATAGATTTTTCTTAAGAAAGTCCACACAAGCAGTCTCCAAGGCAGGGACAGCATACTTCTTGGCTGTGTACAATGTTGTCATGACAGTCTCAGCATCAATGTGAACTTCATCAGAGTACAGAAAGCGTAACAATGCCAAAAATGCTGCTGGTTCAACATCAGGGAGCTCGATGTCTTCCGATGTTGTTGCCATGGCACCATTAAACATGGCATCAAATACAGCACTTCCTACAGAGAGGACAAACTTGTGTGCTGGTATCCTCTGCGTATTCATCTCTTTTCCGACTACAAAGTGGACATCACTCATAACTTCGTTGTTGAACATAAATGCAAGTCGGTCTTTGACATTAGTTTTGGAGGCTTGCCAGTTATAAGGCACTGGACCAGAAAAGCCTGTGTTTAGAGAAGACAACGTGGTCGTGTGCGAGTGCAAGGACTCGGATATATTATGGTCATGGACTTGTGTGCTGCAGTGCTGATGAGGGCTTGAGGGATTATGTTGTACGTGCATATGATGCTGCACTTGTTGTTGATGTTGCTGATGTTGTTTCTGTTGACAATATTGTGCTGCTGGCCCCAGGTGCTGCTGGTTAAATGTTCCCGCTTCGTGTGAGTCTGTAGACATGGGCTCTTCACATTGTTCTGGCATTAAGTGATGCTCGGCATTGTGGGCCACACTGTTATCATCACAGTGCTGCAAATTGGAATCGACATTGGCTTCCCGATTCTTCCTGTTTCCTGGTTGTCTTTTCTTATTTCCACCTCCAGATGCCATTGTTCCTGTAGTCTGACAAGAACCTGAAATGCACAGACAAATATCATGCCAGTATTGCTTTTAATTACCTCTGCTAATGAAGTTGTGTTTTTGAGTCCAATTGCATGTCTGTCAAAACGTAGCACAACTTGTGAACAGATTTTGATGAAAGAACAACAAAAAAGAATTTTTAAAATCAGTTCTATTCAAGCTGTTGGCTGTTTATGACTGATTTTAATAAGTTCGGTAAAACATTCGCCGATTTCGATTGAAATGTTGCAGCATTGTTTTCTTTGATATACTCTGGAACGAATCTATTTTGATTTATTAGCAAACTGATATCATAACCTAGCAATGTGGTGCAAATAAATGTCGCCAGCGGCAGTCAGAAAATATTATATATTTTACTTAATAAAACACACTTAGGGAAATACATGTGCCAATAAATATGCATAAACATATTATCTTAAGTTATGTTGTATACCTGTTATTCACGTTCGTTCTGGATTCGGTTAATCTGGAAGAAAAAAATAAACTTCCCCTTTCCCTCACCTTTCGTTTCGGTGGTCTAGAGGCAACATAGCTGGCACTGTAGCAATGATGAGCCAAATCCAGGTCTTCTACTTCGCGAAGTCTGTAGCAATACACAGTTTATACAATTCAATTTGAATCAATTTGCATATGCAGACGGTCTTTAAACTACCTGATATTTGAGTCCCATTGCTTCCGAAAAATTAAAAATGTCGATCAAAACACACGGAAGCAAACACTGGCGGCCTCTATTGGTTCAGTTGCAGACAACACACAGTAAAATGGACAAGCGTTGTTTATGTCAGTCTTCGAGGTGTCGCGGACGCGTCATGAATGTGCCAGATAAAAGAGCAGCAAGGAAGACGGGAGTAGCAATAGGCTCTCCATTATGTCAATATCATTATAGAGATGTACACACGAAGTTCTGTTGCACCCAGGGCACGGGATTGTTTACACGCCACTCGAAAAAATATCGCCCATGCCCCGAGAGGCTATGGGGAGTGTTAGATGATCTTGGCAGTAATAATACTAACTACAAGAAATGGGTCGATATTTGTCACTTGTGTTACAAAACCATTGACACCACTGTTCAACACCACCCTTCATATCTTCCACCAATAAAAAGGAAAAGAATATCGGAGGTACTGGTGCATGTATGGTAATACTGTGTGTTCAATCTTATTTTTCGCAGACTTTTTACACAAATTAAAAAATTAAAAGGCTTAGCACAGGCTTGTAGGTTGTTTGTCCTTGATATCCTAACTCTTTACTTTGATTTCAGAGTTCATCTGCTGCAGATACAGTTACTACATGTAGTATTCGCAGTAGCAGTCAAATAAACAGTGAACATTGTTATGTGAGTATACTGTACTAAAAATTATATATATATTTATATCATTAAAATAAAAAACTTCTGTAAAATAGTATAGCACATTATACCAACATCATTATCAATGTGATTTTATAAATGCCTTACACAGTTACTGTGTGTATACATGCTGCTTTTCACTAATATTCAAAATTTGATTTTAGGCATCATCTGCAGACAGAGATACAATTATAGTAATACTGCAATGAAAACTTAACCTGGCCATGTGAGTAACAAGTAAATAAAAATCCAATAGCATGTCATTTTTTTTTTAATTTAAACACAAAGGTAATTGGATTAACTTGTCACAGGCTTGTAGATATTTTGCCCTTGTGGAATTAAAAATGATAACTGCTTTCAGATTGCTGCTGCAGCCAGAAAAACACCCAATTCTGGACCAATACATAGTAAATGTGACCATGTGAGTAAAAAAATTAACTAGCAATAAACATATTATAATACAAATCTTCCCTAAGATCATGTTAAATATTTTTTCAAAGTAATTTTTATGCATGCATTTGCATCAGTTCTATTTCTGTTTTCAAATGAAATCACAAGTAGTATGGCACATTATACCAACATCGTTTATTAATGCCTTACATAATTATGTAGGCTGCCTTTCATTTTCAAAATTTGATTATAGGCATTGTCTGCAGAAAGAGGTGCTACTGTAATAAACAGTGAACATGGCCATGTGAGTAAAAAGCAAATAAAAATCCAAAAGCAATGTCCTTCTCTTGACTTTTTTCACAAATTAATGATAATTGGATTAATTAGATTGTTTGTCCTTGGTATTAAAAATCATTACTATGATTTCAGATTTCATCCACTGCAGACACAGAAACAATCACTCCTGGACCAATAAACAGTCAACGAGTCTATGTGAGTAAAAAGAAAAAAAAATGGTATACCCCACACAATATAAATTTTGTAAGGCCATAATTTACAATAATTACATAATTACATAATTTACAATAATTCTTATACTATACTTGCATCATTAACAGCTTCTGAATCATTCACATTTGGTGCATGTACAAGGTACCTCTTGTTCTTTTGGCATCAATTTAATCCTTGTTATTTTTTGTAATCTTCGACCTTGTTCACTTTAAATCTCCGCTTTCCATCCTAATATGAACCATGTGTCTCCACATTGCTGAAAGCTTCTGAAGCACATTGAGTTTATCGATAATTTTGGCATTTTGTCTCTTTTACACACAGTACACTTAAAATAACATGTGCACCTGGTAACTTCCTTTCATGGCTTTCTTCTTCCCAAACGTGCTCATGCCCAATTTCAGAGAGCATGGAAAAGTTCACAAAATTGTAGCATAAGCAAGCTCAGCAGCTGTGAATTTTTTTGTACCGTATTAAAAAGAGACAAAATGCCTAAGTTATCAATAAATGTGCACACTTCCTTCTTGGGAGTTCATACCTCTTGTGGCTAGCATGATGTGATGAGCTTTCATGCCTGGTTTATAGACATCTTTGAAGTACGGATCTAGTCTTCCTTTCTGTCTTGGTTATTTGGAATATCTTGTGGAAAGGCACATTAAGCTTTAAGGGATAATAACTCTTCGTTTTGGCTAAAAAATGAAATTTCCTGGAGTAAACAACAATTTTTCCATACTTACCAGTGGTTATTGAATCCATTTTTACATTCAAAGTTAGTCCGTTTTTTTCTAAAAAGTTTGGTTTTTTGTTAAAATCTCTTAAGAGATTTTAACAGAGTATAGCCATCAATGGAGGTCACGTGGTCTAAAGACAAGCTCAGATATCAGAATAATAGCTATAACTGCCGTTTTTATGGTAAACAGAATATATTATATTTCTATGAGTTATTCACAATGTTTTTATTGTGAAATATAGATCTCATACGAAGAGTTATTATCCCTTTAAGCATAAAAATTACAATTGTTTTTTAGATTGTATATGTTGGGACCCCAAACAGCAATGCCCAATTGATTTCCCAAAAAATAAAGGATCAGCAAGATACTATCAAGGAGCTCCAAAAACAACTGCGAATACTAAAAGACAAAAGTGAAATTATAATGACAATTTAGAATCACAATTAGTGCATGAATTGAATTATTCTCCTCTGAACAATTAACATTAAAATTGTACATTTAACTACTGTATAATAGGTCAAAATCTCTGAAAATGTGGAGCACTTGACAAAATACTTGCTGCACATATAATTTTTTTTTTTCAGGAAGTTTTGCTCAACTCCTTAACACCTTTCAAAGAGCATTATACACCCATTATGAGAAAGGTGGTGAAAAGTTAAACCAGCCAGATGTAGTCCAGGCCTTTTGTGAAAAGCATTCCCCTGGACTTTGGCCAATGGTCCTAGAGGCCATAGCACCTGTCCATGGATCTGGTCTTAAAAGGATAGAGCTTCAGAGACAAAGAGTAGCTAGCTTGCTACATACACTAAGCTATTTTAAGTAAGAAGAGCATACACTAATAATAAACCATAGCATACATGTAATCACTTACACATCAATTTCAGCTCTAGTTAATAGATGAGGTTAAAATACAAATTGTATATAATATGTTTTATGAAAAAATAGTGTCCATTTGACAAGGGAAGTCTATGCACATAAAAAAAATTGGACAGGGGAAGTCTTTGTACATAAAAAATGAACAAAAATTGCACAACTTAGGGCAGCTAACAAAAACAAATGTCCAAACCAATGAGAATACATTTTCCCTTTTATTATTATTTATCATAATTATTCTGCAAACGATCATTTGCACAAATCTATCCAGGGAGCTGTTAGATTTTTATTTTAATTTTATGGACTTGGTCACTCTACTTTCAGAAATCAGAAAAACAGCCACATGGTCAAAGATTCTGGACTGTTCCTGCACCAAAGAGGACTTTCAAAGAGCGGTCAAGCAAAGGGTTCCATTTTGGGCTGCAGTGTATCCAACAGTGCACTTAGAAGACATAAAAAACAATTATCAGAACTCGAATCAAATGGTATACATGGGCCATGCCCCGAGACCAGCTGTTCTAAATGACTGATGCTAGGAACATTTCAATTTCTGAACTTAGTTACAATTGAAAAATTTGTACAACTGGGTCAATTTTAAGTTTATTTATTTATTTCCTCATTTTATTTCTGTTCTTTCTTGTTTAACAGTTTTGATGTCTTTTCTCTTCTATCAGTGATAAAATACATGTATAACCATGAGATATTAACACACACACACACACCTATATGAAGCTTTTCAAAATATCTTTATTTTCCCGATTGCATAAACAACAATGGTAGAAGATGGGGATTTTCTTTTTTACTTATATCTGTAATAAAGAATACTTTGGAAGTATTTCACTTATTGGACTATTTCACTTGCAGATATAAAGGTATACAACTGGCAACCACTGAAGAAAAGAGATTTCAATGAAATCAATCACAGTGGTGTAAGCTGACAACAGAAGTAATAAGTTGTATGAAACTATGACCAAGCTGCATTCCAAAGCTTATGGATTTTGAGGCAGAACCTTGGATTAAAAGTAGTAAATAAAACTGTTTTATGAAGAATAATTTCTTGTCTTTCATGACTGACATTGAGATTACACATTGCTCTGTATTTTACTATCATTTGTTTGAAACTGCCTCAATGAAAAGTAAGTGAAAACTCGTGGCAATTTTTGATTTACATTCTTCCAAAACAGGAATGCTTTCATTCTGATAAAATATTTTAAAATACAATGTTTTAGATTAGTCACATTAAGAGGCATGTTACAAAGAAACCTCAAAACCTGGTTACATGCATGTGTATAGAAATATTTACATGAAAACCAAGTGTCTAAAATAATGCAAAATAGTGGTGTCCATTAATATTTAATATATCAATATATAACACATGATGTGTCAGACTTTTCAATATATAACAATATATGAATAGTACTTGCAGCGGGGAAAAGGGGTGATATGGCTGCATCAGAATAAAGCACATTTGTGACTGATTACTATTATGTGATTAAAATATGAAAGATGTAAAATGTAATCTTCATCCAGTTTTAGATCACACATCGTTCTGAATGAATAGATAAAGTTAACTTCACACTGGGTATAAAGGGAAAGTATTGTATAGAAAATTATATTCCCTCTTGTGGATTATTTTGTGCCTATAGTTCATCCCTATGCTTTCAAAATATTAAGTGGCACACTTCAAGATTTTTTTTTTTCAATTTCAGTATACTATTGCATTTTCATTATATAAATAATCACCAATTAATACTTATTTCACAAACATTCAAGTTTTAATACAAGTTTTAATACAAAATAACATCCTTGAGAAAAATCTAAGGCTTCTTCCTCATGATCAATTTTTTTTTCATGAAAAGTTATCATAAATAAATCTGGTACAAACAATACAGAATACACATACAATTATGCATGTAATAATGGATAGAAAAAATGGGCAAAAATGATAGCCCCCCCCCCCCTACCCCCTACCCCCCTTGATTTACAATTCTACTGTATCTTCATCCTCTCCATGGTTGTTCATGGCAAGTTTTACAGGCCCTGACCCACCATTTTCATGTAATGAAAGGAGAGGTGGTGGCGATGTCTGGGAGGCTGCTACTGGTGATGTGGGCAGTGCTGGAGGCGACTGTGGGGATTGGGGACCAACTGGACTCACACAGGGGCTAGAATCATTGCCATCCATTGTGTCAGACTTTTCTGCATCATGGCTCAATAAATTCTGACGTTTTGACTTTGGAAGAAACTCAG
>NW_019773732.1:44050-55427 GCF_001039355.2 Lingula anatina | reverse complement strand
TATATCTCATGTCGACGTTATTCTGTATGTTTCCTTGATGAAGACTGATACTTTTTGCTTGGTAACAGAGAAAAACAAATGGAAAACTGGAGTGAATTTTCTTTAATTTGAAAGTTTAAGACATACTTTAGAAATGCTGTGAATATTCTCGCTTGCGATTTAAAGATAATACGTTGCGGCACGATATGGTTTTCACAATTACCAGGGGTCGATATTCGATAAGATAAGATATAAAATATAATGAAAAATTAAAATTCCAAAATTGTAAGTTATGAGTAAAACCAAATAAAGGCTAAAAACATTAATAATTGAATTTAAAAAAATATTTATTAAGTTTAAGGTAAATGCACAGCTCTTTCTAGATGTTGTACGAAAGATTTGAATACGACTGGTTTAATGCAAATGCATCTTTGCGTGCTTTTATCTTATGCGTACCAGTTCGATATTAAAAAGTTATATTCCCATTTTTAATGCAAATGCAAATAAATAAATAAATAAAGATAACAATATTGAATAAAGTAATAATAAAATATTTGACCAAAATCCTGTTGAATTCAGTTAAAATAGATTTATTCAGGTCCACTTAAAAATAGAAATCATTATTCTGAACAAGTAACAGTGCGGTATTTATATAAGAATATAATTTGAATTTATATCTAGCAACCAGACAAAATGTTCCGTCAATTAATTAATGAATAAAGAAATATTACAAAAGAGAAAAAACTAAAAAAAAAAAAAAATCAAATATACACTGGTAGTTTGTATTTAGTTACCATGGGTCATGTTAAATATGACATCTAGAATAAAATCACTCGTGAAAATGGCTAACAGACGTGAGATGATCATTTGTAAACAAACACATGGGATTTAGGGTGGGACAACATTTTTGACCAAGTCTGTACACACGCAATATCCAATATTTTGCATTATTTCATTCATGCTGGTATTTTTTCATTCACCTACCGAAAATAGCAGTGGACAGTAGCACTGCATGGCGCGTTATGCTTCCTTCGACACGTGCAATGTATTGTGGTTCACTCTGCAAGTGAAAACTTTGCCTCAGTTTCACTGCCACGCAATTTTGCCATTCTTTGACAGTTATAATCTAACTCCCTTGGCTGTTGTAATGTGTGTTGGCTACAGTCACTGGATGCCTATTGCGATGACCCTGTAGCAACGGTGTGTCGTTACCGAGCGAGACACCCGTAACAACACAATAGGCATCTTTAATGCTGTTTCTCTCTATTTTTCTTTGATTTGACATCATTGTTTGCTGGGCCTGATACTGGAGTTTGTGACCCATGTTCCTTCTCCAGATTATTTAACCTATGTTTGGGGTAAATGGCCGTTGGCTCTTAAAGGAGCTAGTCGCCCTTTGTCGGGTTTTGTTTTTAGTCCTGCTGGGTGTTCACGCACCCTCCTCGCTGGGCAAGCCCAGTGGGGGAAGCCGTTTTAGCCGCCGACAACCCAACCATGGAACAGGTAGTACTGGTTTACGTTACCACTAGCAGGCGAAACCTGATTTGACTGGCTTAGCATTTCTAGCGGGCTTTAATTAATTGTTTTAAGGCACAATTATTAGTTTCGCTGTGTGTTTCAAAAGGAAGCGAAATACCATTGTAAGTATAAGCACTCACAACTTGTGTTTGAATTACTTTACATTTTTAGTATATCTTATTGAGTGTGATTTCGATCATAACCTTTTTTGTCAAGTTACGACATACTAATGTAAAATACTAATGTAAAATTACATTTCCCCCTAGCGGAGATAATGTCTGCCTAGATTACGGTCTCAGTACTGACGTTTCTCTTTTCTTTGCGTCTGTTACGCTTTAAGTCGTTGTAAATACTTTGTGACTCTCACCTTCTATGACAACAGTGGCAAAGAGTACTATGAGCACAAGAAGAACGCAATACTTCACTGTTCCAATGGACGTTGCCCTTGCAGGAGACCGCATCAGTTCTCTAACATTTCTAATTAACATTAAATTAATTTAATCAATAAATAATTTAATTAATAATTTAATTAATAAACTAATTAAATCTCGCATAAGCTGAGATGACGTTTGACTAAATTATGGTTTGAGTAAAGACGCATCTCTATTCTTCAAGTCATTATGAATATTTTGTGTCTCTCACCTTCTATGACACAGTGGTAAAGAGCTCTAAGAGCAAAAGAAGAGCGCAAGACTTCATTGTTCCAATGGAAGTTGTCCTAGCAGGAGACTGGGGATCAGTTCTCTACGATGAGATTTGCAACCCAAGCCGCTATTTATACGTTTCTGTGCAAGGTAATCACTATCAATCTTCAGCAAAGAATAACATTGTCATGAAATATGGTTCCAGCAAGGTATTTTCTGTTTCAAACTTTTCCTTAATCATTTATACACGGTGTTACGTAAGAAAACCATTATCATTTGTCAGAGCGACGTCTAAAAGCAGAAGCGCTCTCTCATTTTGTTTTCTTTTTCTCATTTTTTAGTTCCTAACCTAAACTATTTTGCAATCATTACCCTTTTCCTGTCGTGATACAAATGATAGGCACAGCTTAATATAATTTTCATTGTTGCATTATTTTAATTTAAATTAAAAGGGAAATCTTACTCTCTAATATCTATACATAAGCTATGCATAAGATACAAGCACGCAAAAGATGCACTTGTAATAGACCCGTCGTATTCACAACATCTGAAAAAATGCTGTGAATTTATCTTTAACTAAATAAATAAAAACAATAATTCAATTATCGGTACTTTTTAATGTTAATTTTGTTTTACTCGTCAGGGGCGCAAACAGAAACATAATACAAAAACAAAATACAAAAAATACAAAAAAGACTCTGATTATAAATGGTATTTTGTTTCTGTTTGCGCCCCTGACGAGGCCTCCGGGCCGAAACACGTGTCGGGCTTTTTAAATTTTAAATTAAATGGAGAGAAAAGACTAATTTGTTCCTTATATATATATATATATATTTTTTTAGTCTCTTCTATGAGGTGTGTCTGTCCTTTGTAGATCACTCTCAAAAATATGCTAAAATAACCCATAATTTAATTTCATTTAATAATTTGTCACGATAAACACGTACCAGTTAGAAACNGTCGGGCTTTTTAAATTTTAAATTAAATGGAGAGAAAAGACTAATTTGTTCCTTATATATATATATATATATTTTTTTAGTCTCTTCTATGAGGTGTGTCTGTCCTTTGTAGATCACTCTCAAAAATATGCTAAAATAACCCATAATTTAATTTCATTTAATAATTTGTCACGATAAACACGTACCAGTTAGAAATTGAATTTTATCTAGACAAGGTAAATGTATTTGGAGTTCAGAAAGGGCGTAGCTGGTGCCACCCATTACTGGCACAAAATTAGAAAGAACACAACATTTAAAGTCCTCTGTGTTATTTTCTTCAATTAACATGGGAATTGAGAAATTACGCGCAAAATAAATAATTATATTTTTTTCATAATAATGATAATAATAATAAATTTATTTTAAGTCTAAAATCCATTTACAATGTTCAGTAGACTTTACATAAAATATCATAAATAATACGACATAAAATATCATAAATAAAATCTGGGTACAACAACCATTATTCCATACAATTAAATGCAATTAATACACGATTTATAAAACCGATTAAGAGTTAATCAAAATATTTCCTAAAAAAGTATGTTTTGAGTTCTTTTTTAAAATGTTTGGTAGACTGAATTGCTCGGATTTCGAGCGGTAATGGATTCCATGCAGCTTTAAAAGATATATCACCGTAGGTTTTTAATCGCATTTTGTGAGGCATATGGACTTTCAGTAACGAGTTTATATTTTAATTTTTTTAATTTTGATATAGGATCAGCAGGGCAAAGTGTACACAGCCGGGCAAATTGTAGCGCGTGCTTCGTGCGAATGCTGTGGTCACACTGGTAGCAGCGACCATGGGAGTTGCAGGTTCGGCGGAAGGCCACCCCACTGCTACTGTCTTGCAGTTGATAACACAACTGTGTGATGTTGTGATGAGATTGTTCACAGCAGTGTTTTCACAAATACATTAAGGCCAGCTACAAGTTACACATAAAAATGTTGATTATTGTCCAAACCTTAGACTACTGAACCGATTAGTTAATTCTGCAAATCAATTTGGTGATATTGTTGTGAGAAATCATAAGAATGTATTAATGGCTTGTAAAAACACCACCAAAGAAAACTTTATAATAGAAAATACAGTTTGCCCAAAGTTATTAGTTGAGAGACCGGAAAAAAATAATGAGATGGACGGTCTTGTAAAATCTATTAAAGAGAGAGATAAAAGGTGGGGGAGGGAAGGTGAGGTGGAAGGAAAACCAGGTTGTACGTGTGTATGTCATTTACTCTGTCATATTTGGCGTTTATTTCGAAACCTCCATTATTGACTTCAACAACATTTCTGCACTTAAGTCATAAAATTATGTATGTAATTTGCTCTAATTGGGGGGAAACCGAAAGAAATACAAGTAGCCCCTTTCAAAGAAACATATGTTAAAGGGATAATAACTCTTCGTATGAGATCTATATTTCACAATAAAAACATTGTGAATAACACATAGAAATACAATATATTCTGTTTTACCACAAAAACGGCAGTTATAGCTATTTTTCTGATATCTGAGCTTGTCTTTAGACCACGTGACCTCCATTGATGGCTATACTCTATTAAAATCTCTTAAAGAGATTTTAACAAAAAACAAACTTTTTAGAAAAAAACAGACTTACTTTGAATGTAAAAATGGATTCATTAACCATTGAGTATGGGGAAATTGTTGTTTACTCCAGGAAAATTCATTTTTTGGCCGAATCGAAGAGTTATTATCCCTTTAATCTGAGCAGAAATCCAGCACGTGCTGGTAATTATAGATTAAATGAATAGCAATATAGTGATAGAGTATAGTGACATAGGTTTACACAGGTAATTGGTAGGGAAAAATGTGTGCACATCAGCCCTTTCCGATGGGGTAGCGAGTGAAACTGCATAGAAATAAGCATGAGATCCCCCACTGTTGTATATGTAATACTGGTAATAACTAGATAGAATACGAAATACATAGATAAATTAAAAGAGGACGAACATACACAATCAAAGTACTATACCAGCTGTGTGCAACCCTTTCTTAAAACTGAAACTCTCTTCACAACTAAGTTGATCTATCTGATCCGGGGATCAGTTTTTCACCAATAAACATAGTTGGTGAATCTTCTAGATTTAAAATGAAAGACAATGCATTGCCTTACGATCAGGTTTTCTTTCTGGTTTCAAATAAGATTAAATTAAAAAAATAAAGATAACAATATTGAATAAAGTAATAATAAACTAAGAGACCCAAATACTGTAAAATTCGGTTTCAAATGAATTTATTCAAGTCCACTTAAAAAATGAAATCATTGTTCTAAACAATAAGCATTTTGTGACAATAAGGATTCAATTATTCATTAAATGGAAGTGCTACTGATACATCTGTGGTCAAAGTAGACCTAGAATTCTCAATTATAAGCATATACTATTAACGATGCGGCATTTATATCTAGCAACCAGACAAAATGTTCTGTCAATTATTAAATGGATAAAAAAAATAGAAAAGAACTAAAAATTCAAGCTTCCTATCTTCACTGATAGTTTGTATTTAATTGCCATGAGTCATGTAAAATGTGACACATAGGATAAAATCACTGGTGAAAATGGTTAACAGATGTGAGATGATCATTTGTAAACAAACACATTAGATTTAAGTTAAACGTTAAACCTTGATTTATATATGAGAAAAGTTATTTTACCGGAAATTTCAAAACTTTTCCATAAATCCCAGACTTGTTTTATATTTTGTAAATGAAATGGGGAAACATGGATATTTATAAGTTGAAAACAGGTTAATAAATTATGAAGTCACGTTGGTGATCGATTAAAGGCATATCTGCTGAAATTTCCACCGAGGGTGACGTTTGGCTTTATAATTGTTAAATATGTATAACTTTTCTTTGAAATTTAGAAACTTAATTACCTACATACCACCTCGGATTTAGAACACAATAATATTATGATGACAGATAATTAGCATGACTAAATTCCATTCAATTCGTATTTTTGTTTATCATGCATGCAGTAGATTCATTTGCTAGAAAGTAACATCCTCCTCGCCAATCAAGAGCAGATGTTTAACCCTCAAGTGACCGTGTGGGGTCATTTACGACCCCAGCCATATGATTTAATGTACCATCTCTTTATTTTGTATCTGAATTTTCTTTCCTAGTATGAGTTTGTCAGTCTACTAATCCTACACACTTCCACATTTTTTTTGCACGGATCAACCAATTAGTGTGGATTATACATGTACATTAAAAACCTTTGTGGGGTCATTAATGACCCCGAAAATAAGTTTTGGTTTTTAACGATTTCGATTTCATATAACACATATACAAACAAGATGTTTGTGTGGTTTTTGTTTTATACACAGGTGTGGTAGTAACATAGGTTGAATGAATGTGTTCTGAGTAGGATGACTTCCTTATCAGTATTAATTACCGTATTCCCTAGTCAGCAAGTCAGCTCATATTTTATTTTTATTGATGTTAGCAGGATGCTAGTTCAACACAAGACGTTTTTTGTACTCAAATTTATTTTCTATTTAGTGCATTTTTCATTTAGTGTGGCAAAAAGAAATATTTCTGCAAGTGGAAACTGACAGGGACTGTCTAAATAATGATATTCTTTAAATCCGTGTTTGGTTATTTCTTGCAATAAAACTATTATTACCAAATACCTATTACATTAGATCATTATAAAATACCTTTCTTAAATGCTGGGAGCAGTATAGGTGTGATAAGCCTCCGACCAGCCTTTTATAATAAGGATCCCTGTACAGAGCACAATGGGGTCATATATGACGTACCCCACTTGGTCATTTCAGTCAGTAAAATAGCTTGGTCGCCTGAGGGTTAAGAATAAACCGTAGTAAAATTATCATTTTGTGTCAGTGTCAATTTTACTGTAATGACGAACATTTATTTTTTCAATTTTGAAATTATTCCGTGTGTATTAAAGTTGGAAGGAAGTATGCACGCTTGTAGAGAAAAGAAATGAAGATATAAATATGCTCGTAGATTGCACTGAATAGAAAGGACTTTGATCAAGCAGATAATACTTGTCACTAGAGACCGCTTTAACAAATTTTAATGAATTTCTTACGTTCAATTGTGTAATAATGATAAAGGAAATGTTTGAAAGAGAAAATACATTGCTGGGACCATATATCATTCTGTATGTGTCCTTGTTGGAGACTGATAATTTTTTTTGCCTCATAACAGAGAGAATACAGATGGAAACTGGAGTGGATTATCTGAATTTTGGAAGTTTTAAGCGTATTTTACAAATGCTGTGAATATTCTCTTTTGCAATTTAAAGATAAAACATTGTGGAACGATCTGATTTTTTCCAATATCCAGGGGTCTATTTTCAATAAGATAAGGAATGAAATATAGTGAAAACTAAAATCCCAAAATTGTAAGTTATGAGAAAAATAAAAACTAAAAACAACAATTATTAAGTTTCTGAATAATAATAATAATAATAATATAATAATATATTTATTTCAAGTCTAAAATCCATAAAATATTCAATAGACTGTACAACATAAAATACAAAGAAGTTTATAGATAAAAATGGTTAAGATATATATTTATATAAATGAATAATCGATATGTAGTTTGAGGTAAATGCAAATCCTTCTAGATGTAGTACGAAAGATATGAATATGACCGGTCTATTGCAAATGCATCTTTGTGTGCTTTTATCTTATGAGTAGCAGTTTCATATTAGAGAGTTAGGTTCCCCTTTCAGACTTAAAATTAAAATAATAAAGCAAAGAAATTAAATTAAATTGTGATTATCACTTGTATGCAATTTATTTGGAATTTTACCACTACAGACGATGGTAATGTTTTCGAAATTGTTTAGGATAGAAAATAAAAAAAAAGGAGAAAAAGAAAAAAATATGAGAGAGCGCTTCTGCTTTTAGACGTCGCTCTGACAAATGATAATGGTTTTCTTACGTAACACCGTGTATAAATGATTAAGGAAAAGTTTGAAACAGAAAATACCTTGCTGGGACCATATTTCATGACAATGTTATTCTGTGTTTACTGGATTGATAGGAATTTGTTTGCACAGAAACGTATAATAGCGGCTCGGGTTGCAAATCTTATAGTTGAAAACTTATTAAGTCTCCTGCTAGGAAAACATCCATGGGAACAATGAAGTCCTGCGCACTTCTTGTGCTCTTGGTGCTCTTTGCCACTTTTGCTATAGAAGGTGAGCGATACCATGCACTTAAGGTGTTATAAACAGTAAATTCTGAAGCAAAGTATAGAAATAAACTCACAGTTGAGTGCAAGCTTCAGGCAGAGGATATATCTCGGCTTAGTAGAGATTGATTTAGAAATTTTACGTTGATATATCAAAACCTGACTTACAGAGGCCGTAGTTAGAAACATATCTAATAAGATATACTTAAATTTAGGAAAATATTATTTATTGAATTTAGCATCCAACGGAATGAAGTGGCGGTGATCAGCAATTCAAAATGTGCAGATAGGCTGTTGTGAGTGCTTAGAAATTTGTCATTCCTTCGTTTTAAAACTGTATGTGATATATCAAGCGCCCACCTTTAATAATTACATCTTTCTTTTCAGTTAATTTTCACGGCGTTATTACATGTATAATTTATCATCCTTATCACGTAATTATCTTTACTTGCCCCTTTCGTCCAGTATCCCTGTGATTCTCTTCGCCACAAAAGTTTTCATGTAAAAAATAAACAGAGCAAAAATGTCTTTCAATGTCTGGAGTATTATAAAATAATTGTAATGTTTATATGTATTTGCATTTCTATAACTTATCTTGTCACTGTTGACGTAAGTTAAAATATATCTAATATACATTCAAAACGATTTCAAGGGTCTCTTTTCCACAGTAGATCTTTGTTGATCACTCTCAAAAATAAGCTTAAAACTAACACTTACAACAAATAATTGTGAAAAATTCCACAGTATCTCATACAGGAAAATGTAATTGGAGTTTAGAAAGGGCCTCGATGATGCCGCAAATTAATGGTACCATTCCGTAGCAAAATTGAAAACAACATGGCTATTTTGTTCCGCTGTATTACTTTACTTCACTTACCTTTAGATTTAGAAATTTCACTCAAAATAAACACAAATGGTTGTTGAGTAACATGCTCATCGTTGCCATTTAATTATATTTTATACAGAAACATCCAAGCAACCTAGCCATGTAACATTTGCATCTGCTCTGATCACTTGTTTCAAAGAATGAAATTGAACAAATGGGAATGAACAAGAAATTTTGGTTCTTCTCTGTTTATTTATATCACTACCATCTAGGACATTTAAGTAAGATATATTCCTCTGGTCTTTTGAAAAGATGCATAATTTTGCCATTTGTATTTTTATATAGATACATCCGGGCAATGTAGAACAAATACGTACTTCTGCTGTGGTCACTTGTGTTGTGCCGAAAACAATTATTACAGGTGCCTTGGAGGCCCACCCAACTGCCACTGTCCGATAATTGATTAGATCACATAAGGTAAATTGTGTTGTGATTAGATTGTTCATAGCAGTGTTTTCACAAATAATTGCTACATTTTAGACTAGCTACATGTTACACATAAATAATGTTGATTATTGTCCAAGGCTGAGGCTGATAAACTGATTAGTAAATTCTACAAATCAATTTGGTGATATTGTTGTGAGAAATCATGAGAGTATATTAATGGCTTGTAAAAACACCACCACACAACAGCTTTTTAAAAGCAAATACAGTTTGACCAAAGTTATTAATTTAGAGCCCGAAAAAAATAACAAGATGGACGTTCTTGTAAATTCTATTAAAGAGAGAGAGATAGAGAGAGAGAGGAGGGAGGGGGATGGAAGGAGAATTAGAGAACCAGGCTGTACGTTTGTATGCCACATACTCTGATTGTAATATGTGGCGTTTATTTCCATTCAATTTTGTGATAAAGTCTAATTCAAGCTATATAATGTGCGTTCAAATAAGTAAATAGAAAAAAAATGAACATCGTGCTGTAAATGATCAGTTAAATACAATGGTTAATTATTTAATAGTTTATAATAACAATGTTTTTTTGTTCACAGATGACCCTTCCATCGAGGGTAAGCATGACCAGTTGAAACTAAAGAAGAAAACAGAAAACTAGTCACTCAGCTCAATGTAATCTTATAGTTGATGTAAAACTGCTGTATTTGGATATTTTTGTGAATTTTGAGTTCAACAGTTAGTGGTCATAATAAAGATTGAGTAAATGCGCTTGTATATTAGGTTTTCTTAATTCAATAAAATGATTTTACAGAGCTTTACATAGCACATCCACTGAAATAGTACAACCCATCCAACTTCTACCATATGTACCGGTACATAAATGTGCAAAGAAAATTACTTTCCTTCAACGCCATATCCGTGCACAAAAGTAAGAAAAAGCTGTAAATACACATCTTTATTGGAAAGTATAAAATACACATTTATAATAAGAACAAAAAGTTGCTTTTCAGTTTACACGTATTTTAATTATGTAGCTAAACAGGTTATATGACGAGTACTGCCACTAGTCAGAAGAAATCTTTCCAGTTAATGGTAGCATTAGTATATAATATAGTAATATCAAATCAGTAGAGATACAAATGCTGACAAAATAATATTGAGTGAGTGGAAGATGGCCTGTCCCCTGTCCTCTAATTTGTGACCCACATCTAGGAAAGTAAACTTGTATATGGTCCTATAGAGGTAGATAAATTTATCTGTGATTTCTAAATACAAGTAAGGATTACCCTGTAATCTCCCACAGCGGGTCTGTGGTATTTCCAGGATATAATATATGTTGCATACTGGTATTGTCTTTTTCCCCTCTTGTCGGTAATGGTCACTGCCTTGCCTTTGTATTTTCTCTAAATTAAACTGGAAATAACATGCGCAGGGTAAATGTTGATAGAATATACACCACTTATTGGTTGCTGTAGACCGATAGTTTTTACTAGTACTTGAAGGAGACAGTGTAAAGAAAAATATTATGCTGATAGAAACAACTGGTGGAAACAACTGCATACACACCGTGATGGCTGGATCCTGAGATCTTTATTGGTGTGCAATTTGTTTCTTGTTCCTTTTTGGTCTCACTGTGCTCATCTCAGATTTGCTGAAAAAACTGTAATATAGAGTTCATTTAAATTTTGCAGCACAACAGTCCTTGGCATAAAGGACATATTTACATTTCTTCATCATAAATGCTTCCATTTTGCATTCCATTAAAA
>NW_019773732.1:0-20171 GCF_001039355.2 Lingula anatina | reverse complement strand
AGAAAAAGGAAAGAAAGAAAGAAAAGAAAAAGAAAAAACTGGCCTGAGTAGTGATTTTGACAGGAAAAAGTTTTGAAACTTACATTTTCTAGAGATATGTTGAATTTGGTGTTTGGTAAAAAAAAATTGTAGCTTTATTTTAAAAAAAGGGGCCTGAGTAGTAATAAATTTGAGTTGAAAAGTTTTGAGACTTCTTACATTTTCTTTAGAAATACTGATTTTGGTGTTTGATTAAATAGATTATGTTGATGTGATTCCAAAATATGTACCTTTATTTATTTTTTTGGTTCTAAGTGTATTGCATCTCTCTAAGAATTTTTTTCCACCTCTTTATTGCATGTTTAAAAAAATCTACTGCTTTTTTATGTTATCTTCCATGTCAAGTCCGTTGTGGTCTTTTTTGTTTTTGTTTTGTCATTATTATTTTTATGCTGTGTTGTAGGATTCATGTAAAATTTGCATAGATCATAAGATTCTCAAAATGTTTATAAATTTTCAGATTTCGTTTTAAGAAAGTATTTTTTAACCAATTTGTAGAAAGCTTATAAATGTTACCTTCAGTCATAATTATTGAGTTCTTAGATGAAATGTAAACTGTAATTATATTATGTATTTTATCTGTGATTGTTAGTTCTGCATAATATAGATCTTTGCTTGTAGCATAGCCCTATTGTACATGAATTCTTTTGCCATTGCTTGAAAGGGTATAGTTTCTGATGGCAGGGATTCTGTGATAGAAATGAAGATGACCCCATTCCCATACCTAGTTCGATCTAGCAGGATCCACCCATCTCCATGTTTCCCACTAAATTGCACTTCGTTTAAGCAGCTACTGAAGCTGTTAGGGGGTGATTACTATCGTTTAGCAGTTTAGGTAGGTGTGTTAGACATCTAAGCCGCTTAAGCTGAATGCAATTTAGTGAAAAATATCCTCAGAGGTAGTTTGATCTTGTTCAATCGATCAAGGTATGGGGAACGGGGTCATAGACTGACATCTCAACAGTATGAAAGGTTATTGTGTGTGTGTTGTGTACCTATGCTGACTCATTTATTTCCCTGTCTTACAGGTGCTTCCCCCTGTGTATCACAACAAGAGGCTTATTGTGTCAGGCAGAGCAAGGAAGATTTCCAGGGCAACTTGTCGTATCTTGTAAGTGGTGGTCAGTTAAAGCTCGTGGTTGGGTAACTTTGGGTAATTTAAAGGAATTTAATTTAAAGTTGGGTAATTTAAGGCAGAGGGCTCACTCCCAATAAAACTGTCACTCTACGTAGATTGATCCAACAAGGGGACTCTAGCTGAATGCAGTCAGATTAGCCGATAAATACGCCTCCTCCTGGCGCTGAGTAGAATACAGAAAAGCTGGTGATTATACAAGCATTGTATGTTGGAAAAAAGAGTAGGACAGTAGGAGTTAAATTGCTAATCTGATTACATTCAGTGAGAGTCCCCATGCATGGAGTTGGAACGATCTATGTAGAACGATAGTTTTCTAGGGAATGATCCCATGCTTTGCCAAATTTTAAAGCAATTTTTACATACTCCCTGCCCTTGTTCATTCCAATGTGATAAGTCCATCTTTTAATTGCTGTGTATATTTTTCTGTATAATTTTCTTTTATTCCTCAGTGTGTACCCCAATGGTAAATTCAGCGAGGAAAGTAATGTGCTGCTCCAGATGAGCAATCTGCCGACTATGGGCAGAGTACTAGATGCGCTGGCGGAGCATGTCCGCCTCTCGACAGCAGCAGCCATCAGGCAGTATGTGGCTTGATTTTATTTAATTCTTATTAAAAGATACAGATAAGGAAAACGAGTTTGAAAATTGATTTATTCTGGTGCAACAGGTCAATTATTTGTGAAGTATTACCATTATTACATGAATCTAGGTAATATTTTTAAACACATTTTATAGGTTGTTGATAATTCAATTATTTCAACATCATTAATGAATGGTAGGTGACTCCCTCACCCTATTAATGCTGATTGGTCAGTCTCCATTTTTTATTTGGCAGCCATTTTAGATCTTTTTTTTTATTATTATTACTAGTATGCATAATTTTTGTTTGAGTGAAAAAAATTGTTTCCAAATAACACTATGAAAATTTTATTTTGAAGAAAGCAATCAAACGTTTTGTGTTATTTCACAAGTGAGGTAAATTTAATCATAAGAATAACTCTTTATGAATGACCTAGCCCAGAAACTTAAAACTTGTATGAAGTTGTTATTTCATTATAATGCACTATATGTATATATACAATGTATATTATATGTATTATAGTCTGTATGCTGTGGACACGTACGAGGAGATAAAAGATCCCCGCATGCTGGAAAACGGGCAGAAATACGTGGCTGTGGGAGTTGAGAAGGTCGTAAAACACGGGAATTATGGACAAAGACCGCCTCCTTTGAACCTGTCGACTAAAGTAGAGAACACCAAACACCAGTAAGTTTTTGGTTCTGTTCATGGTGTGTGTGTGTGTGTGTGTGTGTGCGTGCTCGCATGTGTGTATGTCAGCTTCTGTTGTAAGATGCCGTGGGAAATGAGAAGGTTGTAAAGCAAGAAAATTATGGACAAATAAGGCCTCCTTTGAACCTGTCTACTAAAATAGAGAACAGCCAACACCAGTAAGTGTTTGGGTTCTGTTCATGATGTGTGTGTGTATGTGTCTGTGTGTCAGCTTATGTTGTAGGAGAGAGATATTTGATGTCTTTCATATCAGTCTATATCCCCCTGAGTTTCACAGTACTGCAGACAAGTAGTGTTTTAGTACTGGCTATAGAGATATGTGTCTGTGTGTCAGCTTATGTTGTAGGAGAGAGATATTTGATGTCTTTCATATCAGTCTATATCCCCCTGAGTTTCACAGTACTGCAGACAAGTAGTGTTTTAGTACTGGCTATAGAGATATGCTGCCTTTTGACTCTGAAACCCAGGTTACAAAATTAAGTAACAATACAGTATGGTTTGCAGTCATTACAGTACCTTTTGAGACCATTCCCACAGATATTTGGATCAATCTATCTCCCTGGGGAGCCCTGTCACGCCTAGTAAAACTGTTAGGGGGTTATTATCTTTACCTTTAGCTGATTCGGTAGGCGTGACAGACGTTTAAGGCTCTTGAGCTGATAGCAATTTAGCGTGAACCCCCAGGGAGTTAGGTCGATCCAGATGGATCAATTTAAGTATGGGAACCCAGTCTTATGTTTCATTTCCTCTCCACAGAAAGCTACCCCCAATCAAAGCCAGATACAAAAAAGATGGCATGAATTCCACGAGCGGCTCAGAAGATGGCAAGAAGAGCGAGGACGAGTGAGTTGAAGTTATCTAAAACTGGGAACAGCTTTTTGGTTTCTTGATATTTAGCTAGTATGGTGCTTTAAGTTATACATTCTACTTTTTTTTCTGGTCAAACTATATATATCAGATGGCTAAAAAAATAACTGAGTTCAGACAAAAAAGATAAGATCATTTGCAAGACGTACTAAACCATTTAGTTGTAGCTTGTACATAAATATATTTAAATCTGTTTGATTTTCATTCATTTATTTTTTACATTGCATGGGGACCTTAACACAAATAGGTTTGTTTCTAGAAATCCATTCCCGAGTTGTTTACTTACAAATGTAACCAATCCATTATATGATGCCACATGATTTAGTCATCTTTGAGATAACAGATGGACAAATTCAATATTCCACGCATGACACCATATTTTATCTTAAAGTTAGATAGATGCTGTTGTCATTGATATATGAGACATACTGTGTTTGTCTTATCTATATTGAATTACTGGCTGTCATATGATTGATGCCAGTTGGGGCACTCGGCGAGCAACGGTGCATTACCAAGAATGTTTTATTCAGTGAAGTAGTATTGGTTGCGGTGGTGATTGATCGGTGTTCCGAGGATGACACACGCCTCCGCCCGCACATGTGTTTTCCGCAGTCACCTGGTGTCACAGTTTCTAACACACACCTGGCGATATACTGACCCAGTATAGATGTAAACAAATCCACACCTGTAAACAAATATATTCCTGGTGATTAAAACGTGTTTTTATATGCAGAGGTGGGCAAACATACACACACACCACGCACACATGCATATGCACACACACACACACACGCTAGTGCCAGCGCGTGCGCGCGCGCGCGCGCACACACACACACACACACTCGCTAGTGCCAGCACACACACGCGCATGCACACACACACACACACGCTTGTGCCAGCACACACACACACACACACACACACACACACACGCACGCACGCACACACACACACACACTAGTGCCAGCACACACACACACACACACACACACACACGCTAGTGCCAGCACACACACGCTAGTGCCAGCATCACATGTCACACACACACTGTTATAAACATGCATACAATATACACCTTGCGATAAACAAATCGACCCATAATAATAGACACTTGGCGATAAGCAAACAAAATTGTTTGTCCAAGATCATGATCACCTCAGCTGTTCTCCTGTTGTGGGAACCCAATCTTGGACCATGAATATTACATGTTGTCCAGCATTGGAGACATGTGCAATTAATAAAGTAACAGTTGACTGACTGATGTTACCAAATGGCTTTCAGCTTATCATAATTATTGATGGCTTTAAGAAAGTCATGGGAATTTGGGGCCACTGCATAATCTAGGGGTTATCTGATGGCATTATTTGGCATTTCAGTTAAAAGTTAGTTAAATTGTCAACTAATTTTATTTTATTTATTTTATTCTCATTATTTAAAAAAAAGTCATTTTATTTATTGATATTTTTCTAATATATCTAGGATGTGTTTAGCCAGATACTTTTTGTCCAGGTTTAAAAATGTATCATTTCTTGCATCACAAGCATTAAGAGAGCAATTAACATTTAACCATAGTTTTATTTTTTAAAAAAATGCCCACAAATAACTTTTTATACCAGCTTTAATTTTTATGGAGCCGTGGAGACTGCAGTTTGAAAGTGATACTAAAGAACATCTTTGTTTAGAGGAAGGATAATGTTAACTTTGTTTAATTCAATTCTCTTTTCTAGGTATCGTACCAGACACAAACAAAAGAAAGAAAGGAAAGAGAAAGAGAACGAGGCAGCCATTCCAACAAAGCCAGTTTCCCACAAGAGGGCAGCAAAAGACAAGAAGAGCAAGAATGGATCTGTCACATTCAACCCAGGTACATGCTGCTGATAATAATAATAATAATAATAGTTGAAGAAGATGGGGTTTGAGATTAGGTGCATGGAACTTCGAAAGACCATATTGCTACACACTGTGAGAATTCCACCCAAATTGCTACAAATTTGAGAAGTCTTTATGTCATGTAAGGCCACACTTTTTTATNGAGTCTTTAGTATGCCTCATAATATTTAACACACACAATCATCATGTATTTGCCTCTTTGCCTGCTTCCAGAGACTGGAATGCTTAGGTTCTACATCCGTGGCCGGCCCATCTCACTGCATGCTCCCACAAACTGTGACAACTACGAGCTGGATCAGGTGCTTCCTGCACCAGAGGAGACCTTGAAACTGGAGTGGGTGTATCCTTGACTGACAGAGAATTCACTGTTTGTTTTGTGTTATATTTTTTAAAGTTTTTGTATATTAAATCACCATTGTTTTGATTTCATGTTCTGTTTTCCTGGGTTTTCCTTTTTAAAAGATTTGGAAGCTGGTGATGTGTGATTGTGGTCATGCTAGTTATAATATGCTTTGGAGAGAAAGTGTGTTTGTTTTTTGTTTGTGTATGTCACAGAGAGAGAGAGATAGAGAGAGAGAGGAACATATACACAGGCCTGCTGGTTCCATTGCTTACAAGCTGACTAAATAAAAACTTGTTCACATTTCATTATGATTATCCAACATCTTTTTCACCTCCATTCTCTGTCTGTCCAAAATGACACAGTAGCACATTCCTTGACTGGCTATCAGGTATGGCTATCGCGGCAAAGACTGCAGGTCTAACATGTTTTACCTGCCATCGGGAGAGCTGGTATACCACATGGCGGCAGTGGCCGTACTGTACAATGTCCAGACCAAGACCCAGCGCCACTACCTGGACCACACTGATGATATCAAGTGGTGAGTGGACCTAGAGATGTGTGAAAATTTTAAAGGGTTCAAGATTTTTTATAGTATCCGGTCGTGAAGTACAGCATCATCTTTCTCAGAGTTGCCAATTTTGTAAATGTGAAAATATCTCTTTGCATGTTAAAGTTGGCAACTCTTCTTTCTGTATTAGCATGAGAATGTTTCTCGTGGAACTTTAATGATGTTTCCAGCTAATTTTGTTAAATACACTTTTTGCTAACCATTTCTAAGTGACCATAAGTCAAGACCATGTATTTATATGAAATAATATCTTAAATGATGTTAAACAGGCAGAAGCAATAGCAACTACACACAACAAAAAAAGTAGTAACTGTCCAAATGATGAGTCATTTTCAGCTAATTGAGATACCTTGTGCATGATTCTGCCATTTGTTTTCAATGGTTCCTTTTGAATATCAAATCAAAAAGGAAAAAATGGTTTTAACTCTGTGCTGATCACTGTTTTCTTTGTTCAGTCTTGCTGTCCATCCTGACCAAGTGACCATAGTGACAGGCCAGGTGGAGGGACACGCTGAGAAGCAGGGTCAGCCGCATGTCCGAATCTGGAGCTCGGACACTCTGGAGACACTACATGTGATTGGACTGAAGGACTTTGAGATCGCCGTTGCCTGTGTGGCGTTTTCGAGATTTGTAAGTGTTTTAGTTCCAAGTGTCAGTGTGAAAAAAAGAAATGTATGGAATAAACTTGATTTTTAGTCAGCAGGTAAATTATTGCAAATATTGAAAATGAGAAAACTAGATATCAGATAAAAGATAAAACTTAAGTGTTTGAAATTTAAAAATAATTGCAGCAGCTTTAAATAAGGGTGCATTTCCAGAGATTTAGATCGATCCAGAAATTTAGATTTAGATCGACCTAACTTCCTGGTGGTTCACGCTAAATTGCAGTCAGCCGAGCGCGCACCACAGTTAATTACCCCCTTACAGCTTTTAGTAGGCTGGACAGACGCTTAAGCCGGCTAAGCTGACAGTAAACTAGTGAGACTCCCCACAGGGATATATCGCTCCAAAATCTATGAGAATGGGGTCTAAATGTATGTATAATTTCAGGATGGCGGTGAGCTGCTGGCTGCATTTGATGATGACAACGACCACACCCTGCTGCTTTATGATTGGAAGAATGAGAAGAAGCTCCTGCAGCAAAAGGTAACACACACCCATGCATGTGCATGTCCACATACACACACACACACTCACACACACACACACACACACACACACACACAGATATGGTTGTCCAGTTGTCCAGCTCTCAGACCATGGGGTCAGTTTCAAGCTGTTCTTAAATTTTAATTGTCTTCACATTGTGCATGTGAACACTGGTCTCAATTTCCTCTGTCAGTTTCCATAATTTTTCTACTGCAGACAAAGTAAAGTGAGGCATCTTTCCCTTATCTGTGATGCAACAATATTGTGATATAACTTTCAGAGTTGTCCTGATCCTAATTTCTCAATATTTTCATGGTATTTTCAGAGTTGTCCAGATCCTATCTGTAATACCACAATATTGTGATATAACTTTCAGAGTTGTCCTGATCCTAATTTCTCAATATTTTCATGGTATTTTCNGTCCAGATCCTATCTGTAATGCCACAATATTGTGATATAACTTTCAGAGTTGTCCAGATCCTATCTGTAATGCAACAATATTGTGATATAACTTTCAGAGTTGTCCAGATCCTTTCTGTAATGCAACAATATTGTGATATAACTTTCAGAGTTGTCCAGATCCTATCTGTAATGCCACAATATTGTGATATAACTTTCAGAGTTGTCCTGATCCTATCTGTAATGCCACAATATTGTGATATAACTTTCAGAGTTGTCCTGATCCTATCTGTGAAGTGGAGTTCCACCCCATGGAGAACACTGTGGTGGCCTGCGGCAAGCAGCAGGTGCTCTTCTTTGAGATAGAAGACGGACAGGCAGACAAGAAAATGGGACTCTTTGAGGTATTGACACAAGTGATAACATGCAGCGTAACGTAATGTTACCAAATACATTATGGCAATATGACATGACATGATGTGGCATGATGTGGCATGACACAACAAGATGTAACATGACACACCACAGTTATATTCATGCGTTTTGTATTGTTGAAACTGTTTTCTGTACCCTCTAGACCACAGTACAAAGTCCAGGCAATTTTTTTTTTCAAATTTAATTTCAATAATTGCATGACTCAGTAGTGTTAATTATTATCAACTTTAACAGAGTATATACTGTTAGAAATATTTGTCAGTCTCAGTCAGTTCTGCAAATCATGGTCATGTTCTTTTCAGGATAATGAGCGCCCTGCATTTGTTGTCTGCCTGACTTTTGCGGAGAATGGAGATGTTGTCACTGGAGACACAGAAGGGAATATTTTTGTCTGGTCTAAAGGTATGACAGATTATAATATAATATTATACAACTCCATTAAATCAGAACTTTCCTTTTATGTATGTTTCTTTCAGGCCCCCTGCCGGCATTTTCAAAAGGGGAGTTCTTTTCATGAAAAAGTAGACCTTTTACCATGAAACCCCTCATTAACATAGATAAAACTTTAACCAGATGGGACCTTTTTCTGGCAAAAAGGGGATTCTTTTAAACCCCTCAAAGCCTCCCTGGGTATGGGCCTGCTTTTATTACAAGACTCATTGACTAGATAATTAAGTTTTTATTCCAAGGGTATTGGCAAAGTTTTCTATGTGACTTAATTTGTGAACATCCTCTGTTCCAGATGACAGAAAAGTTATCAAGGCTATACATGATGCCCACGAGGGGCCAGTGTTTGGTCTGGCGCGTCTCCCAGATGGTTCTTTTGTCTCTGGAGGTGGGAGAGATGGCAAGATATGGCAATGGGACGCGGAGTACAACAAGCAGGACTTGGAAATACAGGTAAAAATGATGCTGGATGGACAGTGGGGCTACATATGGGCAGTCAGTCAGGATCCAGTCATCAAAATTAATTGACAGTTGTACAAAGTCTGTAGAGAATTTGACATTGTCCACCTTTTTGATTTGCATCCATCTCGCTAAACTGACTGTTTTTTTCCAAAATTCAAAGTTAGTTATACAGTTTTTAGTTTCTCAGTCTGGAAGATGGTCAAATACGTGATTGATAATTGTAAAATGTTTATTGATTATAAAAACTACCTCATATTATCAAAAGAGCTTTTCAAGAAATTTTAGAAAATTGTAACCCTCTTTAGAGAAACAAATGTGTTCAAAATGTTCATATTTTTCTTTCGTGTATGTACAGGTTCCAGAAGATTTCGGTCCAGTCAGGATGTTGGAGCCAGGGCCCGAAGGTTCCATTTTCATTGGTACCACAGAGAACGCCATTGTCCACGGTACCCTGGGTCAGTTGGCCAAGTTTGACCCTCTTACACAGGTAAGGGTGCACTCGTTTGGTGAAATTTTAAAAAGACAGTTCCACAGGCAGTCCTCCACCCCTTTGTCTCTGTTAAATATTCACATCTTTTCATATGTCATGGAATATGACTTAGGCCCCATTCACAACCAGTTGATCCAGGGACTAACAGATCTGCGGATTAAATATGGCCAACCCACTTGAAAGCTGGCACCATAATCCCCTAAAAGACACTGAATAGATTCCCTGCAGGGATTTTGCAGCAAGTTTTTAAGTGGGTTGGCCATATTTGATACACAGATCTGTTAGTCTTTGGTTTAACTTTGGTTGCGAATGCAGCCTTAGTCTGATTAAAATGGTGGGACAAGAAATGTCAAAATTATAACAAATCAAAACTAAGTAGTAATTAATGTTAAAATTAAAGAGAATTTTGTGCACATTTGGTGTTTATTTATATTTATGATTTGCAAAGCGTGTAGATGTTTTTTTAGGCAATACTCTCCCAATGACAGCTGGTAATGATTTAGTGAGGGGCATTAACATGGTACATTTCATTATATTTACTGGCTGATTCAGGAATACAATGTCATCACGTCTTATTTTCTGAATATATTTTGTAATTATAGGAAGGGTGATACATATGTGTATATATGTACTTGTATATTGAACAAGTTGAAGCGTTTGTTGTAAACAGTGCCTCTAAAGGTTTTACGTTATTTAATGTTTTGTTTTAAAGGAAATTGTGGTTAAGCATCTCAATTTAGTGACACAGGTAATCAGTGTGTTTATTTATTTTATTTTTTTTTTCAAATTTTTTTAACAGTTTTACATTTTCATTTATTCTAGTAGCTTATATTTCGTATTTTGTATTTGTTATTTTGGATCCAAAGGATTCACCCAGTGATGTGGTAGTCATGGTCACACAGGTGAAATGTGTTACTTTAATTCTTTCTTCTGTAGATCTACAAATATAGCCATAAGTTTATGCTGCTTGCCAATGGTTTAAACATGCACATATCCCCTAAGAAATAAAAATTTAAGAAAAACAACAGTTTACGAAATCAAGACCTTATAACAGACAATTTGAGCATTTAGTTCAGTTTTGACTGCTTTAAGTGCCTGCCCAGCTAAAACATTTAAAAACTCAAGTGGCGTCTTCATTTTCAGTTTAAGTATGATCGGTATTGAACACATCTTGGGTCAGGTCCAAGGAGAAGACAATATTTTAAAACATAAAAATTACAATGTACATATTGTGAGCAGCAATATATATGATAGACACAAACAATGATATCTGTGACCTCTTGAGCTGATGCATGCCATTCTTCTTGGTTATTCTCTACTGTGTAAATGTTTTCATAGAAGATATGCAAGATAGCATAAAAGGCTACTTGCCATTTTGGAGTATGGAAAGGGGAATCGCTCTCTTCTTGTAAACCTATCTAGTCTTGTAATTATGTATTGCATGCCTTGTATTTTATACAGATATTTATATTTATGTCTGTATAAAATATTTAAATATGTCAGGTACACAGAGGTAAAAATGTGCTACCAGGTACGTGTATTTGCATGAAGGTGAAGGGCATTGTATATGGCCAAATTATGCATAATAGCTTATACATTTTGCCTATAAGTATTTTATGATTTCTAGGAATTGTAATATTTTTTGGTCATATTGTCTCAGTTATTGAGATATCACATGATGCGAGAAATGTAATGCAGCATTCTTAAATTTTTTAATATGTTTCTGTTTTTTTAATAAAAAAAAACTATATTTTTAATTAAGGGAAAATAAATACAGCAGATAGTGATTGGTGTGAGCAAACACACACACACACTAAAATAAATGCATGAATCCTCTTTTTCTCTGTACAGCTTGATTGGAATATTTCAGGGACATTTTAGACATTTGATGTATATTTTTCTTATTTTTTCAGATTGATAATTCATTATGTAAAAATTATATTTAGGTTTATAAAGCCAACATATTGGAAAATTACAGATATCAAAATCAATATCATGACTGTGCTTTTGATGGTGATTCTTTTATTTTGAATGAAGCTGGCCGTGTTGATAAACATATCTTAGTTTTATTCATGATCCTTTTTATAGATTTAAAGGCAACCTTTAAAAAGTAAAATATTTAGACTCAGCAAAAAATTAGAACCCAACTATACATATTTGAACCAGTTTTTATTTTTTTCTCAGATAATATACTATACTCATCTTAAAACTCACTGGCCAGTATTGGATCAGTAATGAATTTGTATTGGATTACCAAATTATTTAACATTTTGACTTTGATTTTTATTTTCCATTTCATCCTGCAGGGCCACTCTGATGAGCTGTGGGGCATAGCTGTCCATCCTCACAACGGGCAAATCCTGACATGCGCCTACGACAAGCACGTGTACATGTGGGATCCACAGACTCATGCACTCCTCTGGAGCAAGCAGCTACAGGTACATTGATACAGCTGATATATTATCCTAATATTTTGTTTTGTGGGGTTTTTTTTTTTTCGTATTTTAAAAGGGAATTTTAAAATAAATTTAATTGGTATGTTTTATTTGTTTTTTATTTATTGATGTACTGATGTCATATTAATCACCGTAGATCAAAATATTAGTGAAACAGCTATTAAATTTTTTAATTTAATTGGCATTATTTTTTTTCTGTAAATTTATGAGCAATTACTGTACATATTGTAACTGCTATTTCCAGGAGGAGGCCCACAGTGCCTGTATCCACCCTGATGGCGAGGTGGCGGTCATCGGGACCAGGGATGCCAAATGGCTGGTCCTGGACCTGCTGCAGAATGGACAGGTCATCTTTGAAGACACGGACGGCAAGGAGCAGATAGAATGTGTGGAGTTCTCTCCTGGTAAGTTACAGTGGGGCAGTGTTTGCATTTGGGCTGAAAATAGTCTAAAGGAGATCAACAGACTGATTATAATTAAAACTCAATTATTGAAGCTTTATTATGCTTTTGTATCCATCCAACTCAGTGATGCCCGGACAAATTATTGTTGTTGTTGTTTTTAATATATTGCATTTTTATTATTTATTTATTTATTTATTTATTTATTTGAAGCTAAACTATATAATCAAAAGTTGACTACGGGTATACTGGTATGTTTTCTCTTGCGATGATATAAAAATCTCCTTTCTTATAACAAGTTATCTCTCTTAGTGCTTTTAATCTAAGTTGGATGAACTAACAGCATAATGTGTATGCAGATTAAAAAGGCCCATTTTCTACACATATCTGGCCCTAGTTTTGTTGTGGCTCTACATGTAATTGTTTATCTTTTCCAGATGGTTCCCGCCTTGCTGTAGGCTCCAGAGACAACTCGGTGTACCTGTACAATGTTACTGACAGTGGACACCAGTTTGATAGAATTGGAAGATGCACGGTAGGTTGTCTTGTAGATGTACTTGACTATTTGTGATGAATAATGGATACAAATTGAAATATCCTTGATCCTATGTGGTACCAAGAATACATTGAGAAAATTTATTTATCCTATGACTTAATGAAAATGATAAAAGTAATCAAAATATGTCGATGTTATGTCCTGATTTTGAAAATAAAGCTGAAAAATAATAAAGATCCCATTCCTGCTTTAATGATCAGGAGTAATTCTTTTCTATTAGCTTAAGTACATTTCTTTGACAAAGAATCATTCCAACCTTAAAGCTAGGCCAGTCAAAATAGAACTTAAAGTGGCAAAATATGGTGGCCAAGGTTTCTCAGCTGAGGAAGAGAATATGTCAGATGCATTTGAAATATCTGTAGTACTTAAACAGAAAAAATGGAAATGCATGGCTTCCCTAGTGACTAAGTGAACAAAATATGAAGAAAAATAAACTAATATATATAAATATATATATATTCTCAGGGTCACAGTAGCTATATCACTCACTTGGACTGGTCAATGGATGGACAGTACATACAGACCAACTCTGGAGATTATGAACTTCTATACTGTAAGTACTGGAATAAAAATGTCCACATATTCCTTAAAAAGACCCCACTCTCCCTTTGAAATTGTACAAAATGTGACTAAGTGAATGATTGAATAATTAAACAGATGATTTGATGAATGAATAGATAAATGAATGAGACATAATGTTCTTAAATTTTGAAGACCGTCGAATTCTTAATGATGACATTTGGCTGTTTAAGGTAAAAACATCTGGTCAGATTAAAAACTAAGTTATAAAATTGCATAAAACATTGTAACCCAAGTGCGAGGCATTTTTAAGCAATGAATTTAGACTAGAAGCATTTTCCCTCAAAGAAAATTCAATTTGGCACAAAAATCTCAAATAGAATTCCTGTAGCCAGTTTTTGTACTACCTTNGTAAGCTTAGTTTCACACAGTACTGTACACTGTCCTTTAACACTCTGGGTAAGCTTAGTTTCACACAGTACTGTACACTGTCCTTTAACACTCTGGGTAAGCTTAGTTTCACACAGTACTGTACACTGTCCTTTAACACTCTGGGTAAGCTTAGTTTCACACAGTACTGTACACTGTCCTTTAACACTCTGGGTAAGCTTAGTTTCACACAGTACTGTACACTGTCCTTTAACACTCTGGGTAAGCTTAGTTTCACACAGTACTGTACACTGTCCTTTAACACTCTGGGTAAGCTTAGTTTCACACAGTACTGTACACTGTCCTTTAACACTCTGGGTAAGCTTAGTTTCACACAGTACTGTACACTGTCCTTTAACACTCTGGGTAAGCTTAGTTTCACACAGTACTGTACACTGTCCTTTAACACTCTGGGTAAGCTTAGTTTCACACAGTACTGTACACTGTCCTTTAACACTCTGGGTAAGCTTAGTTTCACACAGTACTGTACACTGTCCTTTAACACTCTGGGTAAGCTTAGTTTCACACAGTACTGTACACTGTCCTTTAACACTCTGGGTAAGCTTAGTTTCACACAGTACTGTACACTGTCCTTTAACACTCTGGGTAAGCTTAGTTTCACACAGTACTGTACACTGTCCTTTAACACTCTGGGTAAGCTTAGTTTCACACAGTACTGTACACTGTCCTTTAACACTCTGGGTAAGCTTAGTTTCACACAGTACTGTACACTGTCCTTTAACACTCTGGGTAAGCTTAGTTTCACACAGTACTGTACACTGTCCTTTAACACTCTGGGTAAGCTTAGTTTCACACAGTACTGTACACTGTCCTTTAACACTCTGGGTAAGCTTAGTTTCACACAGTACTGTACACTGTCCTTTAACACTCTGGGTAAGCTTAGTTTCACACAGTACTGTACACTGTCCTTTAACACTCTGGGTAAGCTTAGTTTCACACAGTACTGTACACTGTCCTTTAACACTCTGGGTAAGCTTAGTTTCACACAGTACTGTACACTGTCCTTTAACACTCTGGGTAAGCTTAGTTTCACACAGTACTGTACACTGTCCTTTAACACTCTGGGTAAGCTTAGTTTCACACAGTACTGTACACTGTCCTTTAACACTCTGGGTAAGCTTAGTTTCACACAGTACTGTACACTGTCCTTTAACACTCTGGGTAAGCTTAGTTTCACACAGTACTGTACACTGTCCTCCAGCACTCTGGGTAAGCTTAATTACACACAGTACTGCACACTGTCCTTTAATACTCTGGTTAAGCTTAAATAGACACTCTTCTTACAGTACCTCATTGGCAAGATGTTCTTTAAGGTTCTTACAATGCTTGAAGACATTACTGTTGTATGATCTATGAAGGATTTGTTTTAGTTTAATGTCTACAAGATGTTCAAAACTGGTTTGAAAAACTGTTCCATATTCAGAGATAATGAATATTTATGAAAGATTTTTAAGTGCAAAATTCAGAATACTAATTAATGTACATATTAATAGAGACTAATTATTTATAAATTCACCTGTGTGTGTAGGATTGTGGCCTGAGGACGCAGATGGCACAGACGTCAATGGCTGCTCAAGGGCCACCAGGCGGGCCATCTGTGCCAGCGGAGACGATGACGGGAAGGTCAACTTGTTCAAGTATCCAGCCAACCAGAAGAAGGTAAAGTTAACCAACTTGTTCACAGATCTCAATCCAGAATACATCATTATAAAAATGATTACAAAAATGAATTATCTTGATAACATCTCAGTGGCAAAAGTGGCAAGTTGCAGTTAGTTTTTGCAGATGGTAAACTGACTGGTGTGTAAATTTTTGTAAATTGTATGTGAGTTTATATAAAAAAATTTTTGTATAAAATTTTTTTATTGAAAAAAATTTGTTGCCTCTTCATGTATCCATTTTTGTATAAATTTTTTTATCATATATCTTCATGAAATCGTTATACAGGGGTACAATTAAGTTGGTGGTGTTTGTTTTCTAGTCTGGAAGCCACGTGTACGGCGGGCACAGCAGCCACGTCACGGCCACACGCTTCCTCACAGATGATAGTGGACTCTTCAGTACTGGAGGCAGGGATATGGCTGTCCTGCAGTGGCGAGTGCAGTAGACACGATTCAGTGTTGTCTTTGAAGCTGATTAAGCATAAAACCAAGAGATGCTGGATTTTGGTGGAAGAAAGCAAGTGGTATCCAAAGAAAAAGACATTTTTTTCTCAATCCTTGTATAATTTCTGCACCGTGGATCCTCTAATGCATAATGTATGTACTTGCCATAATTAATTTGATACAGAGTAGCAGCATTGGACGTTATAGCTAGTGGTAACCTAGAGTCAAGAGCTGATTTCATCTTTTAAGGTGTGAAACCACTATCTCTAACAAACATCTATCTAGTATTATTGCTTGTGCAATTTATAATTTGGATTTCATTCACTAGATGTGTGCCGTTTTGTTGTTGCCTCTTCACGTATCCATATTCGGAATTTGTTTCCTTTATGAGTATTTATGGTAAAAATGGATCTCTTCATTATTTGTATAATTTTTCTTTTATTTCATTTATAAATCCTTGAAATTTTATCGCACAATGATAGGGGTCTCTACTCGGGTCCCTCTTGTAAATGTTAAGCTTATGAAATTATTTTTCTAACACAGAGTATTATTTTTATCAAACTAGTGTAAATTTGGTCATTGTCATGTTATGCACTCTCAACTATATGTGTATAGCTTTATTCTTCATGTTCTGTTTCACTTTCTGACATGTAAATATCACCTACATGTGTAAGTATAGTCAGTTTTAATGTTTAACAGTCTAAATACTGAACGGGTACAAAGAAATTAATTCTGCATGCTTTCAAAGACTTGAATATCTAAATGTTTATAAGGCTGCAGACAACAGGTGCCCTACCCTCCTAAAAGTCTCAGTTTTCTCTCTGGCTTCCATTTTGTTCTATGACATCATCTTCTTGAATACTGAGCCAACCAACCAAGAAAAACACCATGACTTTATTCTGATAATTTTGATATTCTATATGATATTATTTTATTGGAAATGGGTGTGTTAGCTGAATTAGGACATGGCTTAGTTAGGCTAAGTTCATGACCTCCCTATGTCTTCATATGTTGTACCTTCTATGATGTCATCCAATCCTTTTATATGTATTATAGAAATATGCATCATGTAGTGTGCTAATGTTATTGTCTGGTTATTTTTGTTTCATTTAGAATTTCTGAGACAAAGTTGATGCACAACTTAATATTTTATGCCATTTATGCACATACATGTACCATTATGTTGGTGAAGGTCATCGTTAGAAATGTAACCATCTTGGTTTTGACAGCCATATTGGAAACTTTGTATTTTCCAATTTTAGAATTGCTCAGAATTATATTTTGTGATTGTGATTCTACTGAATTTGCATATTTTTTTAAAAGTTAATTACACCAATGCAGTGTAGCTCTGTGATTTCAAGAAACCATTTGATATTTTACTGTATTGGGAGAAAAGTAAAGCGGCTGAGTGCAACCCTTTTTAACTGCATAATACTCAGAAGCAGTGTGAGTGTGGTAGAGAAGGGCGAGTACAAATGGATTTTTTTTCTGTTTAGTTTGTTTGTTTCTCATGTATTTTTTTTGCTTTTATAGTTCGCTTTTGTATAATACACTCGACATCAGCATCGTTTTGCGCGTTGTAGTCTACCTTCATCTCCTACCGTGAGTGTTATCATTATCCGTCCTTTTTAAGAACATTACTGAAAACATTCTCCGTCCAGATTTAAATCTTTATTGATATTAATTGTTCCAATACCAAACTTTTTAAGATATTGGTTAATATTGTAATAGTTTGGAAACATTTTTGAACGAAATCAAACACAGGCTTTATTTTACAATTAATTATTATCGTATGAGGAATATAGGTGACATTCAGCATTTATTTCTTGCATTCCAATTTATGAATATATAGTAATCATACTGAATTAACTAGAGCAGTTTCATCTTCCATTATATATTTATATATGTATATATAATAAAATTTATCTTTGACCTGTTATACGTGTTGTTGTGTTTATTTCCTAGTAAGTTTCGGCGTAAATAAGTATCAAGGTAATGCTTATAAGGGTCCACCTCCAGGGCTAGGTGTAATAGCTAGGAATGGTAGTCCGCTAAGATCCATAGTTCGTTCCCCACTACTTTGTACAGGTGACATGTATGCTTTATACCAAACCCAATACTCCGACTAACCTTAACCTGTACTAATCATATGGGACCCTGGACTTCTATTGCTAGGACTACCATTCCTGTCACACCGGTGTAACGTGACAGTGAGACCCCCATAACGGAGAGTCCGTTTCCCATTCATTTGTACAGGTGATTCTCGCCTTAGATTTTATCCCACTTTGGTCAGGCTAACCCTAACCATTATAACCATGTGGAGGGCGGACTTTCTGTTACACGGACCCTCAGTTTCATTACACCGGCAGAAGGGCCCTCTTGCTCATGTAGTGTATTTCTCGTGTTTCGTTCTTTTCAAACGAAACGGGCATACCCTGTAATTCTTAGAGAAGTGCTGTTTTATGTCATGATAATGTATATGTAATTTGTATCTATCTGTCATCAATATTTACAGTGGTTTAAATGACTGGATAACTCCTCCACGTCTTCCCAATTTTATCAATTTTATCAATAATAGGCCTAGCTATGTTTATTTTATGATGACATAAAAAGCAGTGTATAGTTTTATATTGTATTTATGACAATCCATGGTTCGGAGAAAATCTGTACGTTCATTTATAGAAATTTGAAGTGTAATTATTTAGGAAAAGAAAATTTGATTTAGAAAACACAATTTAAATTTTGTTGTCGAGTTTTGTTACTGATAAACAGTGTACGACTTGGAAGTGTGTGTGAAATAATATCCGTGCCCGCCAACACACACACACACACACACACACACACACTTCTGTCTTTAGCATGGGAATCGAAAAGGCCAAGTGTCCCAGTCCACTTCTTTTGGCTAAATGATACTTGATAGGGCCTATATTAAAATAATAAGTCGTTCAATGTACAACTACACTTATGTTAATGCCCCCCTCGCCAGCGTTATCTTTTTCTGGATTGTTACCACTTATCCCGCCTGTACTCCATTTAGAACGTATCAGAGATATTTGTCAGAATTCGCCGTTATCTTGATGCTAAAGATGCGTCTCCAGTTAACTCTCTAACTCCAGGTGCGTGATTGAAGTCGAGGGCATATTCTAGGTCTTATATCGGGTCGGTTTTGGAGTACAAACGGTGTATACCAATACTACAGAGATAACCCCTCCTAACCCCGTGTCTGTCACCAAGCCGTCCTTATTAACGCCCCTTAGTTGATCTACATTAACGCATATATACTAGTATATATAAGCCTACTATATGTAATATACCCTGTGCCTTACTGACAGATGCGAAAACATTGCCCGATGAGCGGATCTTGAGGTCTAAATATATATTTATTTATTTGAAAAAGAAAAATGGAAAAGGGGAGCGTAAATGGAGAGGTCGAAGACATAGAAAAGGTTATTCCTAGTAGTAATTTTGGGAAGAACTATGCAGGAGGGAATACGTGCAATAAAAACGAGGTAATTTTGGGCGTTCTGGGCGCTGTCTTCATCTTTCTGACCATACTGATGATTGTGCTCTTGGGTGTTCGAGCGTCCCAGAGCCCGCCCCCGGAGCAGTGTGTTACCAAAGGATGCCTAAGGGAGGCGTCCAACATGATACGGCTGATGAACGCGAGCGTGGACCCATGCACCGACTTCCACACCTTCGCCTGCGGTAACTACCCGAAGTTCATGCAAATCGGGTCCAGTTCTACCGAAAGAACTGTCATTCAGGACGCGTATTTATTCAACCAGAGGAAAATCATGCGCATTTTGTTCAGTCCCATACAGCGGAATGTTGACTGGTCCTACGAGAGAAAAGTTAAGGATTTTTACAAGTCTTGCACCTCTCAGTACAACACGGAGAGACTCAAAGGGACGCCGCTTATTAACATGATCAACAACAACGACAACGGCAGGCAGCTGGGACCCTGGTACGTCTTCGATAACTCTATGCAAAACTGGAACTTTCAGTCGGCACTGGAGAAAATTCACGTGGACTTTTGGGCGAATGCGTTGTTTTCGATCAAAGTGGAGTCGGACATAATGGACACGTCAAGGACTAAAAAGGGAGTTATCGAGGTACAGTATGAGTTCAAGAATAAAATAGATTTATATAAAAAAAATTCGAAATAT
>NW_019773731.1:16740-55470 GCF_001039355.2 Lingula anatina | reverse complement strand
TTGATGGTTCAACGTTGAGTCAACTTTCATAGTCAACGTCAAATCAACATAGTTTCAACGTTGACCATCAACGTTGATTCAACATTGATTCAATGTTGATTTGCCCGCTGGGTGACGTCTACAGATAGGACAAGGGAAGCCAGACTGACCTGGACAATTTTTGTCCAAATGGTCTTGGAGGCAATGCTGGCAAAACGTATGGGCACAGCTGAGGACCTTGGGATCTTTGAACATATCATGGCATATACTGCATGTCAGGAAATCTTCCGTTAGGATCTCGGCCAGGGACATGGCTCCTAAGACCAAGAAATTACAATCAAGAAATAAAATACATAAGATACAAGATGAAGCTTTGGTAATGGAGACAATCATATCAAAAACCTATATTTAAATACATGCTACGTAAGGTATGCTACTTTATGTTAAAATGAGTAAGACAAGTGCCGACACAGTACATTATTATACAATTATCGGAATTATATTCCCAATGAACTGTATTGCAATATATTAGTGGTGGAATTTACCTGTACTTTCTCCAGTTATATTTCTCTTAGTGGCAGGTACGTGCCCCCAGTCGCCATTTTGATGTGCTGTCTCTCTTAAAATGTACACCTTCTCAGGTGAGGCGTTCAGTGTTCAAGGAGACTTCAAAGTCATCTTATTCAGCAATATGAGATTGCCTCTATGTACAATACATAGTAACATATTTCATCGCTTTCATATGATTGAATCCATTTGTGACACTTATACGTCTGACCTAGTAGCAAGAGTGTTTAAATAGATTTAATACAGCGTGTATATATAATACAGCACTGGGTCTTCAGCTATATGCTGTACATAGTAAGTAGATAGTAAGTGTATTAGCGTTATCTGGAAGAGAAGTTATTTTATTATGGCAGTTAGATGTAAGCATGAAATATTTTGTGTTGGTTTCGTTTTAGAGACTAGGGCTTTAAATCACAGTTTTAGGGTGATAACGTTCGCCTTCATTAACTAGGTCAGAGTCAAGGCCTGAAATAAGGGTGTTTGTATTTTTATCCCTTCCTTATTCTTGTTTTTTTTTCTGTGAAAAGAACTTACAATAGTCGGTGATTCGTGATTTTCAAGTCGTATTTATTACTTTTACTTCGAATAGGAGATTTATCCACGCAGGTCAAATGGCGTTCCCTTTTAGGTATCCGATTTTTTTTTTTTTGGTACAATTATTTGACACTTATGTACCTGTGGGAAATATTTGAGAAGTACATATTTTTTCGTGTTTTCATTACAAAGACGAGTCCGACGACAGTGCATTTAAAATTAAATACAAGTTCTGCTCAGTTCTTTGCGCTCTACATAACTTCCTTTTGATAAAGTTGGTCACCAACTAATACTAGCCTCCTTGCGATGTTCTGGTGTTTATATTTACCAAAGAATTGTTTATTTTACTTTTAAAGCTAACACAGAGAGACCACTCGAACTTCCTTTATCGTTTTGAACGTTTTGAATAAAATATCTATGCTGTCTGACAAATAGCAGAATAGTGAGAACTGCTAAACAATTTCCAATGCGTCTTTTCTTCATTGCCCTGCTTTGTCTCGTATTGGGTAAGAAATTTAGATTACCAATTTAATGGTAAACAAAGCCACACTGCGAAGAACTCAAGAGAGCTACTTCTGAAGTTTTGCCGGGACTTGATGTAAAAAAATAACAAACTTAGAATAAGCAATGACATAAGCATTTTTGAAAACATTAGTAGGGGTCAACGTAAATCTGTACTGCGCAAAACACTGAAAACGGACTGCTCAAACTGGTCGCGACCGGCCGCGTGTATACAGTCTCCGAAAAGTGAATACGATATGTAATATGATGGATTCATTACCTTTATCACCTTCATCTCTCATTGCCCTCATCGCCATCGATGTGTTCACTGTACATTTTCATTGATAAATTGACTTCAACCATCAGCATCGTCTGATCCTTTTTCCAATACTATTTCCCCATCTTTTCCTAACATATTTAGAAAATTAAATGCTAAATATCTCCAAAATCAAAATGATAATAGAAAAAGTTATAAAATAAAATAAAATAAATGGAAAATGATATGATGTTGATCTCGCTTTTGGAGCAAGGGAAAAACTGATAGGAGGAGCGTAATTACCCTCATTTTCTATCTTCATTTCTGTGTGCCTGTATTCTTAGGTACAGTTTGGAAGCAAAGTTGCTACCAAGATCTTAGAAGACTCGCAGCTGGTAGTAAGAATCCGATGTTACATGAAAAAAGGCAGCAGGTGGGATCCATCGAAAAATCATTTTAGAGCAACAAAAACCATATAAATGAGCAGAATTTTATAAATATTCTTCAAAACACAGTTAAAAATAGGGGTATAAAATGACGACGGGATTCGTCCTGTCGATGGAACTCACGTATTACGGTTCCTTATATAACTTTTATGATAATCAACATTATCATCGCAGCCTGTCACGCCACTGTAAGTGGATGACCTCCACAGACTGCTCCACGCTTTGCGTGCTGTCGGAGTGGGGTTGACCTGCAACTCGCCACACTGTTTCAGTGCGGGTTGGTAAGTGCCTGATGTCCAATTGACCAAGCATCAAGGACGTCAGTTTGCACTAGGTATATTGGCACCAACTGTCCTTTGAATATCAGACAAATTACTGAGTAAAATGTGTATGGAAGCAATGATTTTTTTAATCGTCAAGACACAATGAAAAAACACCTTCTTTGGGAAAATTAAGTGTGTGTGATTGTTTTAGCGGTTACAAGCACCGCCATTGTGATTGTTTGCTTCATCTAAAGCAGCGAGTCTACAAATTGTGTTTTCGGAAAGTCAGGCCTATCGGAATAGTAGACGGCTACTTAAGTGTGCATGTACATCCAATTTGCAATTCGCAGTCGATGCAGTTTTTCGTTCAAGTAACCGTATTTGCGCTCTGCATTGAGTGCTTGTTAAACAGGGCCACGTAACTCGAAAACATTGCGCATTGCGACCGAGCGCAAGCGTCTCGATTCCATAACTCGCCCATAGGCCTACTCGCCCCATATGGGGGTTATGGAATCGAGACTCTTGCGCTCTTGCGCTATGTATCCTGCACTCCCAGTAATATTACCCTGAGTGTCAGAGCAACGTAAAAGCTAACTAGCTTAAATATACCTTGTGATAGAGTCGCTTTTACTAGCTCTGACGAACAGCGATAATCTGAGGGCGTTCTTCTTCAAAATTTTGCCTGGGGCGCTTCCATATTTGGAAGTCACACGTCACAGCTGTGTCCGCCTGGATCCATATTTGGAAGTCATAAGTCTCGTACGTCACAGGTTTGGCCGCCTGGAGCTGCCTTTCCCGCCTCGCGCTGAAGTTATCTCGTGCAGACGAGACAAGAAGCAAAGTGCCTGACGAAGTTTGAATTGAAAATATCTTGCAGTCGAAGGTCAGTGCCACAATAGAAGCAACATTCTGCTTTAAAAACTGATTTTGGTGTAGCCATTGCGCAGCCCTTATAGCGGTATCGGGCATACAGTGTAGCTGTCAAATTTGGCACACGGCAAGCACGTGTATTGCGCACGTGTACATCTCAGGACTAAATGTTCTTTGATAAGCAAAAAATACAAAAACCTTGGATATATCTTTTTTGTTCGAAGAATATTATTTATTTTTTCACTTTACATCTTAAATACAGCAAATAAAATTAAATAAAGCATAATTAAATCTGTTTTACGTTTCATTTTGGCCTGATGACATTCAACTGCAGATTCACTGCGAAGCAGTTCTATTTGATTGATGGAAGTGTAACATGGGCGCTGGTCACTAGAGCCGGTATTGTTGATATGGGTTATATATGAAATCAAGATCGAGCTGGCAATACCGGAATCTAGAACCTAGGGTAAGTAATATACACACATGTATAAAATATACTCCTCCTCAGTTTTCATTTCTAAGAATTAAAGAATTTGCTTGAAAGAGCATATTTACAATGGGTAATATTTGTAAATTGAAATACACGTGATACATAAATACTTCAAATTCCATGATGCTAATTATAAGTCACAGGAAACAATTCTCGTCCTTATATAAGAACAGTTTGCTAAGAGTTCTTTATTGAAACAAACTGCTCGTGATCCAAGTGACGTAAGAGCTACAAGGTGTTTACATGGTCATTTTATAAGTTATCAAATAATCAATTGTCTGTATTCACAAACATATATTTGGAGGCCATTGTAAGTTTAACAGTCAATCATAACTCGAAGAATTTTATCTTCCCTCTCTGTTCCCCAACTACCAGTTGTCCGAGATGACTTATTGCAACATCTTTCGGCCTATCAATTCCATTTTCTTTGGTTAAAAGAAATCGCTTGAATTTTCCATCTGGTGACACCAGGTGAAGACGACCATTGCAGAGGTCTGTTAGAATGATGTCTCCATTATCCAAGCAGCATGTACCGCACGGATCCATCACCTGTCCGTCTAAATCACCCTGGGTACCATATGTGTATTTAAGCTGGAGAGTGGAATCGTATACACGGATGTGATCATCTCCTGTGACGATGACGTCATCATTGACGTTACAGTGGACGTATTTGATATATTTAACATCTGGGTCTGGTGTCGACTGCAGGACCTCGCCCTCCTTGTGGTGCACAGTCAGAGTTCTGCTACCTGCCACTACATAGTGACCCTTGCTGTTGATCGCTACTGCCTGAGGTGATTCACTGTGGAATGTTCTCACGTGGTCTCCTTTCTTGGAGTAGACAATAATTTCATTTGACACCTGGCATCTAGTGACGATGTTACCGTCATCATCAATGGCAATCCCAGCAAACCCGTCTTTTTCTGCTGCTCTTGGGTTTGGAATTGTGCCCTGAAGGACAAAGTTCGAATTGTAGATGTGGATTCTATTCTGTGAGCTGTCATCTTTACACCAAATACCACAAAGGGTGTCACCATTATTATCAGTGGTAACGTGAATGATCAACTCTGCAGACTTGGCCAGTTCTACTTTGAATGATGTCAGCAGTCTTCCACTGGCGGCGGGAACCGCATCTCCAAAGCAGCTATTGATACTGGTAACGCACTCCTCCATGTCTTTGGTGAAAAGCTGTAGCTGGGTCATGGCTGCGGGCAGATTCGGGGTGTCGAGAGTCTGAACGCTCTCGCTGCTTTCTTCACACGCGGAGGCCATTTGGAGGACATCTATATCGTTGCCATGGTGAATAAGTTTTCTCGAGAAGTCTACAGCGTTTTTCAGTTGGTTTTGTTCGACGGTAGCAGTTGCAATTAAACTATTTAAAATGTCTAATTTGGCATTTGACATGGCATCTATTTCTCCCAGGAGATCATCGGCACGTTGACGGGCTATCTTAATAACTTGCTCCAACTGTTTGTTTACTTGACTCTTTGCCTTCTTTCTTCCCTCTTCTACTGATACTTTCTGGTCTTCAGCAGCTGTTTTAAAGAGATCGTACCGTAGACTTTTCTTCTCGATGGGCTTCACGCAGAGTTCTAGTTTCTCCTTGCGTTTGTTGGCAGCGATGTTGATTCTAAGGCAATCGTGACCCTGGTGTTCTAAAAACATACAAGTGGCGCAGATGAACATTTTACACACTGGGCAGAAGATTTCTACGGGGTCCTTGTTGTTGTGGTCACACAGGACGTTTTGCCGGGCACGCAGCTCTGTCACGTATTCGTCGCTGTCAAACTGGTCGACAGGAAACAGCTTGTGGTCACGACTGAACTTATGAAGCACATGATCCGAAGAACAATCTCCACACATGCTTTCCTCACAGTCCAAACATCGTTTTGTTGCCGTTGGTGGGTTGGAGACATTTTTCATGCAACATATCTTGCATTTCTTGGCAGCCTTGGCTTGTTCTACTTGACCATGTGCTTGTGATATGCTGACCAGAAGATGATTTGTTTGTAAACCGCTTACACCGCCACCAGGGAGGACACACTGACGTCTACAGATAGGACAAGGGAAGCGAGGCTGACCTTGACAATTTCTGTCCAAATGGCCCTGGAGGCAATGCTGGCAAAACGTATGGGCACAGCTGAGGACCTTGGGATCTTTGAACTTTTGATGACATATGCTGCATGTTAGGAAATCTTCCGTTAGGATCTTGGATAGAGACATGGCTCCTTATACCAAGATATGAAAATAAAGAAATTAAATACATCAGATAAAAGATGAAGATTTGGTAATAGAATAACATCAAAAAACCATATTTAAGTACATGCAATGTAAGGTATGCAACTTCATGTTAAAATGAGTGAGACAAGTGCCGACACATGAAAGAAAAGTCATGAAACGTCTTCATTTTTGTAGTGAACCGCATAAGCCTCTTTATTAGGCGTATGTAACAAAAGTTAATATCACTATAGGATGAAGATGTGTGCAGTAATAAGACCAAACACAAAGCAAAAAAAGTGAAAAGAAAGGAGGAAGTAAAAATGAAACTTAACAAAAAGATATATAATTAGAATAACCAATTGAATTATGAAATATATGAAAAATGAAAATGAAAGACAATTCTAAAAGCAGGTTACCGAAATACCACAGGGTAGGTATTATGATGAGTGAATAGTACAATCCGGACTCGGTAACGACGCGTAATGTTTTTACCAACCTACATAGACACAAACTGCAGCAAGCCCCAACACACAACATTATCAGACAATTACCGAAATTATATTCCCAATGTAATGTATTACTATATATTAGGAGGGGGATTTACCTGTACTTTCTCCGGTTATATTGCTCTTGGTGGCAGGTACACGCCCCCTGTCGCCATTAGATGTGCTGTCTCTCTTGACACGTACACCTGGTCAGGTGAGGCACAAACTTATCTGTATCAGCAATTTTTGGGTTATCTCTATGTACAATATAGACACAGTGACATATTTTATCGGCGTTATCTGACCGAATGCGTTTGTACTGATATGGTAGCAGGGGTGTATAACATAGATTTAGAATGAAGCGTGTGTATAAAATACGGTGTCTTCAGCTTAATGTTGCACAATCATACTTTGATATAAGAGATGAATTTGAGGGGTAACATTCATAAATTCGCCTACCGTGACTTGTATTTATGTAGACAAACAAACCTTCAAATGAATATATTGCCGGGTTTATATATGTGTTACATGTTGAACTGTTTGGTTTACAATTGGAGCCAGTACAGGAACCCTGGGTGTCTCAACAACCGCAATTAGACATCAACTACCACAATCACGTCTCAACAACAGCAATATATTCCATAACTCGTGCAGTATCTCCTCTACTGCATTATATCTTAGTCTACAGGTGATCGTGGTCTACACGGATTAAAAATCTGCCATGATTTCAATCTTACCTATCACATATTCATTTACATACACATAGGCCAATGCTGTGGGCAGATCGAGAGGACCGCTCTTTCTCTGTGGGAAAACCCCCGCTGTCAATGGGAATTTGGTTTGAATTTGACAAATTTTTAATTTCTCATTGTGTCAACTTGGGGGTTGGGGGGGGGGGGGGGCAATTTTTGACTAAACAGTAAATTTTTCCAGATGGGTGTGGCTCTTATTTGATTTAGAATTTCAAAAGGGAACCACATGCCAAATATGGTAATTTTATCAAGTGACAAGGTTTTTTCGTTAAGTCACCCCACCACACACTTTTCCATGCTTTGCGTGATGTTAAAGTGGTGTTGACCTGTAACTCACCACACTGGTTCAGTGCAGGTTGGTGAGTGCCTGATGCCCAGTTGCTCAAGAATGAGCAGTTTGCACAAAGTTTTATTGGTACCAATTGTCGTTTGAATTATCAGACAGATTACTGAGTAAAATGCGTATGGAAGTAATATATATTTTTTACAACAAATCACAATCAAGACACACATTCATTGGGCAACTTTAGTGTGTGTGATTGTTTTAGCAGTTACAAACACCGCCATTGTGATTTCTTGCCTCATCTAAAGCAGCGAGACTACAAATTGCCTTTTCGGAAAAGTAGGCCTGCCTTTAGTTTTACTCAGCTAGTCCTAAATTTGTGTTTACGGTTATACCTCTATCCTTCATTTTAAAAAATTGGCCACATTTTCGGCTCATCAGCTATCGGAATGGCAGTGTTGCAATGTTTCGTCCTAGTAACCGTATTTACGCTCTGTGTTGAGCACTTGTTACACAGGTCGTGAACAATGAGAATGGAACAGTTGGAACAGAACAATGAGAATGGAACAATGAAAATCAGACAACAAATAACAGTAAAATGGGCACAGCCCAATTCTGGCTTAAATACAGGACATTCGCGTTATTAGCACGACGCTATAACCAACTGAGCTATCAGGCCACGAAATAAATGCCTTCAATCAAAGACAAATGTTGAGAGATCCCAGCAGGCAAACGACATTGATTCTACGTTGATTCAACGTTGATCCACTAAAATTAACGTTGATTCAACGGTGAATCAATGTCGTTTGTCTGCTGGGATGTTGTGTTATCACATTGTTTTTTATGTACTCGTACTTCTATCATACGCTGAACCTTATATTGCATTTATAATAATAATAATAATTTATTGAGCAAAGAAATGTTTTACATTTATTACGCCCTTCTCGTTGAGAACATCATCTCACATGAATACACCAGGGCCCCGTAACTCGAAAGCATCGCGCATTGCGACCGTGCGCAAGCGTCTCTATTCCATAACTCGGGATTTACTCGCCCCATATAATATATTGTAGCCTCTATGTGATATCGTTATTCGCAATACGTGATGTTTTCGAGTTACGGACCCTGTTTATTTTAATGTTTTATAGTGTCGTCCTTGCTTCGATAATAACCCATAAATAAAGAATAAACACCCACGTCTTCTGTGTCATTTAAATAACATTGAACATCAGCACTCGAAATTGTGAGTGTTTGAATATCGGACAGTGCTTCACATTAATATAAGGGACTAGAACAACGGAAATTACATAACTACTACAATAAAGGGTACCGGAGAAGATCAGCATTGGTCAGAATTGTGCCGGAAGTGTGACGTCAAATGGTGTTAGAAGCGAAGCTGAGTGGTCATTTTAACCTGGAGGTGAACGGCAGAGAAGACATGTAGTCGGAGGAAAAAGAAGTTTTCTAAACAACATGGTAAGATAACTCTTTTTTTTTACGCATTTTGGGCAGAGAATACTTGTAGAAATAAAAGATGCATGATATGAAAACGTGACACTGAACTTGAAGGTGCAAAATCGTGCTGTCAAAATGTCACCTTTGTCTTGGCATTTGTCACTGATTAGCTCCTCCCCCAGTGTAAAGGGTGTATTAGTGTGATCATATGTGTGGAATTTCATGTCAGATGGACATATAAAGATCTAAAAATTCGCCAAAATATTGAAAAAAGATACAGCTTTGCACAGCAGTCGGAGATCGGTACGATTCAGTTGTTAGTTACGAACTACTTCCTGGCTTTCATAAGGTCCTTCAAGACCTCTATAACATTGTTATAATTGCAGCCCATACCATAAAACACCCCAAAATACTTAGATATGGACATATCAGATTATATTAATGCCAAATTTCCACATGACAACGATTTATAGACTCCCGGGAATTATTTTCCCTTAACGCTCTTTGTCGCGCTGGCGGTCAATGCAGCATTTATTTCAAAACAAGTTGACCGCAAATTAAGCACGATTTTGCACCTTCAAGTTCAGTGTCACGTTTTCATATCATGCATCTTTTATTTCTACAAGTATTCTCTGCCCAAAATGCGTAAAAAAAGAGAGTTATCTTACCAGGTTGTTTAGAAAACTTCTTTTTCCTCCGACTACATGTCTTCTCTGCCGTTCACCTCCAGGTTAAAATGACCACTCAGCTTCGCTTCTAACACCAATACACGTCACTTCCGGGCACAATCAGTCTTCTCCAATTCCCTTTATTGTACATGTACACTGTAGTATATAAAGGAATAGCTGATGAGATAAGGTGACAAACGGTATCATGTATGCTCTCTAGCGTTGTGCGGGGTATATCAAACAGTGGAATGAAGACCAGATCGGGTATCTTCTTATTATCAGTGACTATCAATATTCTGGCGATATATTTTCTTTGGAAATACACAAGGACTGGCGACATCTCCGCCCAAAACGAAGATGAAGGTGGAAATAGTAAGATGGAACCATCTGAAAATCTGAGCAGGAGGCCTGCAGTAGAATTAGTTAAAGAAGACACAAAACAGATTAGTCTTGGGGATTGCATGGTACCGGAGATTGTATGTAAACTAAAGAAAAGTGATTCTGACCTGTGGTACCATATTAAAAGATACAGGTACATTATAAACAACCCCTGCTGGGATAAAGACACAGTGTTTCTCCTAGTGCTAGTTGTGTCCGATCCTCGTGATTTTATGACCAGGGACATGTACCGAAAGACGTGTGGGAGTGTTAAAGACGTTCTTGGAGAGAAAATAAAAACTGTATTTGTCGTCGGTCAAACAAATGATTCAGGCGTGGAACGTGGGATATTAGCAGAAAACTCTGAACACAGAGATATCATCAAAATGACATTTATCGACACGTACAAAAATTTCACTCTAAAGACACTACTGGCCATGCGATGGGCCATTGATTACTGTGCAGGTGCGAAATTCGTCTTAAGGTGCGGGCACGATGTTATCGCAAATTACCGCCAGATTATTAGATACTTGAAGGATCTTCCAAAATTCAAGACGGAAACGTTATTCACAGGCTATTTACATTCGAAAGGGAATTCGCCTTTTCGAAATCCAAAGCACAAATATTATCAGTCATTTAGGCAGTACAGTGGAAGTACATACCCGGCTTACCTTTCGGGGTTTGCTACAGTAGCCTCATTCGAATTCATCAGAGTCCTCCATTCAGCTTCGTTTTGGAAACATCTCTTCATTGAAGATGTGTACCTCGCCACACTGGCGCACGAAAACGGAATCGAACTTGTCCACAATCCAAACTTTTGGTTGACAGTTCCTCCAAAATTAAAGAAAGATTCTTGTCTTCTCTCAATGCTGTTGGCCATTCACAAGGCCCCTAACTTTAAATTTTGGAGTATTTTGTATGATTTGGAAAAACCAAGAGTTGTAAACTGCAGTCAAAAACAAGAGATCAAGATGCGTGAAAAGATGCAGGGACACATGTAAGTTATATCACGGTTACAGGGAAAATTAAAGTATTCATTTCTGTGCATGGATTTTCCCTACAGAAGAGCTTGTGAAACCACAGGTAAAAAATGTATTTCAACTGCTTTTTTTCATTCGCCGCACGTACAGAGGATGGGCACTTAAAAAAAAAACAACAAAAGATACAGAAACACACTGTTGTAAGATACTAAATAATTCAAAACATACGACTTGAGTCTTCACTAATATGTGTACTGAACCAATTTCATTATTAAGAAAATAATTTCATTCGAAAAAGCAGACGATACTGTTGTGAGGCTGCAAGGAAGATTATTGAATACTAAATATTATACAGATTATAATGTTTGTCGGGTGGCGTTTGCAGTATTTTTAAATTTACTTGCTGTATTTGAGTGCTATCCATTTCTCATCGGAGACCCACTACATACATACATACATGTACATGAGTAAAATATACACCTCAGTTCTCCTTTCTGGGAATCACAGTTTTTTTATTGAAAAAGAGTCTATGTCCAGGTAACGGTTAATGTTTGCAAAATAAAATACACACGAATGCTCCATATTCTGTGATATAACTGTTGATAGGTCATAGCTAAAAATTCTCGTCCTTGTATGCCACCAGGTAAAATCAAACGCTCGTGTTCCCAGTGGCATGCTGGTCATAAAATATGCAATCAAATATTAAAAGAACGGCCTGTATTTACAAATATATATATATAGCTTGAATACAGGTACTGTACATGTACCATATATGTATTCAGGCTGGAGAGTGGAATCGTATACACGGATGTGATCATCTCCTTTGACGATTACATAATCATTGACGTTACAGTGGATGTGTTTGATATGTTTATTCTTTGGGTCTGGTGTTTGGGTCTGAAGGAACTCGCCCTCCTTGTGATGCACAGTCAGAGTACTGAGGCCTGCCACTACATAATGACCCTTGCTGTTGACCGCTACTGCATGAGGTGACTCACTGTAGAATGTTCTCACGTGGTCTCCTTTCTTGGTGTAGACAATGATTTCATTTGATAGCTCACATCTAGTGACAATGTTACCGTCATCATCAATGGCAATCCCAGCAAAGGCGTCTTTTTCTGCTGCTCTGGGGTTAGGAATTGTGCCCTGAAGGATAAATGTTGAATCGTAGATGTGAATTCTATTCCTTGACTTGTCCTTATTACAAAATATACCAATAAGGAAATCACCGTTTGCATCAGTGGACACGTGACTGATCAACTCGTCGGGAGACTCGGTCAGTTCTACTTTAAATGTTGTCACCAGTCTTCCACTCATGGCGGGAACCACGTTTCCAAGGCAACTGTTGATACTGGTAACGCACTCCTCCACGTCTTTGGTGATAAGCTGTAGCTGGGTCATGGCTGCGGGCAGGGTCGGGATGTCGAGAGTCTGGACGCTCTCACTGCTTTCCTCACAGGCGGAGGCCATTTGGAGGACATATATATCGTTGCCATGGTGAATGAGTTTTCTCGAGAAGTCTACAACGTCTTTCAGTTGGATTTGTTCGGCGGTAGTAGTTGCAATTAATCCATTTAAAACGTCTAATTTGGCATTTGACATGGCATCTATTTCTTCCAGAAGATCATAGGCACGTTGTCGGGCCAACTTAATAACTTGCTCCAACAGCTTGTTTACTTGTCTCTTTGCATTCTTTCTTCCCGCTTCTAATGATAATTTCTGGTCTTCAGCAGCTGTTTTAAAGTTATCGTACCATAGACTTTTCTTCTCGATGGGCTTCACGCGGAGTTCTAGTTTCTTCTTGCGTTTGTTGGCAGCAGTATTGATTCTAAGGCAATCATGACCCTGGTGATCTAAAAACATACACGTGGCGCAGATGAACTTTTCACACACAGGGCAGTAGATTTCTACGGGGTCTTTGTTGTTGTGGTCACACAGGACGTTTTGCCGGGCACGCAGCTCTGTCACGTATTCGTCGTTGTCAAACTGGTCGACAAGGAAACAGCTTGTGGTCACGACTGAACTTATGAAGTACATGTTCTGTAGAACAATCTCCACACATACTTTCCTCACAGTCAAAACATCGTTTTGTTGCCATTGGTGGATTGCGGTCATTTTTCAGGAGACATATTCTGCATTTCTTGGCAGCTTTCGCTTCTTATACTTGACCCTGTATGTGTGATATGCTGACCAGAAGATGATTTGTTTGTAAACCAATTACACCGTCTTTAGGGAGATCACGCTGACGTCTGCAGGTAGGACAAGTGAAGCGAGGCTGACCTTGGAAGTTTCTATCCAAATGGTCTTAGAGGCAATGGTAACAAAAAGAATGCCCACAGCTGAGGCCCTTAGGGTCTTTGAAATTTTCATGGCATATGCTGCACGTTAAGAAATCTTTCGTTAAAATCTTAGAAAGAGACATGGCTCTTAAGGACAATATCTAAAAATAAAGAAGAGAAAGACATGCAACAATGTTTAAATGAAAAGTCCCGTAATATAAACAAAGAAAGACATCCAACTTAATGTTTTAAAGACAATTCCCGTAATTTAAACGAAAAGTTAGAACGAACACAAACCAAAATAATTAATAATAAAAAGATGTCAAAGACGGAAGTGAAAAGGAAACTATTAGAATAGATATGCAATTAAACATAATTGTAAGCTATCCAGTGAATTATGATATAAAAGAAGAACCAAAATGGAATAAATTCTAAAAAAAATGATGTAGCCGAAATATCACCGAGTAGGTATGATGATGAGTGAATAATACAATCCTAACTCGGTAACAATGTGTTATATTTTTACCACCCTACAGAGACACAAACTGTAGCAAGCATCATCCCAGTACATTATCAGACAATTATCAGAATTATATTCCCCATATGATGTATTACGATATATTAGGAGTGGGATTTACCCCTACTTTCTCTAGTTATATTTCTTTTTGTGACAGGTACACGCCCCCAGTCGCCATTAGATGTGCTGTCTCTCTTGACACGTACACCTGGTCAGGTGAGGCGTTCAGTGTTCAAGGAGACTTCAAACTACATCTTAATCAGCAATTTTTTGGGTTATTTCTATGTACAATACAAACATGGTGACATATTTTATCGCTGTTATCTGACTGAATTCAGTTGTACTGATATGGTAGCAGGAGTGTATAACATAGATTAAATGCAGCGTGTACATAACGTACAGTACTGGGCCTTCCCCTTAATGTTGCAGTTTTGATTAAATAACCGTACATGTACTTTGATATTAGAGATGAATTTGAGAGGAAACATCCATACATTCGCCCACCGTGGCTAGTATTAATGTAGACGAACAAACCTTTAAATGAATATCTTGTCGGATTTATGTATGTGTTACATGTTGAACTTTCTGGTTTACAGAAATCAGTATAAGGATCAGTGTAGGAATTAGTATAGGAACCCTGGGTGTCTCAACAACCGCAATTACATATCAACTACCACAATCACCTCTCAACAACAGCAATATATTCCACAACTTGCGCATTATCTCTTCTAATGCATTATCTCTTGGTCTACAGCTGATCGTGGTCTATAAGGATTAAAAGTCTGCCTTGATTCAATCTTGCCTGGATTACATATACATGTACAATGTAGGCAAGGGGTGTGGGCAGTTCGAGAAGACCGCTCTTTCTCTGCGGGAAAAAGATCCTCTGTGAATCGAAATTTGGTTTGAATTCTACATATATGTCATTTCTCATAGGGTCAACTGGGGTCAAACGGTCAAATATTTCAGGTGAGTGTGGCTGTTATTTGTTTTAGAATGTCAAAAGGGAACCACATGCCCAATTTCTTGCTTTTATTCGCCGTTTTTTTCGTTAAGCAACCCTGCTGTACACTTCTCCATGCTTTGCGTGTTGTCGGAGTGGGGTTGACTCACCATGGTTCAGTGCTGGTTGATGAGTGCCTGATGCACATTTGCTCAAGCATCAGGACTATACGGCAGTTTGCACTAGGTATATTGGCACCAACTGTCGTTTGAATTATTGGACAGATAACTAAGTAAAATGCGTATGCAACTTATGTTTTTTTTTTTCATCAATACACAATCAAGAGACACCTTAATCGGGAAACTTAAGTGTGTGATTGTTTTAGCGATTACAAAAACCGCCATTGTGATTTCTTGCCTCATCTAAAGCAGCGAGTCTACAAATTGGGGTTTTCGGAAAGTAAGGCCCGCCTTTAGTTTTACTCAGCTAGTCCTAAATGTGTGTTTACGGTTATACCTCTATCCTTCATTTTAAAAAATTGGCCAAATTTTCGTCAATTATCGGAGTCGCATGGGCTACCGCAATGTGCATGCATATCCAATTTGCAATTCACAGTTGTTGCAATTTTTCGTCCAAGTAACCGAATATGCATTAAGCACTTGTTAAACAGACCCCGAACAATGAGAATCGAGCAGTTGTTCACAAAAAGAAAATCAGACAACAAATAACAATAAAAGGAGAATGGCCCCACTGGGGCATGAAGCCAGGACATTGCGTTATTTGTACGACGTTATAACCAACTGAACTATCAGGCTTTGCCTACAAAACGGTTTACGAAAAAAAAATTAAACGAAAAAAATGTTGAGAGATGTTGTGTTATCATTTTGTTTTGTTTATACTAGTACTTCTATCATACGCTGTACCTTGAATTGCATTTATAATAATAATACATTGAGCACAGGAATATTTTACATTTATTACTTCTTCTCGTTGAGATCCTTATCTTCACATGAATACACCTGTTTATTAATATATAATAGTGTCGTCTTTGCTTTGACAATTACCCACATAAGGAATAAAATATAGCGCGAACCGCGAACACCAGGCTGTAAATCATCCACGTCCACTGTGTTAATTTAAATTACAGTGAACCTCAGCACTCGAAATTGTGAGTGTTTGAATATCGGGCAGTGCTCCCCATTATAAAAGTAGGGATTATAAAAACGGAATTAACATACTACACTTGTACATGTAGTCTGTAGTATATAACAGAACAGCTGGTGAGATATAGGGCAAAGCAAACAGTGAAATGAAGACCAGATCGGGCATCTGCTTATTATTAGTGACTATCAATATTCTGGCGATATATTTTCTTTGGAACTGCACCAGGACTGGCGATATCTCCGTCCAAAACAAAGATGAAGGTGGAAACAGACAGATGGAATCTTCTGAAAATCTCATCAGGAGGCATGCAGGAGAATTATTTAAAGAGGACAGTCAACAAATTAGTCTTGGGGATTGTATGGTGCCAGAGATTGTATGTGAACTAAAGAAAAATGATTCTGAACTTTGGTATCATATTAAAAGATACAGGTACATTATAAACAGCCCCTGCAGGAATACAGACGACGTGTTTCTCCTTGTGCTAGTTATGTCCGATCCTCGTGATTTTGTCACCAGGGATATGTACCGAAAGACGAGTGGGAGCGTTAAAGACGTTCTTGGAGAAAAAATAAAAACTGTATTTGTCGTCGGTCAAACAAATGATTCAGACGTGGAACGTAGGATATTAGCAGAAAATTCTGTACACAGAGATATCATCAAAATGACATTTTACGACACCTACAAGAATTTCACTCTAAAGACACTATTGGCCATGCGATGGGCCATTGATTACTGCGCAGGTGTAAAATTTGTCTTAAGGTGCAGGCACGATGTTATCGCAAATTACCGGGAGATTATTAGATACTTGAAGGATCTTCCAAAATTCAAGACGGAAACGTTATTCACAGGCTATTTGTACCCGAAGGGGAGTTCTCCTTTTCGAATTCTAACACAAAAATATTACCAGTCATTTAGGCAGTACAGTGGAAATAAATATCCGGCTGTCCTGTCAGGGTTTGCTACAGTAGCCTCATTCCAAGTCATCAGTGTCCTCCATTCAGCCTCGTTTTGGAAACATCTCTTCATTGAAGATGTGTACCTGGCCACGCTGGCGCACGAAAACGACATCGAGCTTGTCCACAATCCAAACTTTTGGTTGACAGTACCTCCAGAATTAAAGAAGGATTCTTGTCTTCTCTCAATGCCGTTGGCTATTCACAAGGCACCTGACTTTAAATTTTGGAGTGTTTTGGATGATTTTGGAAAAACAGATAGTTCAAAACTGCAGTCACGAACTAGAGTTGCGTGAACCTTGGGGGCACATGTAAGTTATTCCGCGGTTGCAAGGAAAATAAAGTCAACATTTGTGTACTTGGATTTTCCCTACAGAATGGCATGTGAATCTATAATCACTGAAGGTAGTAAATGTAATTCAACTTGTTTTCCACTCGCCGCATTTGCACTGCAGCGCACGTACCGGGGTCACACTTCAAAAACATAAGAAACAAAAACACATTGCAGTAAAATATTCCAGACGTTATGCAGAGTACGGCCGAGAATTAACTTTGAGGGTTACAAAATTTTCGTGAGCACCATGATGGTAGGGTCACAACCCGATGCAAAAAAATTACAGAGAGTTTAATGAAACAAAACATACCAAAGTAAATAACATTCTTCAATGAATAACATATATAATTCAAAATAAAAGATTGACCGTCCTCGCAGGTATGTGTTTCGATCACAATTTATTATTAATAATATAATACAAAAAAAAAACATTTTGTCATTTTGATTGGAAAACAATCTTTTTAAACGGGAAAGCAGACGGAACTGTTACGAAGCTGTGTCGGAGAATTAATGAATACTAAATAAAATCCAGATTAGAATTGATGTTTGTCGGTTGGTGTTTGCAATATTTTATATCAGGTTCCGTAGTTCACAACTAACCATATTCGAGACACGATTAATACTATTTATCCTGTACTCCCCTAGTAATATACACACGTATATAAAACCTACATGTACTCCTCAGTTTTCATTTCTAAGAATCACAGAATTTGCTTGAAAGAGCATATTTACAATGCGTAATATTTGTAAATTAAAATACACGTGATACATAAATACTTCAAATTCCATGATGCTGAGTCACAGCAAACAATTCTCGTCTTTATATACAAGAAGTTTGCTGAAAGTTCTTTATTGAAACAAAACGCAAGTGACGTAAGAGCTATAAGGTGTTTACATGGCCATTTTATATGTTATCTAATAATCAATAGTCTGTATTCACAAACATATATTTGGAGGCCATTGTAAGCTTAACAGTCACTCATAATTCGAAGAATTTAATTTGGCCTTTATTTTCTCCAACTACCAGTTGTCCAAGACGATTTATTGCAACATCTTTCGGACCATCAAGTCCATTTTCTTTGGTTAAAAGAAACTTTTTGAATTTCCCATCTAGTGACACGAGGTGAAGACGATGGTTGTTGAAGTCTGTTAGAATGATGTCTCCATTATCCAAACAGCATGCGCCGCACGGATCTTTCACCTGCCCGTCTCCGTCACCCTGGGTACCATATCTGTATTTAAGCTGGAGAGTGGAATCGTATACACGGATGTGATCATCTCCTTTGACGATGACGTCATCATTGACGTTACAGTGGATGTATTTGAAATATTTACCCTCTGGGTCTGGTGTTGTCTGCAGGACCTTGCCCTCCTTGTGGTGCACAGTTAGAGTACTGCTACCTGCCATTACATAGTGACCCTTGCTGTTGACCGCTACTGCTTCAAGTGATTCACTGTGGAATGTTCTCACGCGGTCTCCTTTCTTGGAGTAGATAATGATTTCATTTGACACCTGACATCTAGTGACGATGTTATCGTCATCATCAATGGCAATACCAGCAAAGGCGTCATTTTCTGCTGCTCTTGGGTTTGGAATTGTGCCCTGATGGACAAAAGTGGAATCGTAGATGTGAATTCTATTCCGTGAATTGTCCTTATTACAAAATATACCAGTAAGAAAATCACCGTTTGCATCAGTGGCCACGTGACTGATAAACTCCAGAGGAGACTTGGTCAGTTCTACTTTGAATGATGTCACTAGTCTTCCACTCACGGCGGGAACTACGTTTCCAAGGCAGCTGTTGATATAAGCAACGCACTCCTCCTTGTCGTTAGTGCTAAGCTGTAGCTGGGTCATGGCTGCGGGCAGGGTCGGGATGTCGAGAGTCTGGACGCTGTGACTGCTTTGCTCACAGGCCGAGGCCATTTGGAGGACATCTATATCGTTGCCATGGTTAATGAGTTTCCTCGAGAAGTCTACAGCGTCTTTCAGTTGGTTTTGCTCGGCGGTAGCAGTTGCAATTAAACCATTTAAAATGTCTAATTTGGCATTTGACATGGCATCTATTTCTCCCAGGAGATCATTGGCACGTTGACGGGCCATCTTAATAACTTGCTCCAATTGCTTGTTTACTTGACCCTTTGCCTTCTTTCTTCCCATTTCTACTGATAATTTCTGGTCTTCAGCTGCTGTTTTAAAGTGATCGTACCGTAGACTTTTATTCTCGATGGGCTTCACGCAGAGTTCTAGTTTCTCCTTGCGTTTGTTGGCAGCAGTGTTGATTCTAAGGCAGCCATTGGTGTTCTAAAACCATACAACCGACACAGATGAACTGTTTACACACTGGACAGTAGATTTCTACGGGGTCTTTGTTGTTGTGGTCACACAGGAATTTTTGCCGGGCACGCAGCTCTGTCACGTATTCGTCGCTGTCAAACTGGTCGACAGGAAACAGCTTGTGGTCACGACTGAAGTTATGAAGCACATGATCCGAAGAACAATCTCCACACATGCTTTCCTCACAGTCCAAACATCGTTTTGTTGCCGTTGGTGGGTTGGAGACATTTTTCATGCAACATATCTTGCATTTCTTGGCAGCCTTGGCTTGTTCTACTTGACCATGTGTGTGTGATATGCTGAGCAGAAGGTGATTTGTTTGTAAACCACTTACACCGCCTCCAGGGAGGACACAGTGACGTCTACAGATAGGACAAGGGAAGCGAGGCTGACCTTGACAATTTCTGTCCAAATGGTCTTGGAGGCAATGCTGGCAAAACGTATGGGCACAGCTGAGGACTTTAGGGTCTTTGAACTTTTCATGACATATGCTGCATGTAAGGAAATCTTCCGTAAGGATCTTGGACAGAGACATGGCTCCTAAGACCAAGATATGAAAATAAAGAAATGAAATACATCAGATAAAAGATGAAGATTTGGTAATGGAGGTAACCATATCAAAAAGCCATATTTAAGTACATGCAATGTAAGGTATGCAAGTTGATGTTAAAATAATCAAGACAAGTGCCGACACATGAAAGAAAAGTCATGCAATGTCTTCAATTTTTATAGAGAACCAAATAAGCCTCTTTATTATGCGTATGTAACAAAAATTACTATAGGATGAAAATGAGTGCAGTAATAAGACCAAACACAAAACAAAAAAAAAAAAAGTAGAAAGAAAAAAGAAAGGCGGAAGTACAAATGAAACTGAACTAATAGATATATAATTAGAATTATTGTAATATATCAATTGAATTATGAAATAAATGAAAACTGAAAATGAAAAAAATTATTTAAAAAAAACGTAGGTACCCGAAATATTACAGGGTAGGTATTATGATGAGTAAATACTACAGACTTGACATTTAATATGGAATAATTTTTTCCAAATCATTTTTTATCAGTTTTTTCCTATTTTGCTGACTGATAAATAAAAATAAGGATTAAAATCGTGTTTTAATAACTTTTAATTATATCTTTGATGTCATTGTGACATCAGTTCATTAATGGAATTCGCCAGAGAAGCAAACAAAAACACATTGCCTATTCCATGTCATACGACAACAATTAAAAGAGATATTTTGGATCTCCATATTTTCCAAATTGTTTTCTGTAAAAGAGTTACACGCCTCACAAAGAACCCCCATGTCAGTGTCTAGGCACAGTAATGGTCGCTGTTACGCTTGACCTCTTCTGTCTGCTACCATCGCTCTCAAGTGGCAAGGCATTCCTTGGGTTAGGTTTTTAGAGTTCAATCTGGAATAACATTCCAGGCATCGGTCAAAATCTGTCCAATTTGGTCCAGTTTTGTTGTAGGACATGTAGGCCATTGATTCGGCGAGTAATGGCCTACCCACATATTGTCTGTGTGGTTCAAATTTGGCGATTTTGATTACCAAGGTAGCTGCTCATTCCCTTGGTTCTGTAAGTAATTGTTATTAAAAGTGCTTTGTTTGTACCGGTAATTTCACCGTGCAACCTAAAATTGTTCCTAAGGTGACCCCTATCGAATGATAGTCAAGTGGTTCCCAGATTATTCCTTTATTTGATCTGGTTCAGGTTTTCGTGGATGACCATCATTGGTGTTTTGGCACCAATGTGGTATCCACTCCAATTACTGACGCGGTTAATGACCTTGGTCACTTTAGACGCGGCACACGCTTAGTCGTTGGCTTCTTCTGGACGTCTGGAAACTCTGTTTCGACTGGTTGAGCGGTGCAGGTGAAATCTGACCTCAATAAGGAAAGCCACGAGGTTTCAGTGTTCAACTCAGAAACGGTGAAAGTCCCCAATTCATTAGAGAAACATTGAACGGTGTTTTGCTGTTTACAGTGGGTTCCCCTGAGGTCGACTGGTGTTCTAACCAGCTTAAACCAGATGGGTGTTAGCTAAGGGCCTTGAAAAATGCGTTTTGGTGACAATCTAACCCTCATTCTGAACGGACTGGGTGGTGTTTGTTTAGTTGCAACAGCATATCCCGACAGACAGTGGGTCCTGTACCCTGGTGGTAAGATTTCAATTCATTGGGTGTGGCCTCTGTTTAGGTACATCAGTCTGGGCATTACTCTATAAAACTGTGCGGACCGTTTCGTTTGGCGCAATTATCTATCTGGCAATGTCTGACTTTTTCGCGCCATTCTGCCACAGATTAACAAAATTGCAGAGCACTGCATAGCTCATTTTACACCTTGCAAAACCGACCACTTGCATGCAAAAATTCAGATTCTTCTATGCAGCAGTTGCCGACATATGGATACTTTTTTGACAGAACCATGCTTTGCCAAAGCCAAGCTTTGACCTGCCCAAAGGAACACTACCCAATTAAATCACTGCATATTACACAATGCAGCAGCGCAACAAACCTGGTATTCAGTTAATTGGAACCGACACACCTGACTACACACTTCTCCATTCACATATCTTATATGAAATAGGTGTTTTTTGAAAAAAGAATGCATTTTACTTATAGGCATACCTTCCAAATTGAAATATTCCACATTGAATGTCAAGTCTGTACAATCCGGACTCGGTAACGACGCCTTATTTTTATACCAACCTACAGAGACACAAACTGCAGCAAGCACCATTCCACTATACATTATCATACAATTATCGGAATTATATTTCCAATGTAATGTATTACAATATATTAGGAATGGGATTTACCTGTACTTCCTCCAGTTATATTTCTCTCGGTGGCAGGTACACGCCCCCAGTTGCCATTAGATGTGCTGTCTCTCTTGGCACGTACACCTAGTCAGGTGAGGCGTTCAGTGTTCAAGGAGACTTCAAACTACACATTAATCAGCAATTTTTGGGTTATCTCTATGTACAATACAGACATGGTGACATATTTTATCGCCATTATCTGACTGAATTCAGTTGTGATACTGATATAGTAGCAGGAGTATATAACATAGATTTAGAATGTAGCGTGTATAACATACGGCACTGGGTCTTCAGCTTAATCTTGCATAATCATACTTTTATATTAGCCAACCGTGTCTAGTATTAATGTAGACAAACATACCTTCAAATGAATATATTGCCGGGTTTATATATGTGTTTCATGTTGAACTGTTTGCTTTACAATCGGAATCAGTACAGGAACCCTGGGTGTCTCATCAACCGCAATTAGATATCCACTACCACAATTGCGCCTCAACAAAATTAAAATGGCTTTAGATTTTCAATTTTTACCTTCAATCAAGGAAAAAGTGTCCAAACACCACTTGAACAATAAGATATTGTTAGAAAGAAACCAGAGTAATTTTTAGCCTGCAAGTTAACTCGGGGAAAACTTCCAACAACTAAACACAGTCTAAACGTTTATGTTAATAATATGCAAGATGAAGAACATGGAATATATATATATATATATATATATATATATATATATATATATATATATATATATATATATATATATCAAAATTGAGTCCTTTAGTAAGACATATAGAAGTCAATTAGGACACATTTACTTGAGCCCTTTGACACAATGAAACTAATGCTGTTTAACGCTGTTTGTCAAAAATAAGAGAAGAAAGATGTAATTTGTTTAGAAATTTGTTCACCTCGATCTTCTGTTGCTTGTCATTTGTTTGGGATGAAGTTCGATTTCAATAAATTAATAGCAACTGAAAAAAAAAAAAACGTTTTTTTTTCTTCTACCAAGCACTGCATGACAGCCAACAGTTAAACGCATTTATCAAATATGCAGAGGAATTATATCTATATATTTAATCCAACTGTCCACTTACAAAGGTTAGGTGAAAAATGTATTGATTGGAGCCGATAAGGACTGGCGCGTGACCTAGAGGTTTTAAAGGCCGCATTCAGAACAGTGGACTAACTAGTCCGCGGGTCAAATATGGCGACCGACTAAAAAACTCGCTGTTGAATCCGCTAATAGACACTGAATAGCAACAACAAAAAAGAAAAAAGAAAGAAAGAACGAAAGGGAATAGTTATAACAAATGAACATAATGCTGATTAACTCTTAAGGTGAAATAAATTATGGGAAATAAATCAGCAATATTAATAAGACACAAAATTTTAAACAGAATTTAACAAAATACATATACAAAAATAAATTAGAAGGGGAAAAGTGGTATTATTCAAGTAAGATATCGATCTTTCCTCTATGGAAAAAGGCCGTCACGATTCCAAGATACACTCGCGATACAGACTTGGTAAGTGTTTACATGGTCGGTGGTCCAGATGATTATTATAATTACTAGGGAAATTAATCAGTTTCAATCTCCATTATCAGAGTACGTAAAATTCTTGAAACTTAAGGGCCGTTTACAATGAATTTTTTAGACCTAGCTTACGCGCATTAACTCCCCGGGGACTCTTTGCTGAATGCAATCAGATTAACAAGCTTACTCACCTGTCCTAGCGTTGAGTAGAATATAAAAAATGCGGTGATTATACGAGTACGTTGGAAACAAGAAAAGGCGTGTTAGTTAAGCTGATTGCATTCAGCAAGGGCCCCCCTAGAGTTAGTGCGTATTAGCTATTTCGACAAAATTCATTGTGAACTGTCGTCTCGGCAACAGTTAATATGGCATACTAGCTGGGTGGGAACGGGAAACATGGTGAATTTAAATTTAGTCATAAAAAATAATAGAAATATTATAATTAAGTTATATTAAAGTCTAACGTGCATGGATTGGGGAGCAATATAAGTAGGCTATATAGAAAACCGCTACCATGCACGTGCATGTATCTCGCAATTGTGCCTGTTCGGTACAGTGTATACGCCTCAGCTATAGCCTCTAGCATTAACACGGTACTATCATCAAACCGATACTGAATATACCTAGAGGGAGTTTTGACATATTTTCAAGTCAACAATATAGCATTCAACGGTAAGCCCTCCAGTTTTTCCTGCATCGCTATATACATCACACCTATCACATGAGATGTGCGCTAAGATCAATATACCTTTTTTGGTGACGCATGCGCAGTGGTATTCCGTCCAACACCTGACACTGTCAACCTGATACATGAAGGCAAGGCGGTTTGTCGGGTAAGTAGAGGATGTGGCCAAGAAAATATGTATAAAAAGGATAGAGACAATACCCTACCTAATATATGTTGCCGTCCGCGGTATTAAGTCTCTGTACTACGTGTGTAGAGGGGGAGGGGTGATTTGGAGAGAGTTGTCTCGATGCGACACCTCACTGTGCTAAGTACAGTACTTACTGCGATACGTATGCAGCAGTGATGCCTAAGTTACGCTGAGTTTGGAGAAAGATAATTTATAATCACAATACGTTAGACCGCGTGCATGTTGACCACGGGCACTGATGCAGAAATACCCCTGTATGTGTACCGAAGACTCCGCGTTATTATTATTATTATCTTTTTTGTATGGAGTACTTGTATTTCTATAAACACAGCACATGTTGCTTAATGTTTAGGTGGAGGGATCAAGAGTGTGTGTATGTCTTACATCATCTGAAGCCTATTAAAGTAAATATTTTGTTAGAGAAAAAAAAAAGAAACAGTCACCTTGTCTCAGTTGAATGACCCGTAGCAAAGCACATGGAAGGTGGTATACCCAGTACACCGCAGTCGTACAGGGCCGTTATTGTACGACTGCGGTGCGGCATATTTTGCTGGTGTGGGTCTCTCTCTCTCTCTCTCTCTCTCTCTCTCTCTCTCTCTCGTGCACATACACGCACACACACACACACACACACACATACGTGCACACACACACACACACACACACACACACACACACACATTACCCCCTGTCATAAGATCATAGCCAAATTCAAGATCTCATATCTATATGCCATTTCAGTATTGCCAGGTAGGCCTATCTCAATATCATATATAAAAAGTGCAGTTGTCTGTGCCGGTATGTAGTGTAAAACATAAACAGCATACGCCCCCTATTTTCCGGTGGACTCGTTTTATTAATGTACTACTAGTATGACGTCCTTGGGAGGCCTAATTGGCCAAATTATGACAGCCACTAGGTTTAATGAACGGTTAGGCCACCCCTTATTCATATAGAGTTATTATTCCCTAACCCGCGAATACTGGTTCAGGGCCAATAAAAAAATATTACAACCTCTGCAATGGAGTTGCACGATGATGAGAAGTTATATTGGTTGCACAAAATGTTTGAATCAGATATTTAGTTTTAGTATATTGTTTTCGATACTGTATATTTTTGAAATTTAAAAAAATCGGCTGTATGAAGAAAATGTGAAATATTTTTTACCAAGGTTGAAAAACAAGGGTAAAAACGGGTGATTTAAGACAAGGAAATAATTAATTTGTTTATTCTATGTAGTCGATAATGTAGTAATTATGATAATGATGACGTTTATTGCTCAAATACCGCATCCAATAGTATACATTTCAATGTTATATTTAATAGTCATAATGTTCTATACAATTAAAAATTCTTAAAATACAACGTTATGCAATTCTAAATCTACTTTCTCTGACTTCAAATTAAGCTACTAGAATACTAAACTGCTGTTCACAACAAAGGACAGCTAAAGGTATTAAAGTATGAAATAGATGCCCAGATAATCATAAGCCTCCCCTATTCTAATGAAATAAGTTAATTATTCATGAGACAGAAGAGATATTATGGTAACAAGCAAGCCTGGTTTTATATCCGAATATCTGCGAGCATGTGAAGTATTTATGGTTGAAAGTTTTAAAATCGAATCTTACGTTGAGATTGTGAATGGAAATGAGTTGCGAAAACTAGAAAAGCATATCACAAAATTTAAAAGATAATCATTTGCCTCTCCTATTCTAAGGAAATAAGCTTACGATATGCTATACAGGATTTTCGCATGAAATCTACTCGCGAAAAATAATATTTGCCAAGTCATATTACAGAAGACGATTTTCGCCATCTTATATTTTAGTATAAAGAACGTGTTTCAGGACTAAATGTAACTCCATGAATAAGATTTTACGTATTTCAGACAATTTAATTTTTTTAAAATGATCTATAAAAAGATAAAAAGCACCAATATTTGAAAAAGTCATTCTAAATAATGTTTTGTATTGAATATGTCGCACTCTGCTCTGTCTATAATTGTAATAACAATGGCATCTTGAACGGAATTTTTCTCACCCCCCCCCCCCACATATATCTTTATATTGTTGTGTGTATTGTACATGTAGTTACGTGCTAAGTAGGTCAGTATTAAAGTTTAATATTTAATACAAAGTTTAATATTGATCTCTCGCTCATATTGGTGACTTGCTCCCATGCTAGATAGGGAAGATGCAAAAGATGTTTGTCCAGGTTCTTGACTAAGGGCTCATTTCCAATGAAACTATCGTTCTCCGTAGATCGATCCAATTCCGCAAGGACTCTCGCTGAAGGCAATCAGTTTAGCAGAGTAACACGCCTTCTTCTGGCGTTGAGTAGAATACTGAAAAGCTGGCGATTATATGAGTACGCTGGAAACAAGAGGCGGCGAGTTAATCTCTTAATCTGGCTGCATTCAGCTATGGTCCCTGCGGAGTTGGATCGATCTACGTGGAACGATAGCTTCACTAGAAATGAGCCCTAAAATGGCAATGATTAGACCCCATGATTTAGGTTCTGTGTCGTTTGATCTAGATTTGTATCTTAAATGCATGCAAGTAAGTCTATATTACATTGCACCAGCAGAGAAACCTATAATATAACAGTTTTGAATAATTCATAAAACAGATAACCGCAGTTCTAAGTGTTGGTATACGGACATGAACAACCATACCGTGATCATTTACCTCTTTAGAGGTTTAAAATCTTTTTGATCTCCCAATCCCACAAAAACTTAAGGGATAACACCCACTCTACCTTCAGTAGGTCTAAATTTAAACAGTTTGATTTCAAAACACATCTTATTCAGTTTTCTTTATTTAGCTTTTTATACAGCCCTTTTTAAATACCTGTGCTTATTGTGATCATATTACATAACCCTTTCTTTTCATTTTTTTTATTTGCGCTCTTGCATTTGTACAACTTCAGGCTTTCGGTTGCTTTGATTTTGAATAAATAAATTATAAGCTTATCATATTATGAATTCATATGATATATAACAATGCGGATATAAATATAGCTTAACAACACACTCACAACTTCTATCCTAATGGTTGTTTTTAACTAACCTCAGGAGATAACATAAATCAAAATGAAATCCACACACGCCTCACGTATGCTTATATGTGTACACGCATGAGAGAGGAAGAAGAAAAGGGAGAGGGGTAATAGTATATAAGACAGAATGTAATACTTCATATAAAGTGTATGTCACAGTTTCCACTTATCAAAAAAAAAAAAAAAATGTCAAATACACGTTTTGTGCATAATGCATGTCAATGACTGGTAGAATGACATGGGTGGTGACGTAGACATTCTAATTTTAAAGGAAAATACAAGGGAGAAAAGACTTGTGACGGGAGGACGCGGCATGCCAAAATATGAACGTTGCCAAAATAGCTACATCTCAGTTATGTATTCTACTGATAACTGCCAAAAAACAATTAAAGTTTGTTCAAAATTGTTTTCGAAGGTAAAGCAAAAAAGACATTTTGAAGTTAAAAAGACATCTGTGAGGTATGATGTGTGTATCGATAATGTCGTTTTTAACAGTAACGTAACAATATATCATGCCACCCACTCGATTTTACTACCTCACTACGAATAATTCTAATTAATTTTTTTAATTAAAATTTGAAATAAAACTTTGGTGAACAAACTAAAGAAAAGCGCTTTTTATTCGTGCATATCGCCAGACAACCTATTTCGGCGCAACACATTGCGTTAGATCTGCTGATGCAATGTAGCCCAGTATTTTAATTTTATGTGAGCTAATTAGGTGAAGATTTTGACATTCTTAAAATCTAATCTGACGATTAGATGTAAGTGAGAGTGAGTTAGAGCTAGAGAGGGAGTTTGACGAAATGTCATGCACTGGTCTCTTTAACAGCATTTTAACGAGTATTGTGTTGGCTCACGTGTGTGTGTGTGTGTGTGTGTGTGTGTGTGACAGTAAAAGAGAGAGTGAAGGAGAAAGAGGGAGATGGACATCTTACTTGTTACAATAAACATTTACTACTTGTTACACTTGTTACTTAATTTGTTAAACTTTCATGCACTAAAAGGGTTCGCAATTAATATTTGTCAGAATTTCCTCGTTCTCACAGCACGATAACACCATTCACATAATATTCCAAAATTTCATTTCAGCATCTACCGTCGAATCAAATGTGTGGAATTCGGCCACAACAAGCAAAACAGGTCCTTGGAATTGGATTCATTGGGCTCATTCCCTTTATATTGTTATTTTACGCTTACAATACATCGAGTAGTCAACATGCCTTCCAACTGGAGCTTCCGCCAATGGGTGAGCGAAGGCCAACTAGCAATGACGGAGAACTTGCGTTATTCAACGAGATGATGCGAGATTGGTCGCCAGAAAAACCAAGAGCTGTGATATACTATTTGATCAACGGAGATAATTTGTGGAGGCTCGAAAGATCGTTGAGACTTTTAAATAAGAATTTCAACCGAAAATATATGTATCCTGTTATCATATTCTATGAGAAATATTTATCAGATGAGGCATTATGGAAATTGCTATCACAGTCTCCCTCACCATTATTCTTCCAAAGAGTTACATTCACCAAGCCTGATTCTATCAAAGAACCTTTACGGGCTGCGGTAAAAAGAAGTTCATGTCCATACCCCTTGGACAAATCTCGGTTTCCTGGTTACAATCACATGTGTCGCTTCCACGTCCGCCTCGTTTTTGAAAGCCCATTTCTCGCAAACGTCACGTGGTATTGGAGACTCGACGACGACTCCGAGATTTTACGTTATATTTCCTACGACGTTTTTAAGAAGATGGAGAACGGCGGTTACATGTATGGCTACAATTCCGTCCATGAGGAAGACCCTTTATGTGTTGAACATTTATTAGGTAACGTGACTTATTACTTATTTAACCAACCTATAGAGCCGAAGAACTATTATCATTGGCCCAAGCTAGACATATTTTGGAACAACTTTGAGATTTCCAATGTAAAATTTTGGCGACGGCCAGACGTGTGGCAATTTATAGACTACATTGACAGGCAGGGAGGTATATATTATGATCGCTGGGGTGACGCACCAATCAAAACAGACGCAGTAACCATATTTCTTGACAAAAACCAAACGTATTTCTTCTCGGATTTGCGATATCGACACGGCGTCAAAAACGACACATGGATAGATACTTTCCTGAGCACAGATATCTTTGAAATACCCGTGGTATCTCTAGTCGGAATGGTGCTGTTGGTTTTAATTGTTTTTGTTTTCGTAGGACCATTCTCACGGTAACACAATCAGTGCGTTCCTTTCTCAGCCGATCGATTGCGCCAAAACGAAAATACTTAGGATTTAATAAAATATATATGATACATGTACCCTCTACCAGGGCGACAGATTGATTTTTCTCAGATATTCACAGATATGTCTCTAGCTAAATAGACAGTCATTTGGCTGTGTGGATTTTTCCGTTTTTCCCTATATAATCTGCCACACTGGTAGAGGGCATGATTCATGTACAGGGGTAGCACCAAATGTCTGTTCCTAGCAGTTTTCTTTACGTTCTTTTTTTTCCTTTTTTTTCATAATTACTAAGGTGCACCACACCCAAATCGATTGACAAAATTTATTTTTTTAACTTTTCAGTTAATACCACCACGAACAGTAAAAAATGAAATACCTCTAAAACGGGGTTATATATATAGATCGTAAACTTAACAGATTTGGAAGATATATGACCTTGGAGATTGGTGGAAAATGATGGAGATACCAAATGGTTTTGTTTTGGCATATAAAGTGTTTTTAATTTATGTCTTGTTTTTTTTTATACAGGTGAATAAAATTTCGAATAACCTCACTTTGTTGGCTTGCATTATGAAGTTAGTTTTTTCGTCTTTTTGATTAGTGACAAGCAGCGGGTAATGACAATTTTTTTTTGATTAAGGCACACATGCATGTACACACGCGCACACGGACTTACATTTGAATGGAAAGAATGGCACTTATAAACACGTTGTATGCGTACTCAAAAGGCCTACATAAAATTATAATTTCTCTTTTCCCCCTTCTTCCTTTCTGTTCGTCATTTTCCGGTTAACATACAAAGGTCAACTCTGTAGGGATTTCCCACCAAAATGGATTTCCGGGGGTAATAAGGCTTTAGTTTAAAATGGTCAGTCATTTTCACCAGCGACCATTCTTTCTATGCTCCTATGTAAATATCAACATCAAGTACGCTCCTCAAAATTATTTAAAAGGGGTTACATCGTTTTTAAGGTGTTTGTAATGATTAATAAGAAGCTGTGGATGGCACAAATAAGCATTTTGTGATGTTTTCAACCCATGGAGTGTACCTTTAATATGCGGTTGACAAATCGATACACCTGCATGACGTCATACAAGTTTTCACCTGGAATGATCTTGTTGAATAAACACCTCTGGGTCATAGCGAAATCGAGGTCACGCATATATGTGACACAATTTCTGTCGCAGACAGGGATGATATAGTAGTTCTGGTGAACCGGAGTGCCTTCAGGTAAATTTTACATCGGTATAGCTTTCTTCCAGTGATTTACTATGCGTTTGGCTAGCTAAGTCTCAAAATAGACTGTCAAAAATAAGCGTAAGGATGAGTATGAGCAGTTTGTAGCTGCAGACTCAATAAGCCTTTATGCCTCATTCTTACCTGATATTGCATTTACATGTAATGAAGAATGAATTCCTTTATTGTGAAGGCATACCTGCGATGTGCAGTGTACATCGCTTCTGTAAGAATCACATTGTATGTTGTAAGTAGACGTTGGATTCTCAGTCGCTTAAAACGCTACAATAGGTGCAATATCACGCGTGTTATAGGCCTAGTATGATGATAATCGTGCTTCGTGGGCCATAGCGACTATCTCCACACACACGCACACACTCACGCACACACACACACTCACACGCACACACACACACACACACACATAATGTCAGGCATAAAGGCGTTGCGTGCTAGGCCTACATATAACTTCGGAGGGTTTCGATACAGTTTTGTTGTTAGTTTAGAAAGAAAAAGCTATTTATTATTATTATTTATTTATTATTATTTATTATATTAAATGCTCAGCTACTGATGTTTAATGTTATGAACATTATTTATTTATTTATTTATTTATTTATTTATTTATTATTATCGTTACCTAACAGGTATGAGGGGATGTTGAACACCCTGCTGCTGCGTCGATCAAGGTCACGCTCTTTCCTCTTGATAACTGCACTGGTCATTTGTATCCTGACCGTCACATTAATTGTCCGCACACAGATGAGGCAAAAATCTGTTTTGAGGGACTTTAGGAATGACCAACAGTTGAAGGAGTTTCAGCGTGTGGTCAGCACTTGGCCCAATGGAAAGCCGAAAGCAGTCATATATTTTTTGACTTACGAGGCGAGTTTTTGGAGAATGAAAGTCGCCGTTCGTCATCTTGATACGTATTTTAATCAAAATTTTCAATACCCTGTGGTTGTTTTCTATGAAGGAAACGTCACTGATAGAGATTTGACTGATTTAACAGATATTTCTACATCAAGAATATTCTTCCAAAAAATCCACTTCAACCAGCCCTACTACTTGAATGTGTCAGTAGAGGAAGCCGTCAAGGACATCACGTGTCCAAAACCTGATCGGTCCCGTTTCCCTGGTTACAATCACATGAGCAGATTCCATGCTCGTCTGGTTGCCCAGCAACCGATTCTCGCCAACATCACGTGGTACTTCAGACTTGATGATGATTCGCTACTTCAGGATTACATCACATATGATATATTCAGGTTTATGCAGGATAACCATTACACCTACGGATATAACCTTGTCTTCTTTGACAATCCGCTCTGCCTCACTTACCTCAAGGAAAATATTACACACTATTTAAAAGTGAATTCAATTGAACCCAAAGAGTACAGTGATTGGCCAGATGGTGGGATATTTTACAACAACTTTGAAGTATCGAGGTTTGACTTTTGGCGAAGACCCGACGTTGTGCGTTTTTTGAAATTCATAGACGAAAGTGGTGGAATTTATCATTATAGGTGGGGTGATGCGCCTATTAAGAGTGCAGCTGTACTGATTTTCCTTCCGCGACAACAATTGTATCACTTTCGAAAAATTAAGTATTATCACGGGCCCTGGTATCCCGGGTTTGGAGAAACAATCACGTTATTTGAAGCAATTAAATGGATATCGGTGGGGTCACTGAGCACGTGTCTCGTTTTAGTCATTTTGCTATGTTGTTACCTCTATTTAAGAATTAGAAATAAAATAATTTCTTAGTAATGAACTTGTCGTTATATGATTTCAATCGCCAATGTTGTGGAAATACTATCTATTTTACCATTTTGATTCTTGTTGTAGCNGGGTTTGGAGAAACAATCACGTTATTTGAAGCAATTAAATGGATATCGGTGGGGTCACTGAGCACGTGTCTCGTTTTAGTCATTTTGCTATGTTGTTACCTCTATTTAAGAATTAGAAATAAAATAATTTCTTAGTAATGAACTTGTCGTTATATGATTTCAATCGCCAATGTTGTGGAAATACTATCTATTTTACCATTTTGATTCTTGTTGTAGCAAAAAATATGATATAGCACCAATACATATGATAAAACTTTGATATTTATTTTCATATATATTTACACGTTGCTTTCATTCATTATTTAGTTAATTTGTCTGTACACAATCCATTTACTCTAAGGGGTGAACCCTGGTGCGTCTGCGTCCACCGAAATAAAATGAAGATCTCACGGCATCTACGACAGAATTCCACCATCGTCTGAATCTAGATGGGGGCTTGCTTTGTTCAAACACATCGCGCCGAATGGGGAATTTCTGAAAATACAGCATTATCTCATTAAAGGTATGTAAATTATTTTTTGTGAATTAGTAGTGAGGAATGTTTCCTCTGAAAAAACACATATAAAGGAAGATTTTGATGACCTATTTTGTCCCCCCACAAACCCTAACCTCTACCAGGGTGGCAGATACACTGTATTATAGGGGAATTTTGAAAAAGTCGGAGAATGGCAGAGAATTAAATGACTAAATGACTGTCTATTTATCTTAAAGACATATCTGTGAATATCTTTTAAAAAATCAATCTGTCGCCCTGATAGAAGGTACGCAAACCCCAACTTACCGTTATCACTTGTTTAAAACATAAATATAAGTAAAGAATATATTTATAATGTTTTTAATATTCTCCTTTTTGCTAGCTTCATCTTATTTTTCGCACAAAGAATTTTTTTTTTTTGGGGGGGGGTCTAAAACGATATACATGTACCTTTTGGTTGTTTTCAAAGTTCCTCAGGCACTCTTCCTCAAACCTTATTCTTTCCTCTTTAATTTTCGACTCATCTTGCTCTTTGGCGATGTTGAGATTAGCCTGTAAAGGAAATTGCAATCTTTTTATACATAGGTGTTTGATTAAAGCAAACTGAAAAAAAAAAACATTTCAGTAGTCGGAAGAAGTGAACCTTTTAATCTCCGTAGTGAAACGGACAGTTCTGGGTCTTCTGGAAAACGGTCAGAATTCATAAGTTTACATTGATGGGCATCTATTTTTGTTTCGTTGGAAGACGGTCACAAATAGAGGATAGATCAACAAAGATAATTCGGAAAAAACTGTCAGAAAAGATATCTGGATCCGCCCAAATCTGAGAAATGGCATCAAACCTAGATGAAACTTTGATTCAGAGCAGTGTCATAGTGTTACTCATTTATTTCGAAATGTTGCTGGTACGTTACATTCTTGATCGGTATCTCTTGGAATAATAATAATAATAATAATAATAATAATAATGCAATTTTCAGTGTTGTTTACGTTCACATATACATGTAGATACTAAAACTACAAATATAGATTAAAAACTTACATAAAAGTAATTAAAAGTAAAAGTAAAAGTTAACCGAAATGTTATTCAAATAGGAACATTTTAATTCTTCTTAAAACAGTCACAGGGGGCATTAAAAGACAACCTTAACTTGTACATTATAAAATCTTTATAAATAAAAGCCCAACCACCATAACAAAGTTTCATTCTTATAGAACTTAAAAGTTAATAATTCATTTCCATAAGCCCATGTAAAATTTACTTCGGCGAAACAATTGATATCTCACTTTTTGTGTCTCTTCCTTTGCTTTCGGGGCCATCTCTCTTTTGACTTCTATCTGTTCCTCATCCAGGGAGATTTCTTCTGCTCCCATTATCTTGGACAGCCTTTCATCTACTATTTTCTTTGTCCTTTCTATGTCTGTAAGTTCCCTTTCGAGTTTGTTTTGTGAGACCTTGAAATGTAAAAGTAAACACATATTTTCAGCTGCTACCGCCTGATAAAATACAATGACATAACTAACAGGTGAGTTTACTGAATCTGTGGGATGCTTTAAAAGTTGAAAAATCGTATATATGACGAATTTTAACAAGCAAGCAAGTAACCCGAAATTAGAAATATAGATTAACTAAAAGGTTAAACAAGGCAGCAAAGCTGTCAAATGTACAGACAAAAAGCAGGAAATAACAATGCAAGAAATAGGCTACTGTCATTCTGATGTAAAAATACATTATGCTTAACTACAAATTCAACATCAAATTTTAATTATGCTCAACAGGTAATACCAATGTAAGTAAAATGTGTAACAAGCATAAGGCTTCAGGCCCATGGGAGTTCAAGTTCACACTTTGAAAATGCCAGAATGAAAAAAATGAAAATTTCACACAAAATTGCATAAATTCAATAATAAATGATAACCCAATTGAGCTGGCTTTCTAATTTGAACTGCATGCCAATCTTAAAAATCATACTTGAAAGTTAAAAATAATAAGTAACACAGTTTTCTTTTCATAATGTTTGTAGTAGCAGTGCAAAAAGATTTCTGTCCATTTTGATGTGACATTACGTAATACATTACAGAATAATTATCACCAATTTTTGATTATTGACTATAAATAGCATGGACATGTAGAAAATTTGATTACCATTCAGCTTCATGTCCATGGGAGCTCTGAGTCCCACAATGAATATGCCACACGATAAAAATGAATATTTCACTAAAATGTATAACTTCCAGAAAAAGAAGTCAATTAGACTGCTTTTCCAACTCAGGCTGCATTTTAGTCCTGTGTTTCTTTTTTGAAAGTTTGACAATCATAAGTAACATGGTTTTCCCATAATGGTCATCATGGCAGCAGCACCCAAAATTGTGTTTTCTTCTATTTTAATGCATTATAACATAATGCTTAACAGCATAATGACCATCAACTTTTTAATTGTTTAACTGTTTAATTGCCAGAAAAATTTACCAAAAAGACTGCATTGCTTACTGAAGCTGTATTTTAGTCCTGTGTTTCTTTCCTGTAAGTTTGAGAACAGTAAGTGACATGGTTTTCTTAAATGGTCATCATGGAAGCAGTGCCCCAAACAGGGGGTTCTTCAAATTTTGAGGCAATATTACATAATGTTTAACAGCATAATGACCATCAATTTTTAATAATAAAATATTAGTATCATGGACATTCAGAAAATATGACTAGCAAAGGTCTTCAGGCCCATGGAACTTCAGAGTCACACCTTGAAAATGCCAAAATGTAAACAAGACAGCACTGTTCTGAAATGGGTGTTTTCCCATTTTTAACAATTTTTAACATAAAACAAAATTAGCAGTTTACTGCCATTGTTATATAATCAACTATAATCAACCTGCGTTTTAGGAAGATTGACCACTCCTGTGAGTTTAATGACAATTGGTCTATCTGTTTTTCTTATATTGTGTTTACAGTGTTGCATATATGCTGAAAAGTGAAAAAACAGCATAACTTCTAAAATAATGGCCCGATCATGCTGATTTTCGACCTTGACCTGCGTTTAATGAATATTCATCAGCTCTGTAAATATAAAGCCAAAAAGTAAAACTGCCCTCCACTTATCGTGTTTACAAGGAAAGTGCACGGCGCCGACGGCGACGACGGCGACGGCGACGGCGCCGACAGACGCAGGTGATGGCAATATGTACAGACACATCTGTGTCTGTACATAAAAACAAAACTTGGGAGAAAAACGATGGCTTAATCTCCAGCTTAGCCCTTACCTTTTCCAGTCTAGCACCGGTGGATGGTGTCCGTGCTCTGAGTAACTCGGCTTTCATGGCTTCCGCGCGCTTGAGCTTTTCTTCAAGCAATATTGATAATTCCACAGGATCCCACGTTCTATCTGACGCGGCAAACCTACGTAAAATGCGGCTCGGGACTGTCTCGTAGTCCGTTGTGCAAAAGACCATAGGTGTCAACGGCCTAGGAGGAGGGGTGGGATTTCCACCTTCTGCGTCTATCCATAATGCCACCTGCTTTGCTCTAGGTTCTGGTCTCCAGTTTTCACCGTGGACTCTCAAATCCAACGTTTCATCATTCACTACATTCCAATCCACATCCCTGCCTCCACTAGCCATCTTTTGTGGATGAAAATAACTTCGGTGAAAAAGAAGTTTTGATTGAAGTGAAGTGAATAATGCAACCTTGGGGAATGACGTCATTGTAGCTGTGACGTATATGCGTCATGACGTTACGCCATGAACAAAAAAGTCGTCGTAAAAAGGAAAAATGGTTGTACTTAAAAATACACTTTTTTAAAATGCAAATAATAATAACAATAATAATCTGACTGACTGTCAATGTGTTTTAATTAAGCCATTATTATTGCATTTTGACTACTAACTAGCCCTAACATCAGGATTATTTGAAGGTGGGGGGTCCGCGGAAGCTGATTCACCCCCCCCCCTCCCCCCAACTGGCGTGGGGTTCGGGACCCGCTGAAGGGCCCCGAAAGATTTTGGTATTTTAGAGGGCGACAATGCCATTTGGTACGGTATAGAACTATGATTTAGTTAGTCAAAATTCTAATTTTAAGAGAGGACCAGAAATCGAAGTGGGTGTCAGGACCCCCCCACACACACACACCTGACCCCCACCCCTCTAAATCCGCCACTGCCTAACCTGTACTAATCATATGGGACCCTGGACTTCTATTCTGGGACTATCATTCCTGCAACACCGCTTTCAAAAATAGATTCTTTACTTGTTTAATCCTCTTAAAATAAAATTGATTATTACTATTAGGTTATATTCACTCCATCTTTTCGTTTTCCTGCAAAGTTCAAAACTCTACGCATTTTATCCGCATTCTTTGTATTGTTAAGGAGAGACTCCCATTGTTATTGTATTCTACTCTATAAGTGATAGACTATTGTTAATAAGACGACAGACAATGGAGTTCCACATTTTTGCGGGATGCCACGTTGACGACTCTGTCCCTGCAGTCTTCCGGAATCCAGCAAAATGTTCTTGGCAATTCTGACCAGGTCGTCCGTAGACACCTGAAGAAAAGATTCACAGTAAAAAAGTGTTCATCGGAGAGATTGTTGCTAGTGAAGCAAAACTGCAACCTTGAAGACCATTTATTTCTGCCTTGATCAGTGTTTGTTAAACTCTGGCGAAAGGCTGAAGTATACAAAGGCTGAGGCATTACAATATGTTACGAAATTTACAGGTATCAACAAAACATATATTACGCTTAAAATTATTTGAAAATGGTAAATTGTAAAAAATAAAAGATGGATGAATATGAACAAACGATAGTATATTACAAATTTCACAAATAAATAAGATATTCACATAAACAGTGCAAAAATGTAGGAGAAGGACCAGGAGGATAGGGGGTTAGGACCCCCTTTCCCTCCCCCCCCCCCCTCCACAAACACAATGGCTTTTTTTCAGTGGCGTCGGCCATAAGCACAGAACGCGGGGGGGGGGGGGG
>NW_019773731.1:0-16517 GCF_001039355.2 Lingula anatina | reverse complement strand
GGGGGGGGGGGGGGGGGAGGTGAGGGGCAAAGGAAATTCATATTCATATCTAATCGATATTTTTCTGAATGGTTACCCCCCCCTCCGTTTTTCAAAAACGTTTGTCACACACTCTTTCTCTTCCTTTCTACTTACACACGTGTTTGCACAAACACACATACATACACACACGCAGACGCACGCACTCACTCACGCACACACACACACACACATTTTACTCATTGCGCGCCTGGAATTATAAATGGCGCCCCTAGTGACACCTGTTGTCAGTTATGTTCAGATATCCGCGGGCACACAGCAAACATGCACGTGAACAAGCTAACGCTACTGTTCGATCCTCATCCCTTAAAAATAAGCACAGCTGTTATCCTGCTGACCCCTCATCTCATGGTAAGCCAAGCGTCCATATTTTGAAACTGAAACGTTTGCAAAGTTCTATGTCCATACCTTCCTAAACGCGGTTAAAGGCTGTCTCTAAAATATTAATTAAAACTTTACTTCTACAATACATCAAAGTAGAGCAAATGAATCACCTTCTGCCGTATCTATATCCGAATTAAAAAAAGATCCTTAGTATATGCATACATTCATTACAAGTACAGTATATAAGTTATAACACTGATGCGTCTATGAAGATCTACTAAAAAGATGTATTATGCAATCCAAGCTTTCGGCCCCTAGGCCTTCTTCAGGGATTTCCTTTCAAGAATATTTCTAATATTTCATTAAGCGTCATCATCGTCTAAAAAACACAAAATCGTCTTTTCCGTACATTTTTTAATGATTTTTCGACTTAAACTCCGTTCACATGAAAAATCTATTTTCTAAAAATCTATTTTCTATTCGCGGTATCTTGTGATCACTCCGAGCGCAGCCGAGAATTAATTACAGCTTTGGAAGTAACTGGCTCGCGCTGCCAGTAATTACGCCGCGGGGTATTCAGGGCACAGACCGTGATCACAAGATACCGCGAATAATAAATAGCTTTTTAGAAAATAGACTTTCCATGTGAACAGAGCCTTAAACTTCTCTTTTTTCGGTGTAAATAGCATAGACACCTGGCACTCTTAATAACTCTTAATAACCTAACAAGAGGACACGAGTTTGGTCGGTGATACTTGATAATTTGACCGTGTTTCCATATAGCCAGGCACTTAATATCCATGTATCATTCAGATAATAGTTTTACTTTTTAGTATCAATCATTACAGCCTCAGATTTCATTTTCAAATAATATTATAAATTTATGAAAGGATTTCCGTTGATTATGCAAACCATCCTGATGGAAATTCATGTGTATAGTTTGTCAATTATTTTGTTAAAAGATTAAACATTTCCTTTTCCACACAAAATGAAAGCTGGGATTAATTATATAAGCTGTACCTTACAGAGATTTCAGCCATTCCGTGACCTTCTTCAGTGTCTGTTGCTATGAGACTGAGCACTATGCACTTACATGTACGTCTCAGTAATTATTTAGTGTAGAAAATGAAAAGTTTAAACTTATAACATAATCATTCATAGTTGCCTGACGATATTGGATTGCGACTGCACTGGCCAATGTCAGGATCATAAAAGCACATGTGCCTTGTCATTCCGTCCAGCTTGTTAGACCGGGCGTGCATCTTCAGCCACCTATTAATTAAGTCAATAGATTAATTTTTTTTTCTTTTCGCTTCCATGACTCGGAAATTGTTGGGCAGTCATTTCTCTAGCCAGATGTATCAAAATGTGTTTAATGTAAAAACTGTCGCAGTGAGATTGATAAAAATTGCTATATCTCTTGTATTATCTCTATAGGTCTACTCCATCATTTAGCAGGAATGTGTGTTTAAATTGGAATAGTTTTTACCCTATGGTACCAGTTTAAATGAGTCAACTTAGAAGACATTAAGAGAGCGCATCCCTTTGGTAAATAAAACATAAAATGGGAATTATAAGAAAAAACGCAAGTAAGGGCAATGATAACAACAGCAATAATGTATATAATAATAATGATAACAAGAGTCCCGTCATGCGACGTGACTGTAAAACTTAATATCAGCGTGACATGTATAAAATCCCAGTTAAATCGGGACGCGCAACCCATTTATTATGCCGAGAACGTAACGGATTTCACTTCCATAACTCACAAAAGCATTCCGTCATGAACACGAAATGAACATCGCAATTATGGAGCACTAATAAGGTTATTTCAGTGAAAGAAGTTTTCACTTTTAATATTTTGGACACAATATATTAAAATTGTCGGTGACTAAGCAACCACATTTACGCTTTCATGTTTTCGGTATATAGCTTTGTGTATGTCACGTCACTGCAGCGTTGTGCATGACGCTGAATTCTGGCGCTGTGACAAACCTGACTTTTGTCAAGATGATGGGTGACAGTGCGTTGTCGATCATTCGTCATTGGAACGATTTGTTTAACCATACTTTACCACTGCCAGGCCAACACTTTGCAAAGCGCGGGAGGGGGGGGGGCAGAGACTATGATATCTAACTGTATTATTAAGTAACAGACAACGGCAGTTTAAGAAAAAAAAAAGGGAGGGTGGATTTGTAGATTTGCGTTTGTTATAATATTTTGGGGGATGGTGGGGAGGAAAGGGAGAAGGGTTTGCCCCCAAAACTAAGGGAAGACTTGACTTTGCCCCTCCCCCCCCCCCCCCATTGCTAAATGAAATTAGATTAACGGATTGACACGCCTCCTCCTGTTTCCAACATACTCGTAAAAACACCATATTTGTTGTATGCTACTCAACGCCAGGCGGAGGTGTATTAATCTGTTAATCTGACTACATTCAGCGAGAGTCCCCGCGGAGTTGAGTCGATCGACGTAGAACGATAGTTTCATTGGGAATGAACCCTACAATTACTCCCTGTTACCATTCTCCAGTCGTTATTTGTTATTTTTAAATCCATATGTCATCCCTCATTTTCTTTCTTTTTTCCCCCTCTACTCGGACATCATCAAAAGCCTCAATGTATTTTGCGCAGATCATCTTCTATCTCTTGGGTCATAACGGCTTGAATAATTTGCCCGGGCTCATTTTCTTCCCACAGTAAAGGATATTTAACCAGCAAATACACACCGCGCCTCGTCTTGGTAATTCTTCATATTAACTGCCAGATAGTCTCCATGAGAAGGATACGATAGGAGAGAGAGAAAGTAAAAAAAGAGAGAAAACATATTTAATCCCCACCCTCATCCTCGTTTCATTAATTGATAAAAAAGGCATATCTGTCTGATCCCAAGATGACCCTTTTCCGTCATTTTATTTCATTTCACAGTAAATATCTCGGAAGGCATTAATCTCAGACGACTTCTGATTAATGGAGGCAGTCGGTGTCAGCCACAGCAAGAAAAACGCATGATGGCCAAAAGTGGGGACCTGTGAGAATTTAAAAATAACGCCGGTGACTGTGGAGTATATAAAAGGCAGGCTCACAGAGTTAACACGTCAAAGCGGTTTTCTTTTCTGCTGCTGTTAGCCGTCCAACACACTTAGTATAATGAAGGTTGCAATTGCTCTTTTCTTGGCCCTGGTGGCAGTTTCCAGCGTGTGTGGAACATATGTTTATCCTGTATATAAAGGCGTCGTCGGGTGAGTCTTTGTGAATATATTTTAAGATCTTCTACCTCTATGCTTAGAACGACTGAATCAACCAAGGTTTTTGTCGTCTCTCTCTTTCTGGTTGTGGGGCGGGGGTTGTGCAGCGTTGTGGACAAGATTTCCTACAAGGTCCCTTAAAAATTTAATGGTTCTGTAAGGACAGACGGATGCTCAAAGAGAAAGAAGTGAAACAATTTTTAACTTAGACACCTAAAATTTTCCTTTACTTGGTTTTATTACAATCAACAGATTGCCATTGAGAATGTTTTTTTATTCAAATAAAACTGCATCATAAATTATCGCCTTTGTTCTTTTCTTTCTCTAGTGTGGGTAAGGCTGGCGGTTATGGGTAAGTTGTATAAGTTATTGCTTTTTACTTTTTTCATTATATATAAAAGAACTTGACTCTTGACTTCAGTAAGCCCATATTATTCATCAGTTTTAGTGTTTTCATTTATTCACTGACTCATGTACAATCAATAAGATGTCTTTAATTTGTATTCATTTTGAGCGTAGCGTTGGGGATTCGGTATTTCACGGTTTTCACAGCCGAGCCCATGTTATTAATATATTTTGCATTTTTATTTTTTACTAACTTACATCTGTAATAAAACGCAATTTTAAACTTAAATGCTGTCCCTATTTCTCCTTCCAGCGTGGGTGTAGGAGGCTATGGCGGCGTTGTAGGGTAAGTCCATGTAACAACTGCATTTTCAACCTTTTTATGGTTTCTTGCTCTGTAAGTGTCCAAAAGAAACTGTTTCTTGGAGGGTCATAAAAAACTTGTTCATTGCATAGGACCAGTACGGGTCAGTTAAAAACAGTACAGCGTTTGCACATATTTACCGATTTTTCAAACTGTATTTTATACAAAATATTGCACCTTAACCTTCAATGTTTCCGTTTTCTCTTTTCCTCTAGAAAAGCTGGAGTTGGTCTCGTCGGCGGTGTGGGGTAAGTCTTCGTTGTAACGACTTTTATTCACATTTCCTTTATTTCCTACCTTATTCGTTTTCAGAGGAAAATGCGTCTTTAATCTTTTGAATATTAATTTTTCTGATGCCAACATTCATATAAAAAATTAATATGGCCCTCAAATGTTACTGTTTTCTTTTTTCTCTAGAAAAGCTGGGGTTGGCCTTGTCGGCGGTGTTGGGTGAGCATGTGTTATAACATTATAACAGAGCTTTTGCATTTACGTTTATTCCTTTCTGGATTTTCTTTTATTTTGTTTGTCATATTTTGTACGTGTTTGCATACAACAGAAACCTAAAATAAAACATATCCTAAAATGTCACCGTTTTCATTTTTTCTTTAGAAAAGCTGGAGTTGGATACGGCGGCGTTGTAGGGTAAGTTTATATAAAGCCTACAGTTTTTTTTTTTTTTTAATTTTTGTTTTCTCTCCTTATGTTCAAAGGATAAAGTTTCTCTTGTATACCTGGAATATCTATATTTCTATTGCTCCTCGTTCCAATAAAAGTGTATCTTTACCTAAATTTCTCCGTTTCCATTTTTCCCTGTAGAAAAGCTGGAGTTGGATATGGCGGAGTTGGTTATGGCGGCGTTGTAGGGTAAGTTTATATGAAGCCTACATTTTTTTTTCATTTTTGTTCACTCCTTATGTTCAAAGGAAAAAATTTCTCTTATTGGAATGTTTATCTTTCTATTGCTCCTCGTTCCAATAAAAGTACATCTTAACTTAAATTTTGCCGTTTCTATTTTTCCCTGTAGAAAAGCTGGAGTTGGCTATGGCGGAGTTGGCTATGGCGGCGTTGTAGGGTAAGTCCATGTTATAATAAGGTTTTTTTATTTGGCATGTTTTGTCCCTTACTTACGTTGAAAAGAAAATGGTTATTGAAATGAAATATTGACATTTTTTCTTTATTTTCGTTCCAATAAAAATAAACTTAACTTGAAATGTCGCCGTTTACATTTCTGTTCTAGAAAAGCTGGCGTTGGTTACGGCGGCGTTGTTGGGTAAGTCTATGCTGTAATAGTACTTTTTAACTTTGTTTTTTTATATTTCCTTATTTAAGTTCAAAAGAAAACGTTTCTGAAGTCACAAATATTAAAAATTGCTGATAAATACCGGCATATAATGGCTTTTTATCAGTCCATAACAGTACAGCGCTTTCGAATATTCAGGTATTTCTAGGCCTACACGTACATGTATGTGTATTTTACAAATGTATCCAAAACTTGTTTCTCAACCTAAAAGGATGCTGTTTTCTTTTTGTTTCAATAGAAAAGCTGGTGGAGTAGGCCTTGCCGGCGGTGTAGGGTAAGTTCTTGTTATAACAGCGTTTTCACCTTTTAATTTATCTTTTTCCTTATTCATATTCAGATAAGAAATGCTTCTTGAATGAAGATAACAACGGTTTTCATTTCTTCGTCATTTATCGCGGCTGTACATGTAACTGCCTATTAAATGTTTAAAGAAAAGTTCTTTACATACTATCGTGAATTGATTTTTATATTGTATACCCAAAGGAAAATGCACCATAACTTAAATCGTCTTCCTTTTGTCTTCAGAAAAGTCGGAGCTGGTTATGGCATTGGGTAAGAGTTTCCATTTTTTTCTATTTATTTCCTAAAGAAACCGCTTTTTAACGCTAGATTGATAGATTCTTTTATTTCCATTTTCCATTATTGAATCTGAAACTTCAAATCCCCACGACATATTAATGTTAACCGCTTCAAATCCCCACGACATATTAATGTTTTAGTCTATTATTTGGTTTTTCACACATCTACGTCTATATGCGTCATCATCAACCTAAAATGTCGTCTTTTTCTTTTTTTCTGTAGAAAAGCTGGCGTCGTCGCCCCCGTAGGGTAAGACCAACTTATAACGGTGTTTTAATTTATTTATCTATTTCCTGATTTGTGTTCAAAACCTTATCAAATTGAAACATGAACCTTTATTATAATTACTATTATTTGTTTTCACTTTAATAGGATTGGAACTGCCTATAACAATTCTTTCAGATAACAATTTTGAGCATGTTCGCTTTTACGCGTGTCTTTACATAGAGCATGCATTAAAACCTTCATTGTCGACGTTTCTCTTTCTATCCCCTCTAGAAAAGCTGGAGTTGGTTATGGCGGCGTTGGTTATGGCGGCGTTGCAGGGTAAGTACATGTTATTACAGCGTTTTCACATTTTAAGTAATTTCCTTTTTGCCTTATTTGATTTGATATTAAATCGCTGTTGAATTAAAATATGAACGGTTTTTCTTATCTTCTTTTGCTTTAACTTGATTAAAGCTTCTTAAAAGATTTTTGCTAATATGGTTTTGTATTACTCTTCTTTTGCATATGTTTTTTACGCGTTTATCCAAATGAAATTCCATCACGACTTAAAATGAAGCCACTTTCTTTTTTTTTTTCTGTAGAAAAGCTGGAGCTGGCCTTGTAGCCCCTGTAGGGTAAGACCATGTTATACCAACACGTTTTTATCTATTTTCTAGTTTGTTTTTAAAAGAAAATGGTTCAGATCACAGGCCCGTAGCCAGCAATTTCAGAGGAGGGGGGGGGGGGGGGGGTTCGTTTTCTGAAAAAGTGGACCTTTTACCATAAAATCCTCAAATACGTAGGTCAAATTTTATCCAGAGTGGACCTTTTCCCAGCAAAAAGGGTGGTTCTTTCGAACCCCCCGAACCCCCCCCTGGCTACGGGCCTGGATCATGAATTACAAAACCAAATTCCCATTTATTTTCACACCAGTTAGATTAATAGAAAAAGGTTGCATGTTTTAAATTTTCATTTCCTTCTTTACTCAAGAATGTTTAATATAAAATGCACCTATTAGACATGAAATATCTCCTTTCTTCCCCCCTCTAGCGTGGGTGTGGGAGGTTACGGCGGCGTTGTAGGGTAAGTCCATGTTACTACAGCGTTTTTCAAACTTTTATTGAACCCTTTATTATCTGTCTTCTAAAGAAAATGCATTTTGGTGTAGAATATCAATATTTGCATATAATTTTCAACCACTGTAGTGTTATGTGATCTACCTACAACTACAATTCAAAACATTGGACCGTTTTCTTAATTGCATCAGTTTTTACGTGTGATAGGTCTAAAAGTAACGTTTTTGCGTCGACTTAATGCTTCCTTTTTTCTTTATAGTAAAGCTGGAGCCGGCCTTGTCGGTGGTGTAGGGTAAGTCCTTCTCATTATTTGTGTTTAATAGGAAATGCTTATCAGACTGAAACACCTACCTTTTCATTACCTTTGCTTCTCACTCTAGTGTGATCGGAGCTCCTTGTAACATTTTCCGGATACGGCCATATCTTTAAAGTATACGGCCATTATATAAGCATATTCATTTTAACGCTTGTGTATACATAAATACATTACCTTCGATATCAACTTTTTTTTTTCTTACAGAAAAGCTGGAGTTGGTTATGGCGGCGTTGTAGGGTAAGTACATATTATTACTGCGTTTTCACATTTTAATTTATTTTTTGCCTTATTTGGGATTGAATAAGAATGCTCACTGAACTAAAGGTGTATCTAAATAAAATTGTATCATGACCATTTTTCTTTTTTATTTAGAAAAGCTGGAGCTGGCCTTATCGGTGGTGTGGGGTAAGACCATGTTATGACAACATATTTCCATGCATTTCCTTCTAAATTATTTTTCAAATGAACATGTTCATCTTGAATCGAATATAACATCATTTCTTTACTTTCATTTGGTTTGTTATTGGTGCCCAAAAGGAAATGCTTATCAATTAAAATATGACCGTCATTATCATTATGCTCATTTACTTTCACTATTGTATGATTTGAACTGCCTACAACAGCTTTTTCAGATAAGTCCATAAAATAACTGTCTTTTAGTATATTTAATTTTATAGGTGTCTATACATACATGAAAATTTGTAATTACCTTCGATGACGACGTTTTTTCTTTCTTTTTTTTCTCCAGAAAAGCTGGAGTTGGACTTGCCGGCGGTATTGGGTAAGTCCGTGTAATAATATCGACTTTGCATTTTAATTAATTCCTTTCGCCTTAATTGTGATTGAAATGAAATGCATCTGAATTAGAATATAAGCCTTTAAAATAGTTTCTTTTGCTTTAACGCTGTCAAACTTCTTATGACATGTTTTTTTTTTAAGACCACGGTACTAGAGCTTTCTTGCAATCATTACTTTTTACACTTGTGTATCCAAATGAAATTTTGTCTTTACCTAAAAAATGTCGCCATTTTCTTTTTTTTTCTGTAGAAAAGCTGGAGCTGGCCTTGTCGCCCCTGTAGGGGAAGACCATGTTATAACAAAAAAAAAAATTATTTTCTTCCTGATTTATGTTCAGATGAAAATGGTTCTTGATTTAGTATATAAACAATTTATTTCTTCTCACTTTGGTTTTCATTTACTTCTTCAATTTAGATGTTAAAAATAAATCCTCTCAAACCCAAAATGTTTTCTTTTTTCCTCCTCTAGCGTTGGTGTAGGAGGCTATGGCGGCATTGCAGGGTGAGTACATATTACTACAGACTTTTTTAAAATTTAACTGATTTCTTTCTTCCTTGCGTTCCACTGTAGTACAGTGGAAATATCCTTAAACGGCTTTCCATAACATTTCATCTTTTTCCATAGTTATGTTTTTTCACTTGTTATCTATCCAAAAGACATTGCATATAAACGCCACCTTAACTTAACCCTTTTCTTTTTTATTTATAGTAAAGCTGGTGCTGGCGTTGTCGCTCCTGTAGGGTAAGTTCATCTCATAACAGCGTTTTTACACTTTTTTACTTTCAAAATGAAATGCGTAGATTGTATCGTGAACCCTTTTTATCATTTTTCCCATTTTTTATACAAGTGTGATTTGAACTACCTATAGCGGCATTTTCAGTTTATTTCATGAAATAACAGCGTTTATGCATGTTCATTGTATTGTATTGTACGCGTCTATATATATGAAAATGTATTAGTGTCTTCAATGTTGACGTTTTATTTTTTCCCCTCTAGAAAAGCCGGAGTCGGATATGGCGGAGTTGGTTATGGTGGCGCTGTAGGGTAAGTCCATGTTATAGCAGCGTTCTCTTATTTTAAATGATTTTTAAATGCTTCATTGGTATTTGACAAAAAATCTTCCCGAATAAGAATATATATTTATATTCTTTCTTTTCTAACGCGATTGAGATTTCTTAAAATATCTTCTTGTGGATAAGTCAATGACATTACATCGTTTTCTCATAAACATTAGCTTTGGCGCTTGTGTATCCAAACGATATTGGGCCATGACCTAAAATGTCGCCATTTTCTATTTTTCTGTAGAAAAGCTGGAGCTGGTCTTGTCGGCCCTGTAGGGTAAGACCATGTTATAACTCCGTATTTTAATTTATTTCCTTCCTGATTTTTGTTCAGATGAAAATCTTGTCAGTTAGAATATTCTTTTCTTTAAACTCTAATATGATTCGAACTGACCGTAACGATTTTATCAGAAAAGTCCACGATATTACAACGTTTTTGCAATTTCATTTGTTTCGTTTCTTGTACATGTTAAGAATAAAATACATCTTAAACCTTTTTCCTCTCTAGCGTGGGTGCAGTTGGTTATGGCGGCGCTGTTGGGTAAGTCGATGTTACGTCAGCGCTTTTCAAACTTTAAATGACATCTTTCTTTTGCAAAAGTGTTCATCAGCTCAGTAGTTGAATTATATGTGATAATAATTAAGCACAAGCTGAGAGCTAACGGTATGAAAATATTAAAATAAAGTCTCAGCGTGTGTTTTGTATTTATTCTATATGATATCTTTCTTACTTGTTTCCCAAAGAAAATGTTTCTTGGATGAGAATAACAGTCTTTTCATTGATTCTACTCACAGTACATAGTGAACTTTGAACTGCCTATAACGCTTTAAGGGGATCATTACATAACATAACAACGTTTTTGCAGATTCGTATATCCAAAAGTAATTGCATCTTGACACCGTCTTAATTCTACAGTTTTTTATCTTTATAGCAAAGCTGGAGCTGGCCTTGTCGGCGGTGTGGGGTAAGTCCATCTTATAAGAGCATTTTCACTTACTTTTCTTTCTTTTGTTATTCGTATTCAAAAGAAAATGTTTCGATTAGAACAAAACATTTTATTGTTTATTGTCAATCTAGTATGATTGAAACCACCTATATCAGCTTTTCCAGATAAACCCCACAAAATTTAAGTGAATGGGCAATTCGATGTTTTAATTGTGTCTATCTGGTACTAAATTGCTTCATCACCTTTATTATCGACATTTTTCTTTCTTTCCCTTCTAGAAAAGCTGGAGTTGGATATGGCGGAGTTGGTTATGGCGGCGTTGTAGGGTAAGTCCATGTTATTACGGCGTTTTTATGTTATATTTTTGTCTTCCTTATGTTTAAAATAAAATGTTTACTGAATTTGAATATATAATCCTGTTCTTAATTCCTTTTAAATTTTCCTTTAACATGCTTTTGACGTGTGCATTACAACGTTTTTAGTATTCATTGGTCTTTAAGCGTGTGTATCTAAATGAAATTCAATTACGACCTAAAATGTCGCCATTATCTTATTTTTTATAGAAAAGCTGGAGCTGGTCTTGTCGCCCCTGTTGGGTAAGGCACAGTCATAACAACATCTGTTCAATTATGTCCTTCCTGATTTGTATTAAGATAACTTTTTTTATTAGAATATAAAGCTCTAATTTTTTTCACTCTGGTGCGATTGAAACTTTTTCAGATAATTCCATGACATTATAACGTTTATGTAATTTCATTTCTTGCCTTAAATATATGTGTTTAAAATGAAATACTTTTTGAACTAAAATCTTTTCCTCTCTAGTGTTGGTGCAGTTGGCTATGGCGGCGTTGGGTAAGATCATGTTAATAACGCATTTTCTAACTTTTATTAATTTATTTCCTTTCCTGTTCCAAGAGAAATAAACTATAAACTGTCTGTAAGACTTCTTAGTGTCGTTCCACCAGATGGCAGATTTATCTATTTTTACATGTTAATTTTCAAAAGTAACAGTTTTCCGTCTTTGACATTTAACGTATAATCTATCCAAAAGTAATTGCATCGTTGTCTTAATGTCACTGTTTCCTTTTTTTATAGCAAAGCTGGTGCTGGCCTTATTGGCGGTGTAGGGTAAGTTCCTCTTAAAATAACATTTTCAAACTTTCATTTCTTTCGTTATTTGAGTTCAAAAGTCCATGCCAATTAAATTGAAACATCCACCTTTTTATTATCTATATTTGCACTAGTATGATTAGAACTACCTATAATTTTTTCTCAGATAAATACATAACATTACAGGGTTTTTGCAAATTCTAAGGTTTGTTCATGCATGTGTATACATACAAAACTAGATCTTCTTTTTTTCCACAGAAAAGTTGGAGCTACCATTGTCGGTCCTGTAGGGTAAGTCCATGTTATAACAGCATTTCCACTTTTTAATTCTTATTTCCTGTTTTTCTATTGCTTACAATGAAAATGAATCTTAGTCTAAAATGTTACTATTTTTCCTTTTTTTTTAGAAAAGCTGGGCCTGGCCTCATCGGCGGTGTAGGGTAAGTCTACTTTACAACAACTTTTTTCAGTTTATTTCTTACCTTATTTGTGACCAGAAGAAATGCTTCTTTAATTAGAATATTAACCTTTTGATACTGACTTAGATATGTGTATCCATTGAAAAAATAATCTGAACCTTAAATGGCATCGTTTTATTTTCTCTAGAAAAGCTGGGGTTGGTCTTGTCGGCGGTGTAGGGTAAGTCTACTTTATAACCACCTATATGTCTCATTTTTCCTTTATTTCTTGCCTTATTTGTAATCAGAAAAAAAAGCTTCTTTAATTAGTATATTAACCTTCTGATACTGACTTGTATATGTGTATCCAGTGAAAAAAATAATCTGACCTTAAATGACACCGTTTTATTTTCTATAGAAAAGCCGGAGTGGGCCTTGTCGGCGGTGTGGGGTAAGTCTATTTTATAACAACCCATATCACGTTTTCCTTTATTTTTTATATAATTTGAGATCAGAAAAAGATGCTTCTTTAATTATAATGTTAACCTTTGGATATCGATTCTTATACAGTATCTGTATCTATTGAAAATTAATCTGAACATTATGTGTCACTTTTGTCTTTTTTCTCTATAGAAAAGCTGGGGTTGGTCTTGTCGGCGGTGTGGGGTAAGTCCTGTATTTTGACTTTTCCATTTAATACTTTCCTTATTTGTGTCATAAAAAGAATATGCTTCTTCAACCAGAATATCAACCTTTTTATATTTTTTTTTCACCCAAAGCCGGTTAGGATTGCCTATCGCAGTTTTTCCTCAAAATATCCATATATAATAAAATTTTTATGCAAATATATTTATTTAAATTCAATTTATGTTGTTTATCCAAAATTTAGTGCATCTTTAAAAGTCTAAAATGTCTACATTTTTTTTTCTAGGAAAGCTGGGGTTGGCCTTGGCTATGGACTTAATGGTCTCGGCGGCTACGGTGGTTACGGTCACGGTGGGTACGGCGGCCTAGGTGGACTGTATGGCCAACAATTCCGCTACCACGGAAGTTATGCTGGTGAGTCTCTCTCTCTCTCTCTCTCTCTCTCTCTCTCTCTCTCTCTCTCAAAAACACACGTGCACTCTCTTTCTTTCTCTCTCTCTCTCAAAAAGAAAAACGTGACACGTTTTATTCAGTAACTCATGACTATCGATACAAGTATACAACACTTATTTCTTTGGTGTAAAAGATCCTTGCAAAGTTTCAGCAAGCGGTCTTGTATCTTATGCAAAGAACTCTTAAAAGATGTTTGCTTTACGAGCTTGGTTTTTAATGTTAATGTAACATCTTTTTACATTTCATTTACTCTTATAATTTATTCTTATAAGTGTACCGCAAAAACATGCATGGTGAATTAATTAACTAAGCAACCTTAAAGCACGTGCACTTTGAATTCTAGGCAAGTGCGGGTATGACGGCGTCTACGCCGGGGACGCACACACTCTGGTCTTTTGCACCAACGGTCGTGCCCTGCTTCAGCCTTGTGCTCCGGGCTCTGCCACCACTGGCCTTAAAGTAGGAAAATACTATCCCGCCACGGTGTGCAACGTGAACCTTATTGGCGGCAAAGCTTTCTACGGTTAAAAAGAAGTAGCCAATATTCATCGCCGACCTGCGTGTAATTTATAGGATATCTGGGCGCATGAACAAACCGCATTTCTGTTTGAAATTTCAATGGCTTCAATAAAAATATGAGCAACTGGAACTGACAGCAAATGTGTCTGTTTTATTGAAATAGTTATTGGCTCATTTAGTGGCTGATCCGGGGAGGGAATCCAAATGGGGGAGGTGGAGTGGGGTACGGGGCACAACAGGCCTGAATATTTTCTTCCTTTGCTACTGTGCTGTTCATTTTTTTCCTCCTTTTCCTTCCCCTATCCACCCCTTTTCATCCTAGTGCTCCCTTCTCCCAGAGTAAAGTTCTGTACACTGTATCAGTGTATAAGGATTACAGGAGCTGACAGACGAAAAGCACGTTGTTGATAAAAAAAGTAAAAATCATGTACAAAGTGGAGTCACCCAAAAGCAGTAAAATCAGGAGCCCGGCAAATAATTTTATCAGCTGTTATAAGTTATGGTAATAGTTTCTTTTAAACAACAGTTAAACTGAGAGTTATTGATGTCTTTTCTCTAATCTAAAAACCAAATTAAACGCGCGTGTGTGTGTGTGTGTGTGTGGGGGGGGGGGGGGTTAACTGCACACCACAAACATAAGCTCCAATAATACCCGCTCTGTCAAAAAACGTCAGTAATTTCATATTACAATCATTTTTCAAAAATGTAAGCAAGCCCTTGAGACGAACTCAAAAGCAACTTATACAAAAATAAAAGAAATTCCCACGGAAACTCTCGTTTAAGAAAATAAATCAAAATGCAATGCAATGCAATGCAATAATTTTGCACAATAATAGACACTAATGAGATAACTTAGAGATTAAACTTAATCTACGTGAGATCTTATCTACGTCGTGAAACAGTCTCACGGTACACATTTTAAAACCGCCAAAGGTGAAACGTAAGTATTCAAAATGACAACTCACCCTTTGCCCATTTCATTTCACTGTGATTCACAAGATAATCCTTTCCTATGGGATATAATCTTATACGTCACGCTTATATATATCACATCAAAAAATCTGCATCATTGTGACCAACAAACAACTGGAGACGGCGCAGGTGTATTACGGGACATCGCTTAAAATGTTGAGCATAAAGTCTATATCAGACGGACACGCGATCATTTGGTGCTGAGAAAGCAAAGGTGCCTCCCACAAAGTCGTCTAAATATATTAATAGATAATTTCTTTAAAATATCTATTTTCATAAATGGTTTTTTCTTGCTTAAAATTAACTCATTTATCAGTTCAACCTGGATTTAATCATTGAGTTTATTTATGTCATGGCGGCACGGAAAAAGAGGGGAAAAAATGGAGATGACAGTGTCAGAAAGGACCTCACATTAAGTCGACTAAATATGTTAAATCGTTAAGTCCGTATCATGGTGGTCACAAACAACTGAAGACAGCAAATGTGTTTGTCTGGGCGTCGGTTTTATAAAAATTCACATAAAAAAATAATAAATAAAAATCATGCTTGGTAACTTGTCAGCAAACATCTGAAGACCCTCAGGACGAGATGGAGTAGACGAGTTTTAACAGGAGGGCAGTATAAAACCGGGAATTGGCCTTAACGTGTCTTTTGTCGATCCAAGACAAGCATACTGTAGAATTTGATGACTGATATCTTCTCACTATGGGGTGGGTTCGATAAATACACGCTTCAAATAGATATCAAAGTCACTTGGATAGAAGAAGACCGAAGCTCACTGTTTCTGTACAGGGGCGGATCCAGGATTATTTGCAGGGGGGGGGGGGGTCCGCGGATGCGAAGCCGACCCCCCACCCTCCCTTGGCGTTGGAAATTTTTTGGTATTTTAAAGAGCGAAAGGTGCCATTTGGTATACGGTTTAGAACTATGATTTGGCTGGTCAAATTTTTAATTTGAAGAGGGGACCATTGGTGTGATTATTTCAGAAATACAAGGGGGATCAGGACCCCCCTGACACCCCCCCCCCAAATGCTGTAGGCGTCCCAGATATGTCAAGACGCGAGTCTCGCCCATTCTCGGTCCTAAATATTTCTTCTGTAAGCGCATAAATTTTCACTACTATTTCGAGTCATTTTCGCAGTCGCCTTAAATTCAGCACTTCAGACTTTTGCTAGATAACAAAGAATTCTACGCATTTGCTACGAAGTAACATAGGAATAACACAACGATAACAGATAAAATGATTTATATCGATAACATGTGTAAATCCTTAAGGAATCAACGAACAAGCATAAAGTAAACTATAAAATGCTTAATGATAAACATTTGATTGAAATGAGTTTCTTTCAGTTGCAAAAATAAAATAAAATAATAAAAAATATAAAAGCATTAGTAGATGATAAAACAAAGCGAAGAGCAATCATCAAAATCATCAAATGATTCATAAAAAGGAAATTTTGGTCTTGCAATTTGCCCAATGTTTTCACTCAAGTGATTCATCGTTCCTCATAGTTTTTTTAACATAAATAAGAATGATTGCCATAGAGCTTATACTTACTTATCCTCTTCGAGGCATTGTAAGAGCTGATAAGCATTACAAAAATATGGCCAATGTATTAAACGTTACATCATTGCACTTTTCAGACTAATTTTCTTTCTTTATTTCTACCTTATCTGGGGACACAACTAATGAATCTTTTCTTGGCATCAGGAATGTCTTTAATCGCTCAAAAAGGGACAATTTGAGTCCGTCTTCTCCCTTGGAGAGCCATGTCTTAAATCGCTCAAAAATGAGCCTCCATTGACGAAGGCAA
>NW_019773730.1:44140-55707 GCF_001039355.2 Lingula anatina | reverse complement strand
CATACCTTCTTGATTACATTTATCTTAGTATTGAGTATGAAGATGGTTTAATATGTTAAAACATATTTGCATAAAGCATATGGTAGAGCATACCACCTTTGAACGTTTGTTGTAACTGTGTTGTATCTTTGTTTACGTGCTTTTGGCTATTGGTCACATACAAGTGACCAATAGTTTGATCACAATCTTCGTCTCTGCTGCTTGTAGAATAACATAGAATCATAAAAAAAGTATTATTATTTTCTTTTACAACTGTCATTGTTGTAAATTTAGCGGCGGAACATGGCCATGTTTCCATCGTAATTGATTTAGCCAGAAAGTTCAACCGACGTCACCGGACCGAAGAATAGATTGTGTAGGGATAAACAGCGCGCCGTAGAATATCATACAAATGATCACTGGTTGAGAGGGCAATATGGCCAAATCCGGAGGCAACGCTGTCCATTTATTATAGTAAGCCGAGTTATCTATTAACATATCGTAGACAGAGAGTGGCAAGGTAAATTACATACATGTACTAGTAGTTGCTGAACAACAAACCACGAATCTGCCTGTCTCCCCACCGTTCCTGATATCACACATGATGACTTCATAAGTCAGTGATGCAAACAATCCAATATTTCAATGACATCACTTCACGTGACAATGCCGCTCCTTGAAATAAATATTACATATAATAGATTCTACATAAATACTATTTAATAATGCCTGTATTGTGAATTATAATAAAGTGTTTTTAACACACCAAATTTTACCGTTCCATTTTACTGATATTCCGTGTTTAAGTTAGCATTGGTGAATATGACCGAACGACAAAATATGTAACGCTCGGTGATACAGTTTAGCCAATTAGAGTACACGGATACGTTATGAGGTAAACTGTTGAAGCATGCGTTATTTAAAAAACGATCTTCTGGTGACGCCAATTTTCCTGGGAACGTGGCCATATTGGTTAACTAAGAGAGCATTCACAACCAATTGATCCACTGACTTACTGATGGCGCGTGTCCAAATTTAATTCACTCTGTCCTTGTTGGGATGGCGCGCGTGGGAGGCAGGAATCCATTGTCAAGTGCCTGCCATTTTTGAGCATCGGTCTAGTTAGTCTGCGGATCAGCTGGTTCTGAATGCGACCTTCACTTAGTGTCACCCCTAGTCACTTAGTTCTTGACTGTGCTTTTACAAACACATGTATCGATGCTCACCCAAAACAATACCTCATTTGTTAAATAAGTGCACAGCCCATTTTAAAGCTTCCGTCAGAAAACTGTAATTATCAAAGTGGAGAAAAAATAGGGTCCGTAATGCACTTAATGTTGATACTTCCTTCACAAATGTTGCTATGATCAGGACTGTTTAAATTAATCATTTTTCGTTTTGAATGAAGTGATTTTATTAAAAAATGGCACAAAATATCAAATCTAAGAGCAAAGACAGGCCATGCAATAATTCACTAGGAGAATATTTCTCGAAGAAAATTATTTGAGCGAAAATCCCATATACTACAGTGTATACCCTTGAGTTGCTAAAAGAATTATTCTTCTAAAAGAGGTATCAAATATCTGGATCATTTTATGAGTACGACAACTAATTGGTTTTAGTGAATGGCACGTGGCATGAGTGGGAGTCATGGAGCGCGTGTAGCGTCAGTTGCGGTGGCGGGAGCAGAAATCGCACACGCTCATGCTACGGGCCTTTTTTTGACGGCTACCCCTGTGAAGGACCGGACTCGGAAACTGGAAACTGCAGTGCCGCCCCTTGCCCAGGTAACGTTTAACATAACATGTATATATTTTTCAACTGAGAAATAAGACAAACATGATACAAATAAAATTTGCTATGACCTGCAATTTTGTTGTTAAAATAATCTATTTATCGGTATCCACTTGCTCTTTGATTTCTCTTTGAGGTATACTTTCCGCCCATCAAGGGCTAAAGTATTTTTAGTGAAATTTTTTTGTCGCCATTTGACGTTATAAACCTACAAATGCAATCGACAATAGATCAATTGAATTCAATTAAGCTAAAATACCTTAATGTACGTACATTAGTGGATGGCGAGTGGATGTCATGGAATTCTTGGGAACCATGCAATGTCACCTGTGGGAACGGGAATCAAGTACGCTCTCGTGAGTGCAAAGAACCTCAGCACGGTGGCGCCCTCTGCATTGGTGACGTCACAGAATTGCGATCATGTAATCCTCAGCCTTGTCCAGGTAAGATGTGATTTGAATGAATTTTCTGGAAAATAACAAAATCCAGAGATAAGCCAAGAGAGAGATATTCACAAAACTGCATGGGAATGGGGATTTTTATAATGATGAAAAAACAGTGCACTTTTCCGACCTAGAATTACTTTATATTATCTATATCTGCACGTCCACGATACTGGGAACAACATCGGAACATGGGCATCAAAATTTCAACATGGTGCCGATCTTGTGAGCACGTTTTCCGCTTAGACCATGCATCGTATTTTGCTTTATATGCATAAATTTTGGAAAATGTAACATTAAACACATTCAAAATTATCAGGAATGTGTACACTTACTTCAAAGAGTTGGAAAACACGCCTGCGATCCTAAATCGTCGGTTAAACAGCGATGACATGAAATCGTTTTTCGTGAGTTACACGCCAAAAAATGGGAACCGGATATAGCTAATTTAATTAGTCTCTTTTAATATTCATGTGACCGGGTCATTATGTCATCAGTGGAAATATCCACTATTTACGACCTTGAATGGGGAAATGAAACTACACGCTAGCTGTGGTTTCGCTATCGTGTGTCTCTGAAGGAATCGAAACAGGATTGTGTCATAACATTTGTGATTTCCCGCTCAGATGACAGGTCATCCCCAGAAATGCACTGCATGACGTCACGCCTAGCCCACTGCGCATGCGTGCATTTTTAATGAGTTGCTAGATTGCCATAGAAAAATGAATGGGTTCGCGTTTCGTGGGTAATTCGTGAGAATTGACAAACTAACGGCCTGATGCCGATAGACAGCAACGCTGTGCTATGCTTCAAGCAACTCCTGACCAAATATCGCTAGGGTTTTTAAAAAAATTCTGTTGTACACACGTACTAAGAAGTTTGCCGTATATTGCCTAGACTACCCTCAGCAAAACGCAAATATTTTCAGTAATAGTGATTTTAGACGGTAGATTCACTCCGAAACAAAGGGAAATTAATTCGTTGCCGATAGCACCAGCTGATAGCAGTAACATACAGAGTCTGATTAAAAAATTTCATGGCAATTGAAGATTTTTTACCACTGTACAATGGTGTCCAAAAAGAGCACTTGGCACAAATGTAAAACTGCCCAGTGCAAGGCCAAGAATTCAATCAGTATTTTCAATCATATTATCAGATTCTACATAAATTGACTGACCATATCACTACTCAGTATTTAACTAATCTCTTAATCCAAAATTCCTATCATCATTTAATAATTATGCAAAATTCTTCTTTCAGATTGCTATTTATTTAATTTTATTTATTTTATTTTTATTTAATTTTTAATGATGCAACTGTTCCAAAATAATCTTGTAGTAAAGGAAAAATGCAAATAAGAAGTGGAAGACCAAATTTACCCACAGTATTCAATTATTTGAATATAAAAAGAATAAGATCACGATTTAACAAATCAAAATAATCTTTCATGAACTCTTTCATGAATAACATATTAAACAAAAATGAAAGTTATAAATCAGTGGTAATGGCTTATTCTGGAATATACGACCTCTGTACATCATCAGTACCTGACTTGGTACATTATAGTAACTACTTGGATACAGAGTTAGATTTAATAATGTAACAATAAGAACAATATATATTATAATAATAAACTTCTCTGCACATATCAGACGCTTGTTACCATGAACTAACACTACTTGACAATGGGCTGAGCACTTATCACAGAGTCTGTGTGCGATGCCATTCTTGTGCTGTGATTGGTTAGTTGAGTCACGTGAAGCCCTACTGTTGCGCCCTCGCGTATCGCGTAAATGCTGCACATTTCTGACCATGTTTTCCTTACACCTTGTTGTTGTGTTATGAAAAGCAGCGTGTATTTCACTTTCAGGTATTTACATCCCGAACGTTTTGTATAGTTCGCGTGTTTGGGAGATTTATACTTTGTACTGAAGTTGAAAACAGAAATAATGGTAACGTACAATAACCCTTTTTTGTTGACCCATCAAAATTTGAGACGAAGAACAATTTTTGTATTTTTCTAGTGTGTGTGCCGTATATGATCCCTGAGATGACCCAAAACATGACAATACTATTCTGAGAGCTTTCTTTTCAGTACAGCTGCAAAACAGACTGGTACATGTATGTCTGTGTTCCAGATTTAAGGGCTGTTTGAGTGTCATTTTTGGCCAAGAATTAAAAAGTTTAAAATTCACAGTAATGTTTGGAAACACACAATTGTTTGTTATAATAAGACAATATCCATCCCCTTTCACATGAGAGCATCCCCATTGTAATTCAACACACAGGAATATTGACAGACTTTCAAAGATGATAACCAGTATCGTGGACGTGCAGATACATACGTGTAGTCATTGCTGAATGCTCACCTCATGGTAAAGGGTTTTGTGTGATAGAATTTCTAGAACTGCTTGATTTCAAACATGCTTCACTTCGACCTTTGCAGTTATCCCTCACGAAAGATAAACATTTTGTTCTACACACCCTAATAACCAAACCAGCTTTATACCCAACATTAGATAAATGTACCAATGGTTAGAAAGCCTATATGTTGCACCTTTTACTTTGATAACTTCTCCTTTTACTGACAACCCAATGGCCCTTGCAATGGTCGTAGGCCTAACTTTGCGACACTATAACATATGATAAGTGTTTTTACGTCATGGCCAACCTCCTCTCGAACAGTTGACGGTTACTGGTTGCCGTGGACGGAGTGGGACAAGTGTACTCACACCTGTGGGAGCGGGTCCCAACGGCGCGCCAGATCCTGCGAACCTCCCCTGCATGGCGGGCGGCAGTGCGAAGGAGAGGAAGCGGAGAGCAGACAATGTAATGCCGAACCTTGTGCAGGTAAAATGTGATTTTACTCATATTAAATTGTCATTTTTTCTAAGCTGTGAAGCGGGGTGGGTGCGCAAAAACTTGTACTTGTTATCTTTTCGGGGCGTCTGGATACATTTTCTTTGATTTTTGAATGTTTTTTTAAATTTTGTTTAAAATAAAAAGTGTGATTATTTTGTGTCAAAAGAAGTCTAATCTGACTTAAATATGCATGGGTGCCCGGTCAGAACAGCTTCCGTGAAGTACCATCTAATGATTTTGTAATCAATGATAGCGAATATTTACCATTTTTGCATGCCAACCCTCACAGTAAACGGTTACTGGGAGCAATGGGCCGCTTGGACAAACTGTAGCGTCTCGTGTGGCGATGGATTTCAGTCACGCTACAGAAACTGCACTCCACCGAGGTACGGGGGTGCGGAATGTATTGGAAAAGCACAGGAAGAACGCAACTGCTCAACTCAGCCATGTCCAGGTGAAAATACATGGTGTATAATATCGTCTTGGTTTGAATCTAAAACAAAACAAAAGAGGAAACGTTGGCATTTGAATGACGTGCAATGTTTTTTAATGACAAAAGTTGCAAATAAAATTCTCTTTGACATGTAGTAAAAATCATAATGTTATCTAGGAAACACAGATGTCACACATTGTCTTATAAATAGATAGAAAAAGGTGAAGCTGACATTTGGCTTGTAAGCATCCTAAAACGTGCTGAATTCATTTTGGTGGAGTGTTCCTCACAATAAAATAAGTTCATGTTTTAAAAAGCATTCTCAATACTATTCATGGCTACAAAGAGGTGTTATTTCAAACTGTCCGCAGTTGAAATACTGTTCAAAAATTAGAATTGTGGGCGACTGAGATGAAAATAAAAAAAGGAAGACAACGATATGCATAGATGAGTGCTCGGTCAGGGCAGCTTTCGTGAAGTTCCGTCTAATAATCAATGATAGTGAATGTATAACTATTTTTGCATTTCATCCCTCACAGTAAATGGTTACTGGGAGAAATGGTCCGCATGGACAAACTGTAGCGTCTCTTGTGGCGGTGGATTGCAGTCACGCTACAGAAACTGCACTCCACCGAGGTACGGCGGTGCGGAATGTATTGGAAAAGCACAGGAAGAACGAAACTGCTCCACTCATCCGTGTCCAGGTGAAAATACATGGTGTCTGATGTCTTCTTCGTTGGAAGCAGAAAAAGGCGTTTATTGAGAATGAATGCTGTTGTATTAATTTCGGAAGTCTGGGTATGTGAATGGTATGTGCAATTTAGCCTTAAAAGATGATCTCTGGCTCTCGTTCATGACAGACACCTTTTCATCATTCCCGGGCAAAATACTTAATATTTCACCATATTAACATGTTCAGTGAAAGGCAGTTATTTAAGTGAAACCGTTTGTTTCCAGTCGATGGCGAATGGACAAGTTGGTCCAAATGGTCAGAATGCAGCGCTACCTGTGGAGGCGGGAATCAAACCAGAGAGCGAGCATGCTCTCAGCCTCTGTTTGGTGGAATACATTGCCATGGCAACTCCACAGAAATTAGGGACTGTGGGTTGAACCCATGTCCAGGTAGACGTCAACTGGACGCCATGACTTCATTTTCTTATTCTCAAGTTTGCTCTCCAACCTTGCCTCTTACGGAATGGCTTTATCTGTTGCAGATGCCGAAAGAGGAACAGGGGGTCAAGATGGTTGTGCTTCTTTGAATCTACAGTACATGCCGATATTTGCTTACTTCTCTCCAGTCAATCTCTTGCTGAATAAGCCGACTCTTCAATTGTATGTCCTCTCTGTGGTGTACCTCTGGACTCTGCATGGACTTCCACTTTATCAACTGCACTGCTTTAAACTTCGTGCCTTATTCCCACTGATTATGTCAGTCCTCTGAAAAAGACAGTACACACCATATTTTTCTTTTTTTAAAATTATTTCACTTATTACTGGTTCTTTAACTATGAGCTTCTCCTGCTTTGAATGTTATGAAATATTTGGTAATTAGAGCTGGCGAATTAATTATTGGTTCTTAAAGCATGTGCTTCTTCTGCTTTGTATGTTATTTAATATTCGGTAGTAATCAAAGGTAAAAATACATTGCAACGGGAATTGATTTTAAAAATCTTCATAGATTTGTGAAGTGATATACTGTTCAGATGCTCTTTTTTTCAGTGGATGGAGTGTGGGAACATTGGGGGGAGTGGCAAGGGTGTGACTTGACCTGCGGTGGAGGGAAACAGAGACGCAGGCGTCGCTGCATTCCAGGTCAACATGGCGGACGTGACTGTGATGGGTTGGACGAGGAAATTCGTGATTGCAATGAAATGCCCTGCCCAGGTAGGGTAAAACATGGGGAGGGGTCGTGACGCTACGTAGTAAAATGAATCTGCAAATATTCAGCGGAAATTTTTCAATACAATTTCATATATAGATCCTTTCATGAAAATTATCACTGTACCGGTAACTTAAATCCAATACATTCATGTTCTCCAAAGGCCGTTGCAAAAATTAAAGACGAGAATTAAAAAGGATAGAGTCCGAAGAGCAGGATATAATAAAACAATTTATCATTTTTAATAATGTGAAAAGGATCGTTTTTGTATTAATAATGTCCACAACATCATTTCCTATTACATCATTTATACTGCGCATACTTCACTGAAATTTAATTTTTTTTATTTTTATATAAAAAATACATACATCCATACATACATACATACATACTGGACAAAAGAAGTGTCACCCCCTAACTCAGAGTAATAAAAGTAGGCAGATCTTGGGTGCTTATAATGCCTGGTCTACTTATAATGTGACTAATGAGTATAAAACCGCTATACCATGGAATTGTATTGTTGGTCTTGTACATGTACAGCAAATGTTATTCCTGTCTTCCTCCAATATGGCAAGATACAGGCAATTATCTAACGGTTATAGGTGCAAGTTATTAACCTGAAGAGGCGGAATATAAGCAATGTCAGAATATCGATACAATTGAATTGTTCAGTCGGAACCGTGCAGAGGGTCTGATCTCGGTATAGAAACACTGGATCAAGAGACAAATTGCCTCTGATGGGTCGTCCAAGAAAAAATACTGGCCGTGAAGACCGACGACTGATTTTGATGTCCAGGTTGTCAAAGTTCGACACTGCTTGTCAGTTGACAACACAGTGGAACAATTTCACACATAAGAATGTGTCTGTGAAAATTGCTAGGCGTCGGTTACATGCTCAGAGAGTGTACAGCAGGGTAGCAAGACTGAAACCTCTTATATCGTTACAAAACAGGCAACGTAGAGTAAACTAGGGTCAACAGGATCTGGAACTGGACAGTTCATGACAATTGGTCCTATATATTTTTTTCTGATGAGTGTCGCTTTGGTCTGACCTCTGATGACAGACGGGTACTATGCTGGCAAACTGCTGGTAAAGCATTTGAACCACATGCACTGAATTTTCGAACCCGGAGCAGCATATTCATCATGGTGTGGGGCTGCATCAGCATCCATGGCTTGGGCGAATTGATAGTGGTTAATGGAAACATGAATCACTAGAAATATATCGATGTTTTGGAGTCAGGCTTGCTACCATCTATTACTAACATGTTTGGTGACAGGAATTATCCATTTGTTCACCAGGATGACAATGCTCCTTGTCACAGGCCCAGAGCAGTTGATGATTGGTTTGACCAACAGGACATTCGCAGGGTGATGTGGCCTGCCCAGAGTCCGGATGCAAACATAATAGAAAATGTGTGGAACGATATGTCAAAACTTTTTACAAATGCCCGTCTAACCAGCAGAGAAACTCTGTTATATTCAGTGTTTCATGCTTGGGCCAGCATTAGCCCAGAACGCATCAGACAATTATATGAAACCTTGCTTCGTAGACTGGCACCTATTATTAGGTCACGTGGCTATGCCACTAAGTACTAATTTTGGACTTGAAACTGCATATTTTGGTAGAATGTATATTTTGTTCTCATTTTGTGATTTTTTGTGAAATTTGATGTTAATAAAATGATACCAGGAGCATATCATTCCGCAGTCATTTATCTCCCCCATAGTATTGGCTCAGTAGGGGTGACACTTCTTTTGTCCAGTGTGTGTACATACCGGTACATACTAGACTACATGCTTCAAAATATACATCCGGCTGTAGAATGGTTCCATTAATTGATTAACAAATTCTGAACTTAATACTCACAGCGCCAGGGATGTGGACAGTTTGGTCAACTTGGGGCTCCTGTGACGCCATGTGTAACGGGGGATATCAAATCCGGTACCGGAACTGTGACGCTACAGTCGGACTCTGTGAGGGAGAGTCACAAGAAAGAAGAGACTGCAATGTAGATCCTTGTCCGGGTAAAATATTATCTCTCTCTCTCTCTCTCTCTCTCTTTGTGTGTGTGTGTGTGGGGGGGTGTGTATATATGTGTGTGTGTGTGTGTGTGTGTGTGTGTGTGTGAGAATCAACAAATCAAATCAACAGTATATATGCAGTCTAAGAGCAGAACTACAGCATTAAGTTTGGGGTCGCATTCGCTCAAATCAAACTAATACCTATTCTATTTTTGTCCATTTGAAAAAATTGAGCGCGAAAAATATCCGATTTGCTCAAAATTCAGGCCGTCCTTAATTTTGTCTTGGTTATCCACGCTCTTTTTCTGTCATAGAATGTATTGACAGCCTCCTTTTCTTTACCACAGAGGACGGTGTTTTCATGGACTGGTCTACCTGGAGCTTTTGTAGTGCCAGCTGTGGTGGTGGTAGCCAGAGACGATCCCGCGAATGTGACGGCCCTAGATACAATGGCAGAAACTGCACGGGACCTTGGGAAGAGGAGCAGCCCTGTAATACACGACCTTGCCCAGGTAAAGTCAGTGGGACCCAATGGTTGCAATACACGCTGGATTTAACATTAAACACATCTAGTCTGATATGCTTTTGGTAGATTGTTGTACTCAAAATACTAAGTGGATATTTTTCACATTGCACAGCCTTTTTTGATGGTCTTGACACGATGGTTAAACAGACTCCATGAGACTTTATTTCTAGCTACATGTGTAGACCAATGGCCTATTCTGATGAATAACGAATTGATACCCTGCACAAACAGTACAATCCTAAAAATCAAAGAGACCGTTAGTGGGATTTTTGTGGATTCAAACTCTGTGCTCAATACAAAGCATATTACAACCCCTGAGCAATTATCAATGCCTCCTCAAAGACAATGCATCATCCAACGTGAAAATGTATGGATCACATGAAGTCATTTTTAAAGAATTATTTTCTTAAAGAAGTATCAAATGTGATCTATAAGAATTTTTTAAAAAGTTCATGTCGTTAGTAAAGCATCAAAAGCTTTAAACTTCTTTTTGTGCCACAAAAATCCCTCAAATGATCCCGTTGATATTTTCCAGTTGATGGTTACCTCACTCAATGGTTAGAATGGACGGAATGTAGTGTGACGTGTGGTGGTGGTTCACAGGAGAGAAATCGCACGTGTGTAGAACCTCAATATGGCGGCCAATCTTGTCATGGCGAATTACATGAAAACAGATCGTGCAATATCCGAAACTGCCCAGGTAGACTTTTAAAATGCACTTAAATAAAGGATAAGCTTTATTTTTTAATTTATCACCGTAATAATTCTTAAAGATAATGCTCACAATAAAGACATTGTTAAGATTTAAAAGATTATGAAGATACACAAAAGCGCAGGTGTATTTTTTTTAATAAGTTTACTTCGGATATCGTATGACAAACGTCACAATTAATGTCACAAACAGCTAACGGAAAAAGAAAGAAATGAAATATTAAATTAAATGAAAACAGAAAAAAATAGACAAGAAGCAAAAAAAGAATAAAAAATGCAGGATCGGGCCTTGGGTGGTATCTAATGCAGTGTCTTAATAAACGCAGCGATATCTAAATGCTGCCTGCGCAGACGATCACACGTAAATTAATACTTACAGTTGATGGGTTCCTCACTCAGTGGTCGGAATGGAGGGAATGCAATGCGACGTGTGGTGGCGGTTCACAAGAGAGAAATCGCACATGTGTAGAACCTCAATATGGCGGCCAATCTTGTCATAACGAATTACGCGAATACAGATCTTGCAACGAACAACAGTGCCCAGGTACATTACATGAAAGCATAACAAATAATGCTTGATTATGGATTTTTTGCCTTGAAAGCAATTAATAATAAGATGCATAGCAAGTTAATTCTAGTGGAAAGGGAAGGGATGAAAGGGCGTCTTTTAAAGGTTGGTTACACCTTATACAGCTCTGAAATAATTAAACCCAAAACTTTTAATATCTGCATTTCAATCCGCTATTGGGAACGCCACAGTTTGTGAGCCCCCATATGCGTTTGCTTTTAACAAAAGGAATACCATAAGAAACAATTGTCAGGGAGAAAGGGAATGAAGTTGGAGTAAACATGAGTTTTTTTTTTTTTTTTTTTTTTTTTTTTTTTTTTTTTTTTTTTTTTTTTTTGGGGGGGGGG
>NW_019773730.1:29534-43937 GCF_001039355.2 Lingula anatina | reverse complement strand
GGGTATTCCGGGGCCTTAGTAATTCTGTAAAAGCATAATCAAAAGCAAACTGCAATACCCTGTAATGGACATTGATTCTGCCCGTCCTCTTGATAAGTTAATGCGTATACATCTTAAATATTACCAGGGGTATCCTTTTCCGTTTGGAATGTCGCTCTTTTCTTTGTCAATAAAAGGATAAATAAACCAACAAATGTACATGTAGCGTGTCCAAAAGCACCACAACTTGACGCATCGTGTGCACGCATTTCAAATCCACAAGCATGCATTTTATCTTTAGCAAATGCATTTTCAGTTGATGGGTTCTTCACTGAGTGGTTACAATGGACGGAATGCAATGTATCATGCGGTGGCGGTTCACAGGAGAGAAACCGCACGTGTGTAGAACCCCAATATGGCGGCCGACCTTGCCATGGTACCTTGTACGAACCCAAGTCTTGCAATAACCAACCCTGTCCAGGTAGATTAGTTCTTTTCGCCAATATTTTCTTTTCTCTGTCGTTTGAGTCCTTTAAGTTTTACCAGTCACTTAGATCTGTGTTCTATAACACCTTTGGCATGCAAGTGTACTTGCATAAACAAATATCTAAAATGAATAATGCAATCAAGTCATCGTCATGATTAACATCCCCTCTTAATAAATGGTGTGCCTATGTATCTTTTTAAACCCTTATCCATCGTTTTTTCAAATGGTCACTTGATATATCATCGCAATTTGTGATTTACGTATGCCGTGTATGCAGGTATTTGTAAAGTGCACTCTGAAAGTATTAAACTAACAAACGAATTTCTGACCATTTAAGTACCAGCTTGCATAAACAAGGACGTGTTATAGATTGTCATAAACTAATTTTTACTTACAGTATTACTGTACGTTTTCAGTGAATGGTTACTTCACTGAATGGTTAGAATGGACGGAATGTAGTGTGACGTGTGGTGGTGGTTCACAGGAGAGAAATCGCACGTGTGTAGAACCTCAATATGGCGGCCAATCTTGTCATGGCGAAGTACATGAAAACAGATCGTGCAATATCCTAAACTGCCCAGGTAGACATTAAAAATCATCATATAAAATGATTAATATTTAAACTAAATAATGAATAAGAAAGCTACCTTAATATTAAAAAAGAGTTTGCCGTTTGCCGTTTGCCGTTATAATGACGGTATCTTTAACATCGCTTTTGCTCTTTAAACTTTAACAATTTTGTTGTATGAGATCAGATGTGAACCAGAAAAGAAAACCATGAATTCTTTTTAGCCTTTTTGAACGTGTGCGGTTGTTTACGCTTACAGTAATTATATAAATGAGGAACGTCTTTTTCTTACCTTTTAGAACATAACGAGAAGTTCATGTTTTAGATTAAAAGTTTCAAAGACACATTACCCCTGATATGTACAGTGATCCCGCATGTTTTCAGTTGATGGTCACCTCACTCAGTGGTCGGAATGGACAGAATGTAATGTGACGTGTGGTGGTGGTTCACAGGAGAGAAATCGCACGTGTGTAGAACCAAAATATGGCGGCAAATCTTGTCGAGGCGAATTACGCGAGACAAAAGGTTGCAGTGATCTGCCCTGTCCAGGTACATTTTCAATATTGAATTAATTGAATAAATAGGCCTAGTGGACCGAAATATTTATAAAAATAAACCACTTAACTCCTGACAGCTGTCAAACGACAAAACACACATTTTACCTATTTTCACTGCCACTTATTAAATGAACAATTGCAACCGGCTTATGCACTACTGCTTACTGTCTTTCCCAAGTGGCGAATAGTGTTACCAACAACCTGCTTTACATGTTAGGTAGATCTTTCAGAATCCTTTCCCTCTTCAATCTCTATAATCGATAAGTCACTAACTCACTCACTCGTCAATAATATTTCAGTGGATGGGTTTTATACCGAGTGGTCACCATGGAGTCAGTGCCAGGTCAGTTGTGGGGGAGGACATATCGTTCGGACCCGCACTTGTCAACCACCAATGCATGGCGGTCTTCCCTGCCAGGGCGCCGCAACGGAAAGAGAAACATGCAATGAACACCCTTGCCCAAGTAAGAATACTCATTTTACATTTATGACACTGTAACAACTACGACTATTAAATTTTCCTTCAACTACCTCATTAATTACTTTGTCAACGATTTCAAGTCTAATACTATAGGTCTACATTATATATGTTTCTTTGGTATCAATTACAATGACTGCCATCCGACTAATTCAACACGTTTAGTCACATACAAGCTTGAATCATGAATAAAGCAAATAAATCTTTGATATGTTTTGCCAACAAGTACATGGATATTTCACTGAATGGGAAAACTGGAGCAACTGTAATGTAACTTGTGCCGGCGGGACGAGGACAAGAAATCGGACCTGTGTGGGACCTTTTCATGGAGGAGATGACTGTCAAGGGACATGGGGGGAGATGGAACTCTGCAACGAACAACCGTGTCCAAGTAAGTGTCATCAAATTAACATTACTTTGTGCTGCGTTGTTTCTAAAGAGCACGGTACGGTGTAAAATGTGCTTAGGCAAAACGTTATTTGGTATGGCAAGAGTATGTAAACCAGGCCTACCCAACTACCAGACTCGGCACATAAGGATCCTGAATTAACCGGTATATCGGACCACACTACCTGTTTTCAAGGTGTGTGTCAGATCGCATTTCGGAGTATCAGTCAGAACACCGACAGGATGAGCCCACGCTCGGCTGTCACCTTGATTGGATAGTAAACGATTGTCGTAAAATCGCTATATGATTTTAAAACCGGGTGCATAAATTTGAAAACCACCTAGAACAACCTTAGACTGCCACATTAATCTAATACAATACCTATCAAAAGTGGTTAAAACATTCAAACCGAATGTCGTAAAGTGCCTATATACCCCATAGAGACAATAAAATAGAGTACTCTAAAGTACAAAATTTGCTCTGGGGTATGATACTCCGAAATGCGATCTGACACACACCTTGAAAACGGGTAGTGTGGTGCGATATACCGGTTAATTCGGGATCCTTATGTGCCGAGTCTGGTAGTTGGGTAGGCCTGTAAACGTTCCATATTTAGGACCCAGGCGCAGGGAGGGCAGCCTTCTTATTTATTCTCTGGAACCGTCATGTTTTATATATTCGAACTAAAACCAACGCAGAACGTATGCATGTGTGGAAATTGTAAAGAGCAATTTAAAAGTTTTTACAATGAACTTCAAGTGGTTTCACACAGAATTGGTATAACTGAAACATTGTTAACTGTTATTACACAGAGTAATTACACATCATGTGCATCGGATGACTAACTGAAATCAGTATTGAGTACAGCACCTGTGCTTTAATTTATGGGTGCATTTGGGACGATGAAAGCCAAGATATGTATATGCACAAACTATTTTGAGTGTATATTGTGTGAAAAAAAAGACAAAATGCTAGAATTATCTCTCTATACTAAACGTACGTTCGACTTGGGAGTTCTGCCACCTTGGATGTAACGCCTTCCTGATGGCACCAATATTAGTATTAAATACTATAAGAACCAGTGTATACTGCAGAATCATGCTACGGTATGTGCTGAAAGTACTTGTCACTTTCTTTTGTATTTTTAAATATCTTTAAAGTTGTTTCCAGGATAATGCAAAATAAACTATAGATTTATAGCTCCTCTCGCTTTGTCAGTCCCATTGAACTCACCGTTTTGGGGCCAAATTATTGTATGACGGGTAGTGGTGGTTTCAATCTAGTGATGGGTGTTGGCCAGGTCTCATTGGCCTGGAACCTCTACTAGATGTGCATAGCATGTTCCACATTCAGTACACGATACACTCCGTTCTCCATTTACTGTAGGTGTTAAAGTAAGCATTTTATTTTGATTATAGGTTTTTAAATCAATTTTTTAGTGTTAATTATGGTTTTTTAAAAAATTTAAAGCGTTCAGTATTCAGTAACGATGCAGATTTAATTAGGGTAATTTCATGTTGTGAATTAGTCCCATGTCTTTTCACTCAAAGCTTCACTATGCTTTGCCTGGTGTATTTCATTGTATTATAACGGGTAACCATTTGTAATTGTATTTTAAAACACTATATTTGATCGCAAGACAGCTTTTTAGTTGAACACGAACTAATTCTGTTAGCGTTTATGTGTAAAGTGATATCGTTTAGGAGGGTCAGTGTCAGCGAACTTTTTGTTAGTTCTCGTTTTCAGGTCAAAGCGTATCTGAAGCACGTATTTCAGTATACTTCTCCGCACATTTTAGCCGCTGACACCACTTATTGTAAGAACTAACCTTTGTTTAACCTAATACCGTAAATGTTCTTAAGTTCAGTTCAAAAACATTCTTTAAAATGTCACACTTCTAATACCGTAAGTAAGGATACCGTAAGTTCTTACTTTCAATATAAGAATGTTCCAAGTAATGTCACACTTGCAATACCGAAAATGACTTAAGTTTTAGACAAAATGGTTTCGTAAAATTTTACTTTTTGATTTACTAGTGTTTTTGATTATTCTACAGTACCTTTGTAATTTTTTTTATGTTTTCAATTTTACAGCTAGACGTGTTGTGTTGTAGTGATATGCTGTATGATGTCATAAATCAACGGTCAGAACAAAGTATATGTAGTTTCTCTCTTCACATGTTTGTATGATTCCCTGTAAGCATGCACAGTAGTTTAAAGTTTAAGATTGTGCACATTTAAATTATTACCACGTGTGCCAATTCCACACTTCCTGTTTGTATTTCTATATGTACTTGTTACAGTTCCAGAATGGACTTCGTGGAGTTCTTGGAGCCAATGCAGCAAAACATGCGGGGTAGGAGTTCGGTATAAAACCAGGAGCTGTACCATTTACAACAAGTGTGAAGGCAACCCGGTCATCCACATCAAGTGCAACGTTTTCCCTTGTGAACCAGGCACGTTATTAATGTTTATCTAATTAATTTTTATCTAATAATTATTTTCAATTTACGGGTAAAGTCTGGTATATTCACGACACTGATACGTTTTAAGTTTGGAAATTTCTCCAAGTAAAGGTCCTTTAGGTATAACGCTCGGACATACATGTAATATGCATCCAGGAAACCGTGAGCGCTTATTACCCTTCCTGTCCATTCCAACGGTACTAACGAGTTGCTTACCTTGTATCGTGTTTTCTGTTTCTTACAACAGCTATTTCGTGTGACCAGTGGAAGAAACGTGGTCTCTCTGAAAGCACAGAAACTTTTGTGGACCCCGACGGCCCAGACGGCCCGCTGGAACAGTTCCCGGTGTTCTGCAACCTGACAGAAGATGCATCTTACACGGTCATAGGTAAGAATGCATGGAAGCAAAGGACACGATTGGAGTCCGCCAGGCGTCCCCATTTATTGCAATTGAAATATATTTTGATGGCAGTTCAAAGTTTAAATAGCAACTAATTATTTTCGTTTGGTATTTATTTTGGGTCCTGCATATAGATAGGAATGTTTAGATGATTGAATGTTAGAATTCTGACATTTTGCTGTAATATTGCCATAAAATGCTGCCATTATACAATGAGTAAAATATTTACAATTAGACGAAAAAATTGCAAGGTATAACCATTTCGTAACTGTATCTCGTTAGGTCATGACAATGAAGGTGAGAACCACATCCAAGGGTTCGAAGGTGCTGGAGAGGGATTCCGTTATGTTACCTACAACAAAGCCTCTGTGCAGCAAGTGGCAAAACTTGTCGACGTTTCACAGAACTGCCAGCAATACCTCTCGTGGCAATGTTTCGGAGCAGCCATTCACCACCCCGAGAAGAATATGACCCTAACGTACTGGCTTACCCGGTCACTGGAGATGGCCAACTATTGGTCTGGTGCCTCCCCGGGTAGTGGTATGTGCGAGTGCGGCATGACCGGATCTTGCGTGGACAACTTGAAATGCCATTGTGACAAGAATGACGAGACTTGGCGAGAAGACTCCGGGCTGGTAACCAACAGAGCCGATCTCCCCATTACCGGTGTCAAGATTGGCGATACAGGTAGCTTTTACTGTTCGATGGCCCGTAGGAACCTTACACGTCACTTAGATCAATTTTATATTAGTTATAGTGAAGTTGTAGTGACGCGACATAAAACATTACGTTACTCTTCAGTGTCATGTTACTCTTTTTCGTTTAAGTAAAATGGAGAGGAGTTAAAATTTTACACGATGCCCATGACCGCAGTCGCTTCACGTCTTCTTTCGGGCCTTTGTTTGTTAAGAAGTTTTAGCTCGACCGTTATCAAGATCTAAACAAAAATGCTATGTTTTCTACAAAATTGCAGTTTTTAAAACTGTGGTTGCAAGTGGCTGGTTGCAAGTGGCGTAGATCACCATTTGTTTATGCAGTCATAATGATAATAATAATAGTATTCATAATTTATTTTAAAATACAACAAAAAAATTAACACGTATAATGCAAATACAACTGAATGTTGAAGGATATATGAGAATCGATCTAAGTTATTATATATATAAGGTTCATATATGCTATTAAAATACTTGAACGTAAAAGGTTTATATGTCACCATCAAAAGGTAGAATCTAGGCCTAATGTAGGATAAATAAGTACGTTAAGTTTTCAGTTTGGGTAAAATAAATTCTCACTTTTACAGGAAGTTCATACCAGCCAGCTCATCATGTGCAAGAAAGAGGTGTTCTGACTATTGGTAAATTGATTTGCTATGGCTAATCTGACAAGGAAGAAAAGGTCCGTATGCGATTGACTGAATTGACTCAAAATTGCTGACTGTTCGGAGACCCCAGGGATTCTCTTGTTACAAATACAACCTTAAGTTTTATTCTCTCATGGAATCTGATTCCACTGTATGAAATAGGAAAACTTACTTGAATCAAATTTTATTGTATTCGACTTAACAATACTTGCAAGAATTTCATACAGGCTAAAATGTTTTATGTCTTACAAGGAATCGTTTAGACTCTACACAAAGCTATGTACGAGCACAGTCAATTTAAACAGGAATCTCAACACTGGCAGTGTGCTTACGACGACATCCACGGAGATGTATAATGCATGTTCGTTAATACAATGAACTATATAGACACTGATTGTAGGATCTAGGTTCATAAAACTTTGTGATTACATTCATCCACGTAAAAAACCAGCATATACATTTCTTTACTAAGAAGCGACTACTAATGGCACAAAACCCACATGTGGATAAATATTTAATTTATTGAAAATAACCCCTCATCATAACGTTGGGAAAATACAATGTTTATTTGCACACGCAATCATTTTGTTAAACACTTTTTTAAAGAATTGGATGGTGGTGATAGTGATTGTGGGCAAAGAGGCCTATTCAGAAACACAAGGATATGCTTATATTCTGAATCTTCGTTCTTAGGCCTTATATATTAACGGGAACTTCCGTAAGCTGCCATCTGTTGTTAGTGAAACAAAGGCTGACAATCGATAAATGCACAATTAATTAGCAAATGTTCACCACCTAAGCGTTTCATAACACCCGCGTAGATGTATCATTGACAGATACTCGGTTGATAATGAAAGGACGGGAAAAAAACTTGACAAAATACGAATGTTATATATCATGTTTGGAACGATAAGAGAAAAGGGGCACATACTGATAAATAGATGAGAATAACCGTGAATGCAATTATGACATCAAGTCCAAATATTTCTTAAATGACTTGATCATTTTTGATGTACATATCAACCAAAAATATAAGACACGGCTTGAGGTTGTCACAGATCACATACCCTGGCGTATGAAGTGGACTCGGATCGGTAAAATTTCAACGTCTGCTAATCAAAATGGAGCAAACAATTTTTTGGTGAAACATTCAACATACTTAACCAAGAGTTTAGATGATTGAAGATGCCCCGCATTTAAATGTTATCAATTGTTTGAAATGATAACTTTTGTAATCTTCCTTTACGATAAAAAGAACTCCCAAATATCCTTCATATAAATAGTTTTTAATTTTTCTGTGTAATATATATAGTAAATTATCTTACATTACACAACTCAACAGAATCATAAAATATAATAAAAACAATATTTCCAATGAAGTAAGATCAGTAATAATATAAAATCAGACTAGCTGGTATTTTGTTTCTGGGTAAAATAGTTCAGTTCCCTACTTTGTGCAGAAAATTGAAAATATTTACTACAAGTAATAGCTGTCATCAAGGTGCTACAACAGATTAATCCAGCAAAATACAGAATATGATGTTGTACTAGACTAGAAATAAGAGCTCTTGTAATACGTATTATACTAAAATAGACACTACCTCTTGCTAGGACCATATCTAAATCTCATCCGAGACGTTGGCTAAAGCAATCATAATATATTCGCATTACTTCACAGTTCAACAACAACAACAACAATAAAAAAAAAAAAAAAAAATCATATTTAAGAGTTCAACAGCCAATATTAAATTTTTGACTACAATGACATGTGAAAAAAAAAGAACAATATAATATATATTTAAACAAATGCAATTTCTAAGGTATAGCTAGGCAAAGACACCCTAAGCTAAAAAATATTTAAAATGGCAGGACCATGCTGATAATACACAGGTGAAATTTCCAATAACCTCTGAAACTTTCGGTGCACAGGGTGTGCTACTGCTGTATTCTTTTTTGACTGATCCAAATGCATAATCTCTATGTCCTAAGGAATACATAAAAGTTATCAAGAAAGCAATGAAATTTGTTGTCTAAAAATCACACAGAAGGCTAGAAAAGTTAGGTGTTCCTATTTGACACAAAATGCTGGTTTTTATTGCCACAGCAATAGCACACCTTGTCCAACCTTATCTGAGGCCACTGGAAAATCCATATTATCTTCATTCATTTACTGGAAGCAAAAGCGGCATGCAGATAATGTACAGGTGAGCTTACAGTAACCTCTGGAAATTAGGGCGAATCTGGGTCAAGCAAATGGTTACTGAAGTGGTGGCAGAGTTATTTAAACAATAAAAACATTTAATAAGTAACTATTGTTTACAACTCAGAATGTTGGATATTTACATTCTCAGTGATATTTACAATGTAAAGTCATCCTCAAATTTTCTACTATCACCCTGTTTAGGATTTGTATTATAAATATAACAGGCTAAAAATTAGATTTCACAGAAATCTCACTAGGCATATATTCAGTATAGCAATGTGGCAACACAATGAATTCTGCATATGATAATATGCCTCTGCTCTCTTCATATGTAAATTAAAGAAGTTTCTGGATTAAAAAAAAAAAAGCTCCTCACATTTGATGAAGATAAAGTTTGAAGCACTGAACACCAAACACACTTAAATGTATGTCATGCTATTAAACATTATAGCCAATACTGTCCTCAATTTAAACCTGATTAATCTTATTGATCCCAGATGAAGTTGTTGCTGTTATTACATTTTCAAAAATACTTCATGATACAACAAACAACAGTTACCTTACTGTGCAAACTATCAAGGTTGGTCATGGTATTAAGACCAGTGTTTTAGATAGCCAATGCAGTACAGGAACCTTGCTCTTGCTAAAAATCAAACTCAATGCTAAGGGGAATGCAGTGTACTTGCAGACTTGCTTGAAATCTTCCAACACATCCACGCTCTTCTGCCAGTGGAGAGAAAAAAACAACGCACTGCTCATGCTTTGGTTTCTTACTAACAGAGATAAAGAGATAAGATGAAAATGAAAATAAATTAAATAATACATACAAATCAGTCTCCGAGACTTCACTACTCATCTGCCCTGCAGAAAAGTCATTACAGGTACCACCGAGCCAAAACCCTTGTAACCCACTGTTCACAGAGAGCAATGCAACTTCACACAGAAAACAAACAGCCATCTTCCATTCAATCTCTATGAAGTGTCACAGTGGTTCTCAAATATATTCGTCACCTGCAGTGAGACTGCTCCAATAAAATATACCTTCAATACAAGCTAGAAAAAAAAAAAAGGTTCCAAGTCTTCTCCATGGTATCAAAGCTTTGTGTTGACATCCCCACTGATATTATCGCCTGTTTGGGGTCCAACGTGACCCACATCCAAGTGGTCCACTTTTGGGGAAACTGCAGGTGTTCCATTCCTTGTATCTGATATGTCCGGGCTTTGGCTTGGGTCCCTACTGCCAGTGGTGTTATTTTCTTTCCTGGCACAGCAGGTGTTAGGAAAGCAAGGTTTTCCTGGGCCACACTCCAGTGCGCACGCCCTTCCATTGGCCATCACATCTCCATCATTCCCAGTCTAAAATCATGAATGATTCCATTTCAATATACTGATTGATTTAAACTTCACCATAATAAAAGTTTTTCCTTTCGTTCCATATTTAAATCTCTACAGCAAACTATTTCTTTTTAATATTAAATATAAAAACCAAAATCTTTTGTTCATGGTTTTCTTTGTCTCTTCTGAAAGAAAGAAACATGGCCAGGACTCTCAAAGGCAAATCAATTTACTTTTTCATGCCATCTTTAATTTACTCCAAATTGCATACCCACCTCCAAAAACTCAGGCTGAATAGTTGTGGAGTGTATTCCCTCATTATGGAAGAACTGTTTGACATCCTCTGCAATACGTTTGTATTCACTGAGGTTCAGGCATTGAATGTGCCCTGTAGCAATGATCCTGTTCCCAGTTAACTGCCACACGTGGAATTCATGGATTGCTAGTACACCAGGAACCTGAAACATACGTGGATTCAAGGTTAGCCCTCCTGGCCATTTCTCCCCTTTTCTTAGGGATCACCACTTTTTTTTTATTTTTATTATTTTTTTGAGTAATCGCAGTTTTTCAGTAACGGGGCATTGCAGTTAAGATCATAATCTGAAGCTGCCAACAGCAGAAACTGGCATGATATATGATATCAATGTGTACAACATGGTGCACCATCAGCAAGTGCTTAATCTGCACTAAGTGATGGCACTAAATTCACACAGCTGACTCTAGGGATCATGAATTATCGCGATATATATACTCACATTTTTAATAAGTTTCTCCTGGATATCCTGTATCCTTATATGCGTTGGGGCAGTTTGCAGTAAAATCAAAGCAGATTCTTTTACTGAAAAAAAGATTTAGAAAATTAATGTACTGGTAAATGACAGCCAACAGCCCACTGCCAGTCATTAGTAGCCTTATCTTAGAATTGATAATAACCATTAATAAGTACACATTTATAAGCACATAAAGAAGACGCCTCAAATTGCTTCTAACTTGCAAGAACATATCCACTTTAATCCAACTTAAACACAAAATGCTGTCATTCAATACTTAGCATTCTGAATTACAAGGCAATTCCTATATCCATTTCTGCCAAAACCCTCAACAACATTCCAAAAAAGTAAGATTCTGATTTTCATAAATTCTCTGCGATATTATTTACAGACTCAATGAAACTTGTCTCAATTTCCATTAGTTTCTGAATACTTACACAGAGGTATAGTGGTTGACAGGATAATGCACACCAGCAAGATACTGGAAATATAAAGCAGGAGTTAATAACAGTTATCAGTGTACATTGGTTTCAATACAAATGAACAGTGCATAAGAGCATGAAAGATGTATGATACATCATCAAATCAGTTAAGTTGTCTGAACCAAAATACATGATCAGTACATGAGAGAGAGAGACTCACTCTCACTCTCTCTCTCTCAGAGACTCTGGAGTCTTTTTTTTTTTTTTTACCTCATTGCTGGGTCAACTTTGTACTTCCAAGACTCATCTTCAACAAACCAGATGACAAGTGCACTTATGATAACAATCACAGATCCCAGGGCATCCCCCAACACATGGAGGAATACACCTCGCATGTTGAGTTGAGCAGCAGAACCTAAAAAATAAGCAAAAATGAACTATACATATCTCCTGCAATATTTTGCAGATTCTGATTGACTTCTTAGTTTAAAGTTTTTTTTTTTATTAACGCACACCACATGTAGCCAATTCTCAGAGACGATGCATAATCATACGTAACGTGACCTGAAGCACAAATATCAACTGCTTCTATAATAGACTATAATACTTACTAGCTTTTTTGCCTCCATGCGAGTGCCCATGCCCTCTTTTATGCGCGTGGCCATGATCCCTGCCCTCTGTTTGGCCTGCTTTTATCTCATTAGAGTTGGGTGTGCCATCTGCGCCTTCCGTAGCTTTCCCATCTTCTACGGACACCACCTCCAGGGGGACGTCCGAGTTCAGGGGCTCTGTCACATCACTGTCTTCACTACTATCCTCCTCTCCACCACCTCCATGTGAGTGTCCTGCAATAATAACACAAAGACATTCAACTGAGATGATTCCAAGAGTAACCTGACATAGAAACAGGTGAGGAAAAGGAACCGTTAGGTATGTAGTTAGATTGGAGGCACAGTTCATTTTATAGATGGAAAAAAAAATAATAAAAAACAATAGTGCAATGGCTGACAGTCCATCTTGATGACATGGGCTGTGACTAGTGGTCTTTTTGGGTAGACAGGGAGATCCGTTAAAGGACAATGTGTTGACCATGACAATTAATTAAAATCTATGACAATGAATCAGCATTTATCAACCTAGAAGAAACATTGGGACACATATTACAAAACACATCTCCAGTGGATTACATCAAGTTTTTAGATAGTAATCAATATGAACAGAAATATTAAATTCTGGTTATGACCCCTAGATTTAATCTCATTCTCATTATCATGATGGACTGCCAGCCATCAGATGATTGGCTTACCATTTTTTCATTTATATACAGAAGCTAATGAATAGAGAAACGATGGATTACAGTCACTTTCACATTACCCAAATTGTTGACTTTATAACCCTCAAAATGGTAATTTTTGAAAAAATGTTTGGAGGGAAGAGGAAATTGCTGAATCAGATACAATCTCACCATTCACAGTGAATATTAACCTGTTGGTAGTCTGCCAATTAGACATAGTGCTTGGAGTAGACGTTTTTAAAAGCTTCAACATTTACACACACAGTTAATGTCTCTCTTGTCCTCTAAAATAGATCAGTTAATCTATCTGGCCATTTTGATTGATTACTACAGAAACTGCATGGGTGGCATTCTCTTTCTAATCCATACACAGCTGCTGCTCTGCACTCAAACACACTGGATCATTTCGTGTTCATCTTTTATCTCTGAGTGTTAATAATTAATAACTGCATTTTACTTTGAATTCAACAATCAGAAAATGAAATGATCCCACAATAATTAATTGCAATGCAATCTCCCTCTTTGAGTGTGTGTTTATGTGTGTGTGTGCACGCACCTGCATTTGTGTGTGTGGGAGGGTACATGCATGTCAGTGGGAAACATGCACACAGAATTGTTAGGAGAAGATGTATCATTTATATTTGCAGCAGAGCTGTGTATAATCTGCACTATATATGTAGACAGCAAACATTTAAAAGCCGTGACCAATAAAAATGCAAACAATAATGTGCCTCGAATAGGAACCAGTCGGAGGAAAAATTGATGACCTTTAGCAGACTTGCATAATTTGTAATGCAGGTGTTATATGATACAGGTGTTAGATGTCTTTGATCAAATGGTCTTAAAGTAGTCATTTAGCTTTAAGATTTACTAATAAATATAATTTAATAAAACATATATATACTGAAAATGATCTGATTAGTGTAAAAGAGGAAAAAATCAATTCTAAGACTTCTGTTTCAGATGTAGAGGGGCAATATGATATATTCATTGGCAACCTAGTCCAATGTCATAGTTCTAAATCACTTAGCAGCAGGCAGAAAACCATCAGTCAAACATTCACTGTGCTACATTTACTCACTGTGATATTTAATAGTAATAGGAATGGGTCCCCAAATAGTTCTCTTATATAAACCATTGCATTGCTGTAATAGTGTGACCTCTAAACAGTCACTGATATGCTTGGCATGTCATTATAGTCTGTCCACAATGTGAATACTGACAGGCTTCGTAAACTAGTGAGTCTGCATGTGTGTACATGTGCACTGCATTAATTAGATAATTAATAGCAATTAGTATATTACCAAACATATCTAATGATGTCAAATTGCTGAACTTATAATTAAGACAGTCACTATAGACTCATGACAAAAAACTAATTTAAAGTAGACATTAACTTATAAGCAAACTTCGGATAACCGAATAACAAATCTGCTATTCAAGTCTTACCGTGACCTCCTCGGAACAAGAAAAGTCCAACGATATTAATAAGAAGTCCCAATCCTCCGACTATTAACATCAATTTGGGGTCTTCAATTTTTTCATTTTCTATCAACCTTTGCAATGCTTCCACAAAAATGGAAAAGCACAAGGCTACAAGAAAGACTGCATTGAAGAGGGCACCCAGCACTTCAGCCCGGGCCCAGCCAAATGTATTTTTCTTTGACGACTTTCTGGCTATCTGTAAAAAGAAAA
>NW_019773730.1:4711-29406 GCF_001039355.2 Lingula anatina | reverse complement strand
GTTTTTCTGGAAATTTAAGTTAGCTGTGAGAAAAAAATTAGACTGGTGACCCTTTGTTTTTGTATTCTTAAAATTATCTTAACTACCTGATGTGACGTTATAATTATTTTAGTAAAGCTAATTTGTTGTTTAATTTTTATGAGTAATTACCGTATGTGCCTGCATACTTGTATAATGTAAATGAAGTGCGGGACTGTTATTAAGTGCGAGACTCCGGATAACATGAACTGATGCAACACGTGAGTGTGGACGGTGTGTAACACTTTTACAGTACAAAAACTGTACTTTATTAACAGTACTTTGTGAGGCCACACTATCAGGAGGATCGTTCAACAGATAAGGACATGGAAAACGGTGACATTGCGTCTTCAAAACCCCACACTATCAGGAGGATCGTTCAACAGATAAGGACATGGAAAACGGTGACATTGCGTCTTCAAAACAACACACTATCAGGAGGAACGTTTAACAGAAAAGGACTCGTAAAACTTTGACATTGCGTCTTCAAAACTTAACTGTCTACGAATCTGTTAGAATTTAACTGTATTTGACAAATGTTAAAGTTAATGCAACATGATAGTATTACATGTAGTTAGTTTATGTAGTGTATGTTCATTGTTTGTAATATATTATATTCATAGTTAAGTTAGTTGTTGTTTGTTTTTTTTATGTTTGGGCTGTTTTGGTCCGTAACACTGAGCATCAAACTGGGAAGTTTAAAAAGAATCTGACAACCCATAGGTGGATACAGGGGCCGGTCCCGGGGTCTGGACCCCCCCCTTTTCTTCCGAAATTACCTTTTTTTGTAGGTAATTTTCCTAATTTCCCCCCCTTTTCAGATCTGAGTCTTTTTATTTCAAGAAATGCTTGATATCTTGGAGAACACCTTCAGCCATCAGGCAAATTTCAATCAAATATTATATCTTGATAGCCTAATTGATATATCAACGTTAATTCAATTTGCAAATTCAACTTTATTTCAACATTGATTCAACATTGAGGTATCAATGTTGATTCAGCATTGATACCTCAAGGTTGTTTCAACCTTGATGGTTCAAGGTTGATTCAACCTTGATGGTTCAACGTAGATTCAACTTTCATAGTCAACGTCATGTCAACATAGTTTCAATGTTGACTGTCAATGTTGATTCAACATTGATACCTCAAGGTTGATTCAACCTTGATGGTTCAACGTTGAGTCAACTTTCATAGTCAACGTCATATCAACATAGTTTCAACGTTGACCGTTAAGGTTGATTCAACATTGATACCTCAAGGTTGATTCAACCTTGATGGTTCAACGTTGATTCAACTTTCATAGTCAACGTCAGATCAACATAGTTTCAACGTCGACCGATTCAACATTGAGACCTCAAGGTTGATTCAACCTTGATGGTTCAACGTTGAGTTAACTTTCATAGTCAACGTCATATCAACATAGTTTTAACGTTGATCATCAACGTTGATTCAACATTGATTCAATGTTGATTTGCCCGCTGGGTTGTCAATGAATATGATTATAAGGAATGAATTTTTTAGCCTTTCAGAGGAGGAATTGAGTGATACACCCCTCCCCTTCATGCACGAGTGGAGAGATCAGGTATGTTAGTAATTTTAGCAGTATAACAGGGGCGGATCCAGGATTATTTGAAGGGGGGAGGGGTCCGCGGATGCAAAGCCGCCCCCCCCCCTCTAGTTGGCGTGGGGTTCTGGGCCTGCTTAAAATTTTTGGTATTTTAGAGAGCGAACAGTGCCATTTGGTACGGTTTAGCACTATACTGTAGTAAATTAGCTAGTCAAAATTCTAATTCCAAGTGGGGAATATTAGTGTGATTTTTTTACATCAGTTCTTTGAAACCATGTGACCACATGATCCACCACCTTTTACCAAAACCGATTGAACAGTTTTATATTATAATGTACATGTATAAAGTGACAAGACTGAGATCAGCGAGAGCCTCAAGGCCTTTATTTTCTGGGCATTGTCAACCCTTGAATAATTTTATAATTTTGCCAAATACATCCAAAGATTCAATTCTAATGCAATTCTTGAAAATTTTTTTTAGAATATATTTTAATGTCGAACATGTTTTTCTAAGAACTAGCCCTTTAGTAAATTAACATGTACTATCAAACTGTTATTATTATTAACATATTGTTATGTACAAAGCATAAGCTGCAGTATCAATGTAGCATTAACTGGGTAGAGATTATGAATGAAATAAAAGTTTAAATATTGAAACATCCTTTATTTTTATTTTGGCAAAAATACAAGAATAAACAAAGTTTGCTACATAAGTTTGGAATTTTAGCCAAATCATCTTTATTATTACCTGTCACATGTAATGAATAAGACATACACAGATTTTGTAAGCTAGAATGCATAATTATTTTCATACTTATTAATGCTCTCTTCATAAATAAGCCTGCCATTCAAGCATTCACAAACGTTCACATTGTGCAGTACACATTATAGTATGGTAACATTTTTGAGAGAGACTTATTAACAGCCGGGCTATCATGTTATGAGTCTGATGTACATGCAGACCCATGAGGATTGCAGATCAACAGATTCTCCTCTCTCTGTCAGTGTATTGACTCATGTGAGCTGACACAAAAATATCCATGCAAAGGGATGTGTCATAAGAAAGGGCTAACCGACTTACACAAACATAAATTGTTTCATCGGTAAGATATTCACACATATTTTCCAAGACGTGCAAGGAATAAATAGAAAGGTATAAATATTTCTTTAAAAAATACAGGCATGGCTTCCCTGCATGAATTCTAAATAATGGCTGAGTGGAGAATTGAATACAGGCACCAGTGTTCACTCAAACCATTTTTGTAGGTCTTAAAAGAAATGACATACAGCCATTTGCCAAATACAGAATTTTATGCTGAAACAAAGTCACAAAACTGCAACTGGTGATCTTACAAAATCTGACAACACACTGGTTTAAAATCAAGTTGAAGTCACAATATGCCACCAGTACCATATTCCATAATACATTTGATGTCAGTTAGTTTTAAGAAGTAAATGCTGGACCAAAATGGTTTATTCTCAATATCAGGCATATGACTTAGGTTTGGGAGGAAAGACCGCCTTGATTTCCAATCTATCTGCATTATAGCATACATGCCAGTGCTAGATGGTTTGAAGTCAGCAGATTATGCTTTGTCACATTGGCAAGATGAGTTCACTGAATATATCCTGTAAGCAGCACTCGAAAGTCAGGAAGTCTCTCACTATCCAACTCGTCCCCGCTTTGGACCCTCAAGAAAAGTTTCTCGTATTTTGGTGGGGAGCCATGGAGTTCCTCTTCCATGTAAAAAAACTCTTCTTCAGGACATCATACTGGCAGTTGCTCATAACCTTAAGGTCTAAAAAAGCAAATCAAAATAATAATAATAATAATTTATTAAGATTGCAACCCAGTGGGTTGAAGTTGTACATAGTGTTAAGAAAATTATAATGAAAATAAAGTGAATATTTGCTTGAATAAAACTGAGTTAAAAGACTGCTAATTGAACTTAAAATTATTGTACTTAGGATAAAAGACAACATAATACTATTGGAAATTTAAAAGTGCATATGGAATAAAAGAGCATCGGAATCTGTCGGTCTTAAATTTTGGCAATTTGTTACTATTGTTTGGTTTTAAAAGACGATTGGATTGCTCAATAAAGATGTGATTCAGTTTGTCAGAAGATTCAGTTATTTTGTAAAAGAAAGTTTTGCACAGATATTCTCTTCGTTTATCTAAAGTACACATATTTGCCAGGTTCAGGGTTTCATCATACACTCCATTTCCATAGATTAGGTCGACCTACTTTAGATCGACCTAACTCCCCGGGGGTTCACGCTAAATAGCTGTCAGCCGGGCGGACACGAAAGTTAATTACCCCCTTACAGCTTGTAGTAGGCGGGACGGACATTTAAATTATCTGAAAGTAATCTAGTGAGACTCCCCGCGGGGATAGATCGATCTAAAATCTATGGGAATAGAGCCATAGTGTAGGTCCGGGAAAATAATCTTCAAAGCACGAGTTTGGTCAGTCTCTAAGAGTTTGCATTGCTCTATACAGGTAGTTAGTCCTGGATGCCACACAGGGCAGGCATATTCTAGAATTGAGCGCACAATACTTTGGTAAAGCTTAGCTCGTTTCAGTTGACGGAGGAAATAGAGTCTTGCATTATGTTTACATTATGTGTTGCCAATTTGTAAAAAAATTGATAAAAGTGTAATCATACACCTATAATGCCTAATGTATGATGAGTGAATATCAGCTTATTAAAATTCTGCTTACTCCAAAGACCTGTTTTAGTCCAATGTTGGATCATCAGGATCCTTTAATTCCCTCTTCTTCAGCATCTTCCTCCTCTTCCATCTGCACTTCTTCCAGTTCAGGCATCCCATAGGAAAAAGTTACCTTGATACTGCAACAAAAAAAAGCAACAGTACATTTAATTAAGATAATCAAGTTTGAGAAAAATCATGTAAAAACATAACTGAAATAAGTATATAACTAAACTGAAATAAGTATAAATGCCATTTTTCTCAATATGATCACCTTAAATTATCTAGACTGTCATCTTCAACTGCACTAGTATTAACTACAACTTAATTTTGAAGTTTCTTGATCACTTCATATTGGTTTAATCTCCGAAATACTGGTTGGACTCTAAAGTTAAAAATTGTATGATCTATATTATTACTCTAGACTATTTAACACATTAGAGAGATGTACCAAACATAAACATGCAATATCCCCTTTCTGATTTATTTATTTATTTTTAATGTAAAAAGGAGACAAATTGTCTTTAGAATATAAAATCAAAATACTACTCAAAGATATTTTGACATGCCATTTAACATTGAGTTAAACTTAGATACAATAACAGCTTCTGCACATTCATTTTGGGATTTACATGCCTAAAGAAATAGCATCTTGGTCATACGTCTAAATTACTGTGTTTTGTATGCCTAGATGTTAGAGGCACAAGAAATGTGCCCTCGGTAAGTCAAAAATTCGCCTCGGTCATTGTAATGTACATGTAATGAGACTAGTATCTCCCACCATGTCTCTATTTAAACTTTCTTTGCCCTTAAAACTAACCCAAAACCTGTCAGAGTCGACATATGAGCTACACTTGCAATTTCTGTCATAGATACCACTCATATTAGTTACAATTTCATGGCATATTTTGGCAGACGAGCCTGACTGAATCTTTAAGAAATACAACGAACACACGTAAATAAACATTAATCTCTGTGCTCAATAAATATATTCACTGGTGTCTTATCTCAAACATTATTGTAAATGGTACTCACAAATCCAGTAAATACTTCACGGCCAGGCGATCCTTCGTATCCATGGCCACCCAAGCAGCTAGGTTTTCATCTGCCTTTTTCCTCGCCAGTGTTTATTGTTTGCCTGTCGTACATTTGCTGATACACTGTTTTACGCATTTTTTTCTGGTGTTGATTTTTGTAAAGGGTGTTTCCTTTTTCTTTTAGTTATCTTTCCTCTCTTCTTCGATGGAGTCTCAACTAATTGAGCCTCCTGTGCCATGTTGACTTTTCCCGGCAGCTTGAACTGGTTTTAACTAGGTCGCAATACGAGAATCTCGCGATATCCGGAAGTCTAGAGAGCTCGAGTATGAAAATGGAGGTGGTTCTTGGTAAACCTCCGCTTAAGCGGAGGTTTTCTTTTATTGTATTTTGCAAAAATGTTACAGAGCGATGGCGAGTGCCGGGAATGATGGATTAAAGGTTGGTGAATCGCGGAAAAATACTATTTACCCCGGGATAATTCAATTTTGGCGCGAAAATTCTCTTTTGTGTCCTTTTAACTGCAAATACATCAAATTTTACACCAAATTTTAATTATGCTCAACGGGTAATAACAATGTAAGTAAAATGTGTAACAAGCATAAGGCTTCAGGCCCATGGGAGTTCAAGTTCACACTTTGAAAATGCCAGAATGAGAAAAATGAAAATTTCACACAAAATTGCATAAATTCAATAATAAATGATAACCCAACTGGCTTTCTAATTTGAACTGCATGCCCATCCTTAGAGTCATACTTGAAAGTTAAAAAAATAATAATAATTAACACAGTTTTCTTTTCATAATGTTTGTAGTAGCAGTGCAAAAAGATTTTTGCATAATGTAACAGTACATAATAAATTACAGAATAATTATCACCAATTTTTTATTATTGACTATAAATAACATGGACATGTAGAAAATTTGATTACCATTCGGCTTCATGTCCATGGGAGCTCTGAGTCCCACAATGAATATGCCAACACGATAAAAATGAAAATTTCACTAACATGTATAACTTCCAGAAAAAGAAGCCAATTAGACTGCTTTTCCAACTTCTGCTGCATTTCAGTCCCGTGTTTCCTTTCTGAAAGTTTGACAATCATAAGTAACATGGTTTTCCCATAATGGTCATCATGGCAGCAGCACCAGAAATTGTGTTTTCTTCAATGTTGATGCAATATTACATAATATTTAACAGCATAATGACCACCAATTTTTAATAATAAAATATTAGTATCATGGATATTCAGAAAATGTGACTAGCAAAGGTCTTCAAGCCCGTGGAACTTCAAAGTCACACCTTTAAAATGCCAATATGTAAACAAGACAGCACTGTTCTGAAATGTTTTTTTTTTTCATTTTTAACAATTTTTAACATAAAACAAAATTAACAGTTTGCTGCTATTTTTATATGATCAACTAAGAAAATTGATGATATGTGAAAAATATCAATACAAAAGAGTTAAATGTCCAATTTCCTCCATTCTGAAATTCTGAACATAGTGAATGATTGAATCTGACAAACTGCAATGATATGAGTTTATTTCCATTTTTGAAACTTTATTACACAATACACGATAACATGTTTACCATCATTTTTACATAATCAACTAAAAATCTTGTAAAGATGCAGGAAATGTCAAGCAAACATTTTTACGTATCTTATTAGTTAAATAATAAGACTGTTAACATGCCTAAGAATTGAATCTGAGGAAATGTGAAAAAAAATAACTTCTAAAATGATGGCCCGATTATGCTAATTTTCGAACTCAACCTGCGTTTTAGTAACATTGACCACTCCTGTGAGTTTAATGACAATTGGCTTATCTGTTTTTCTCATATTGTGTTTACAGTGTTGCATAAAGGCTGAAAAGTGAAAAAAAAAAAACAGCATAACTACTAAAATAGTGGCCCATGCCGATTTTCGAACTTGACCTGCGTTTTAGTAAGACTGATTACTCCTGTGAGTTTCATGAAAACAGGCTTATCGGTTTTCCTTGAAATGTGTTTACAGTGTTGTATATATGCTGAAAAGTGAAAAAAAAAAAAAAAAACAGCATTACTTCTACAATAATGAAACAGACAGAAAACCATGTATTGTGGGAACGTTACTAATGAAGCCACTAGTAGTACCAGTAGACACCAGTCTGTATGCTTGAACAAGAACCTCGATGACAAGTGAACATTTGTTAAAAAACAAAATTGTCCCTCAAGGACACAAACCAATATCCGGTGCTGACGGTTAGGCTCGTCATAATCACATCAGTAGTGCGTTTCCATCCCCTGCCGATGTCCACATCCTTCCGCCATGTTAATTTTGAGGAAGCACGCAGAGTTATAGACGAAAGTTTCGAACTATTCTATTTGTCTTGAAACCAATTACAACGACGTTAATCATTCGGAAAAACTATTTAGAATATTGTCAATTGTATAAATATAAACAAAAAAGTACGATTAATAAAAATCAGAAGTTTTTAACAGCACCATAGAAATGAACCACTGCATAACTCACCGCTCACACCCCTCATTCTAGAGTTTAGAAGTCTAAGACGCTCACTCCTACGTATGCTGACGAGGTGCAGTATTTTGTATTGCGTGATTACAAAGCTCAAGTCCTTAACTGTTCAAAAATTGCCTTATTTTATTCAAATTCGACGCCGTGTAAGGCGAAATTTGCCAATTGGTGAGTGCTACATTTAGACCTTGATTTTGGTCCCTCATTTTACGGGACAAGTTCGTTACTATAGCAACGTGATTGAGATTTTAGTCCCACATCATCTGAAGGGACTCTTAGATAAAAGGAAAAGTTAAAGCTGAAATGTCAAATCCTTCCTGGCATTTAAAAGAAAACCTCCATTACTTTTTCACGATATTTTGTGTAGTCAGTAGACCCCAAATTTCAGATGGCAATATCTAATTTTTCAAAAAAGAATTTTTTTAAAGCGTGCTTTCAACATCTTTTGTAACAGTTATCAAACACAGAAAATATTTGTTAAATCTGCCGACCCCCCACCATGCCACATTTTGGCTGATTTGGTTGATTCTCTCGTGAAAAATACATCCGGAATGTACACGAATAATTCCAGGCAGATTCGAAGTGCATTCTGAGTATTTCGACGGTATTCTTACAAGAATTTGATATTTCTTCCCGAATGTGGTGCAAGTTTTGAAAATTCGAAGAAGACATATTTTTCAGGCCCCGTCACACTTATTCGGAATCAGCAGTAATCAAGCAGAATGAGCCGGAATGAAGAATTTTCAAAATTCGCACCACATTCGGATAGAAAGTTCAAATTGACCTAAATTCTTGTAATATTACCGTTGGAATACTCAGAATGCGCTTGAATGTAATGATTCGTGCACATTTCGAGTGTATTAGCTCTCAAATGGAGCTCGAATATAATTGGGTTATCGATAATGCTGTCAGAGGGCAGTCAGAATATTTAGAATACAATTTGAATGCCGTACGAGTGTAGTTCGATTGCTGGCTGAAATAGGATTCCAGCTCATTCGAGGCACATTCGAAACATTCTGGCGGGATTTAAGTGACTTGCCAGTTCGGTTCCCCCTCGAGAATGCCGTGAGAATATTTAGAATGCAGTCAAAGTACAGTTAGAATACCATTCAAATGCCATTCAATAATGACCCAGCACAAGGTTTTATTTAAAAAAAGACAAGTACTTATTGACTGTAAATTTAAAAAAGAGTGGCAACGGTTCCGGTCGTGGGAGAGGTGGATGAATGCGGTCTTCTACATTAGGATTCTCTCTCGTCATAAGGATTCTCCCTCTTCATAAGGATTCTCCCTCATCATCTTTGTAGTATGATGTATGATGAATTATGTTATGCACGTATACCATGGTGAAGAAAAACAACAAAAGGAAAAACAAAAAAAAAAAAGAATACCAGTGGAGATGCCAACAAGATACAGGTGACAACAAATCACTCAACGCCAATACCACGTGTGAGCTCAACGATGAGTCAAGCACCGCAACCACAAGGTTTTTGCACTTTTCTCCACAGGGACATTTCCAGGGATTTATTTCACCAGTGCCTCAACCGGGAGACTTGTATGGAATGATTGGAAATCTTACTAGAAAGGTTGACGAGTTAAATGCACGGTTGGGAAAGTTAGATGTAACAGACCGCCGGCTGACGTACATGGAGAACGCGATGGAGACCAAGAAAAAATGAGATAAAAGGTAGGAAATCAAGGTCGGGGAAATTGAAGGTGGACTTAATGCTCTGAATACAATGTCAGAAAACAGGAAGGAAGAAGGAAGGAGAAATACAAAGAGAGCAGCAGACAGCACTTAATAACTGACTCTCAGCGGTATGCTTGAATGTAGGTCAATTTAATAGCACATAACACTAAACCCATTCAAGACCCCATACTTTCAGGAATCCTTGTGCACAGCCTCTGTATAGTGACACTCATGTTAATTACTATTTTTTTATAATTAACATGTTTGTTTTGTATTAAGGCATAACGGATAGTTGAACGCTAGGATTTCTTAGTGTGTGAGGCCTTGAATGAGTTTTTAATTGAATTCTTCGCCCTATCATGCCTACGGCTGGAAGTGCGTTTGGTGCTATGTGTGCTGCTGCTGTTCCCTACGTTTCTCAAGGACCCATGCACATTAATAATAAGTGACTGGTTTATCAATCCCCAACGTTTCATGTTCCTTACTCCAAGGGTACAGGTAGAAATAAGTATGTGAAGAAGTAACTACAGTATATATGTGAAAAATAAAATCAACCATCCCCTGGAGCAGCCACATCCCAAATCATACTAACATTCCCGAAGGACCTGGATATCCTCAAGGGCAAGCTTATCAGTGCGGAAGGTTTCAAGTTCCTCATTCTAAAGGCGTAAGGGTAGATAGCAGGAAAAGCGCTGTAAAGTATAAACCAAGCACTCCACACGACCACACCCCAATTTACAAAATCATTCCGATTTGCCCATGCACGTCGTTAAAGATAAGTATATAAGTTCCAAAGGTAACCTAAGGGTAGATGACAGAAATTACGTTGTAAAAAGGGAACCAACCACCCCAGGGACGGCCACACACAATTAATGTCACCAAAACCCCAGAAGGATCCATACACTCCCCTAAAGACAGGTTTTTCAATCCTTACGTGCCTAACTTATATTGTCTAAAGGAACATAGCAGAAAATACGATGTAGAATTAGAATTAAGCACCCCCAGGGACGACCACACCCCATGTCACAATAAAATTCCGAAGTGCCCATGCACATTTCTTACGATAGTGTATTAATCCCAACGTTTTTATTTCCTAAGTCTGAAGATATGAAAGTAGATAAAGAGAAAAACGCGATGTACAAAACACAATCAACCACCCCTAGGGACTACCACTCACCCAATTTACAAAAAGAAAAAAAAACCCGAAGTGCCTTTGCACATGCCGGACAAAATGTTTCTTAACGTTTCATAATAATATGTATTTATTTGCATCTTAAAAAGTTGGATTTTACAATAAAAACAAATAGTCGTGAGATGCACAATCTTAAAATATACTTGTAAGTGTTAAAATGATTCGATACACATTAAAAATTCATAAAAACCTGAGTTCTTAAAATTTGATAAAGCCCATGGGATAAAAGTTTTTGACGATCGTACAGTCCTCAATTTTGGCACAGTGTACTTATAAACCCGGTGCAAAGTGTAGGAACTTTCATTTATCTCTGGTAGCAAATGATGGATTTTGTGTCCTTCAGAGTACATGTAATGCAATAATGTTTTAGATAGTTCATCTCTTCTACAAGCAAGAGTGATAAGTTTACATGTTTCAAGTGCCCCATCATAGGACAGCTCTGGGAATATAATCTTACATGCTCTAATCTGGATGGATTCAGTTTTATCAATTTGTTGTTGTGTAAGACCTGGGTGCCACACCTGACATGCATATTCTAATGTAGGTCTGATTACTGATGTATAAAAGCTTACAAGTTCAATGGTTGGAATACCCGATCTTTTCAGAAGCTTAAGATTGTGTATCCTTTACTTGCTTTTTTACAAATATCACAGATGTGACCTTCCCAGCTCAAATCACTACTGATCCTTACCCCTAAGAAGACAGCAGACCCCACTCTCTCAATCCTTTGATTATCTACTAGTATGGGTGTAGTTTTGTGTCCTTTTTTGGAGAAATCAAATATGATCTCTTTGGTCTTGGTAGTATTTATTGTTAGTTTATTAGCATGGGACCAGAGAGTGAGTTCTGTTGTTGCATCAGGGAGATTGTCCTGCAGTTTGGTATTCCCGTAGCTTAGAATTGTGGTGTCATCTACATATTTGAATGTGTCACATTTGGTGCTCAGATCGTTAATCATAATGACAAATAAAACTGGACCAAGTTTTGTGACTTGTGGTACACCTGCATTAATGCGTTGCCAGTCTGATTTCACACTGCCTATCTTCACACTTTGTTTCCTCTCAGTTAAGAAGCTGTAAATCCAGTTTGAAATAATTCCTGGGATACCTAATTCAGACAGTTTTTGATAAAGCAGGGTATGGTCTATTCTATCGAATGCTTTGGTATAATCGACTTCCTAACTCTAATGGTTTAAGAAATTACAATGTGAAATAGCTTTATATTATCGTCCACCCCAGGGGCAGCCTGACCAGTTTCAGCGTACCTAGTCGAAGCAAACCCGCCCTCACCGTATAGACTCTAATATCCATTCCTCTTCTATGAAAAGAACCTTCAGTTATATTGGTAAATTCGTCATATTACTAATGTGATGGTGTGGAGATTTCATACAAATGAGCATCTGTTCTGAGGGTTATGGCGAAAAAAGTTTAAGATGCTAGATACCAGGGGTACTTACATATACGTCACAGATAGGATTCAAATATTTTCAGGTTGCTGTGCAGAGCGCCCAATCTTCTCATAACACAATATAACACATGATACGGCATAAGGTGTAAATGACCTGAAAATCAACAAACCGTATGTTTCTCATTCTCTTTCTATATAATCTGATATTTCATCAAATAATTATTGACATTCTAAAAATCAACATTTGAATGTTTTACAAATTTGTAAAGATCTCTTTTAGGTTGTTATTCTAATTCCTGGAGGTTGGACCCCACCTTCTCCAAAATCCGATATCGGTCTATGGAAAAATGCTTTCTACTTAACAGATGTCTTTCAGGTCTTACCGTACTCGGATTAAGGTGACTGATAGTAAAAGGACCAAAGTCATAGAAACAAAGCCCTGGGCTTATAAGTTTTTATAAAAAATTAAAACAAACTTCCCAAAAGGCCAATTAAAGACGGGGATTAAGTACAGTGTCCAACGGATGACGCTCTGGCGCCAATTTGAGGGGAAAAATGCCGTTTTCGGTATTGGGATTTTCTCTATAACCAAGACAGCTATTCAAGTGATTCAAAAGGCCTCATAAAGCTGGGTGAAAGCACTACAGCGCGGTACCAGGGAATTGTCTTAAACTATTTACTTTTGATTTTATCATCTTTTACGTTAAATCAGCCCACATTTCAATGGGTTATTCACTTCAAAAGGCGATAACTTTCAAACAAACAATTTCCTCTTAAACCCCTGATATCATGCTGTAGTCCACATTCCTAACAACAATAGGTGCAACTTTTGTAACGATCAGTTGCTCAGATAGTGAGATATACTTGGCAGCGATTCACTTATCTCGTCAATATAGAAAGCTGTTAAAACAGCCAAAAACGTTCACAGGTTGGTTAACAGGGCTTATTAGTCAAATGCTTAGCTGGCAAATTTACCTGTTATCGGTTATACGATCAGATGGAACCATTGCTTATTGTCATCTAAAAATATTTTGTTTGGGTGCTTTGAAGGGGCAGAAAATCGTGCTTTTGTTACATTTTCCGACCACTCGTTAGGCATGTAAGCGTGCCGCCATTTTGATTGACAGCTCTGGAGAGGGCCCTAGCCTTGTGATGCCCCGTAGGGTGTCAAGGATATGTAGAAGGAAGCGCTAACAAAGGCGATTACGTTTAACCGCAATTAAAGAGGTGTGAAGTTGCATTTGAACGTTTCAATGGCTCTTCCTCGGCAATCGAGTAATTTTACCTGAGAGATTCCTTCTTTGTTATCGGCAAAGTGATCAGATAAAACTGTGTCGAGAGCAAGTGTCCGTCACTTGTGTTAATACGAGTTTTTTGACGGGTAACGCTGCAATATTATTTTGCACGACACTTGGTAATCGTCAGATCAACGGAAAAATCCAGTGTTTACTTCATAGCGGCATTTCTCAAAATGCCATCTAAGATAAAGGGGAGACGCTCAGCTGCACAAGAATCAGCGATAAAAGTGGCTGAGAGAAGGCTTTTGAATAAATATTTTATTTTTACACACATGACACTTAAACCCTATTTGCTTTTTACCTGCTAGCCTTGACTATTCTCGGGGTCTTTTTGTGATTTTCATTTTTGGATACATTTCTGCATGCTTGATCAGTGATTTTGAAATTGTTTTTCTACAAACATCGCAAAATGCAAAGCCGCTAACATGCGTTTTTATTTTTATTGTTTTAATCATGCTGTCAAACCTTGCTTGGATTTCTCTCGTTGGGCCATTCACATCACAATTTTTCGCGTGTCTCTCAAGCTCCATGATATCATATCTAGGAGAATAAAATTTTATTTTGTCAACATTAGATTTACCTTTTGCAAACGGCGACCAACAATCATTTCCGGTTGCAAAAATTAGCTAGGCAAAAAGTATCCTTTTTAGCGNTAATACGAGTTTTTTGACGGGTAACGCTACAGTATTATTTTGCACGACACTTGGTAATCGTCAGATCAACGGAAAAATCCAGTGTTTACTTCATAGCGGCATTTCTCAAAATGCCAGCTAAGATAAAGGGGAGACGCTCAGCAGCATTAGAATCAGCGATAAAAGTGGCTGAGAGAAGGCTTTTGAATAAATATTTTATTTTTACACACATGACACTTAAACCCTATTTGCTTTTTACCTGCTAGTCTTGACTATTCTCGGGGTCTTTTTGTGATTTTCATTTTTGGATACATTTCTTCCCGCTTGATCAGTGATTTTGAAATTGTTTTTCTACAAACATCGCAAAATGCAAAGCCGCTAACATGCGTTTTTATTTTTATTGTTTTAATCATGCTGTCAAACCTTGCTTGGATTTCTCTCGTTTGGCCATTCACATAAAAATTTTTCGCGTGTCTCTCAAGCTCCATGATATCATATCTTGGAGAATAAAATTTTATTTTGTCAACATTAGATTTACCTTTTGCAAACGGCGACCAACAATCATTTCCTGTTGCAAAAATTAGCTAGGCTAAAAGTATCCTTTTTAGCGTTTTTTTATTTATCGATTTTTCTTTCATTTGTCAATTAATTAAGACGATTCGATTAACTCTTTTGCCCATTTATTAGGTATTCAGAAATCAGTCATCCGTCTAAACAAATAGGACCGGTTTTCCCCAACTGCCACGCATAGGTCCAAAATTTTCTTTCTTTCCTCAGGAAATGGACTTTTAACACGAACTTTTCTCTTCCCCATAGTGTACTAGCTAGTCTTCTTCGCTGCTAAGCTGATGTAAGACTTATGACCTATTACCGCACACGTAATCGGCTTATAACTCATTAACTGTGATCCGACCCCCTCATGGCAACGGCCCTTAGTAACAGAGGCGTGGCTTAGTTGTCAGCCTGACTGGGGTGCGTGCCGGTTGAAAAACTCATCAAAAGACACATTTTGCGATGCAAATTCTTAAAAATTATTACATCCAACGTTAGATACTTTTTTGATTAATATAAACACACGAAAAACTCAAAAACATGATTTTAAGCGTATTTAACCCTATCACCGGCCTTAACATGGACACGGACTGCTTTTAAGATCAAAAATGATCTTACCTGGGATGAATTGATTGGTGTTTGAAATTTGCAAGTAATTTTCGTTTACAGTCTCTTACCTCAGCATTAGTGCCATCCACTTTGATGGCATTGTTAAATGCTTCATGAGCTTCAAGATAACCGCGCAGTTCCATATTACACATGCCGATCAGATAGTGCACCTCAGCTGCCTCGTGTGGCCATGAGTCTTTATCAGACCAAGGTTTCTAAAAATAACAAAAAAGTTGAGTTGTTAAAAAAGATGCAGTGGCAATGTTTAAATTATATTTTTAAGGAAATATTTACATCCATAAGTTCATCTTCATCTTTAGTTTGTTTTAAACTTTAATGATTATCACTGTCTGATCACACCTCAATCAATGTATTTGCTATCTCAGCATATCTAATATTTTCACTGAATTTTTATTTTAATTAAATTTACACAACAAAACATTTTAACTGTCTCACTATAAACATTTTTAAAGACATGAGCAATTCCCCTTTTTTCCACCAAATACTTACCAAAATGCCCAGTGCCTTATCAAAGTTCCCAATGGCATTTCTCCACAGTTTGGCTTTCATTTGTGTCTTACCCAGCAAGGTGAATAAGGAAGCCACTGGCTTCTGTCTGGTGGCAGACTCCAGTGCTCCAATTGCCTAAAATAAAATTTAGAAAATGAACAAACACACAAACAAAGATATAAATTAATGCAATTTACATACTACCAATTAACATACAATTTCTGTGTTCACACAATGATTATTGTCGACCAGGAGTCATGCAAGTATCCAGATTATAGACAGACAACAGTGAAATGTCTAAACTATCACATCAAATTTAATCAAAACTTTTCCCATAACTCTACATGTTCTACAATTCTAACTTTCAATTTAAAAGTTTCTAAAGTCAAATAATTATGAACCGACATCTTTTCCTGGATTATTCTCATATTTGGGTGACACATAACTGACCTTGTCATAGTTCTTGAGGAAGGACTGTACCACAGCCTGCTGCATGGGGCTCTGACCCAAACCAGCATTCAACTCTGATGCATGTCTGAAATTATCCAGTAAATAATGTTATATTCAAAATAAAATTACTACGGTCTTTTCCCTTATTTTAGTTAATTTCTTCTGTACAAAACAGATGGCACATTACCATAAATAACATCTGTCAAACATGATGATTGGACAACCACCTACGGCACAAAATCACCATTCATGTAACCAAGGACCTTAGGTGGTGGACTGAATCATCATGTTTGACTGATGTTATTTAGTCTCTGAGTACAGAATAATTTTATTCTATCATCCCATATACACACCACAAAAACCTCTTTTAAAGAATATTGCACAAATGTGATGACATAAGTTTAAACTGATGATATACTGGTGCTCTGCCATCATTTACTAAACCATTTAATTCATTAACAGTTAAAACTGCGTGGTGGCAACAGCGACAACTTATGCAGGTGATGTCTATATGTACCATATATAAAAAAGGTATTCATTTCTTAGTACGTTTTCAGATATCACAGTTAAACAGAAACAAAAATCAGTAACTTTTCACTAGATTTACCATAGAGATGTTTATATAACCAATTATGAAGTTACCTGACACAGAAAGCTGCCAGTTCCAGGTTTCCCATCTCAAGGACAAGCTGACCCTAAAGCAAAATAGATAAAAAATTACTTTTTGTGAAAAACTTTCTCATTCATAAAAAAATGATATGTTGTGTATACCAAATATAATAATGAACTAATAACTCTCTAAGTAAAAACTTGTTAATGATTCTTTGGAAACATTATGTCAAGTAGTCAACTGTACATGCTTTCCGTGAAGCAGAAAATTAGATTAATATATATATTTACTATAAAATTGTGGATTTTCAATCATTTTATACATGAAAAAGTGAGACATATCCAAGTTTTTCATAGATGCAAATGGGTAAATCAAATTTCCCTAAATTTGAGGAATCTCCCACCCTGAGGGTCAAAGGTCGCTGAAAACTGATCCTCTCTACTGTCAGCAAGCCCATATTACAGTCTAAAACTCGGGGTGGGAATCTTCCAAAATACCCATATGATCCCTGAATCTGAATGCCAGAGATTTCTACTCACCCTGTACATATAATAGTGATGTGTATCTGGTTTCAGATGAATGGCTCTTGTGAAGTCTAACAGGGCATTTCTATGCTGGAATGAAAAAAGGAACAACAAATTGAGACACGCATTCTCAAAGTGCAAGCATTATATAATGTCTAAAATCAACTTATGTTGTTTTAAACATTATAAAATCTTTGCACTTGAGAGTGCACAATTAACAGACACCACAATTACAAGAAACCGTGGTATGAAATTAATATAGTAACTGTACAGATATTTATGCGGTATCAATATCTGAACAAAACTGCTATTAACTATAATTGTGTTTTTATATTTTATATATTATATTATATTATATCATTTCTGGAGATCAAAATACTGAAAGTAATTAGGTGATTTTTCACCTACAAAGCTATTTCAACACTTTAACTGCTAGAAAAGGAAAACATATTTTGAAATAATCAGGAACCCATGAATCTTTATATTACAAACTGTTCCTTACATCATGAATCCTATGATAGGCCTCAGCACGGCAGACATAAGCTCGTATATAGGTGGGATCCACTTTAATGGCAGCAGAGAACTTCCTTATAGCACTGAAAACAAGAAAATGGCATGGTTTATGAATCAGTCAAAGAATGCACTTCATATACAAAAACACTTATGCAATTTCTTACTGATTGGGTTTGCCATTCATCTGAGTTTGATGTAAATGTGTAATGCAATAAAAATATGTTGTTCTTATAATTATGCATAAATTCTGCACCAGAATACTCAAACATCTCACCTATTCCAAAATGACATTTTTTGTAAGTTTTGCCATTCTTAGACACCATAACTAATAAAATAATAAATAATTAAGTAAAATAAATAAATGATTTATGATTAAGAGAAAATTACTTTTTTCTTGAGGAAAATTATATTGGGCTTGAAAATCCAGAAAAGTATACCACAAAGAAAGTCCCTACTTACTTCTGAACATTGTCCAGCTGTGTCATATAGATGAGCCCCAGGTTGACATGGGCACTGGCGATGTCCTTGTCCAGTTTTAGGACAGTCTCAAAGTCTGGGATGGCATCTTCTGGCCTGTACAATAATATAACACATGGAAATAACAGATCTATAAAATATCTGGTATAACACATGGAAATAACAGATCTATAAAATATCTGGTATAACACATGGAAATAACAGATCTATACTATAATATAATGGTAATCATAGAAAGGTACAATAATATAAGGTTTCTCCATTTCAACCTAGTACAATCTTTGTCTGTGTCATATTATTAGAGATTGAGCTGGGTACTTTTAAAAATCAACAATAAATTTTAAAATTAAAAACAAGATTGCCAAGTACCTTCCAGTTGAGTTATAGAGAATGCCTCGATGGAAATACGCCATCACATTGGAGTCCCCATCATCCAGTATAATAGATACACTCAGGTCTTGAAGAGCTTTCTTTGGTTGCAATCTGGAAGACAGTTCAGTGGTTACAATATACTTTCAGCTTAAATTATGGGCCAATATTAACCCTTGTATTCAAGTTTATGCTGGACAATTGCAAAGTTAACTTACTAAAACAATTTTCTGAGAATTTTGCAAATATTTTCCTCTCTAGAACTCATGACGAATCTAATCATATTTTAATGAACAACACTCTAGCCTTTGCCCCAAATATTATCAAGATGTCAGATGGAGTACAGAGAAGAGACCCCTTACTTTCTGAGAAGGCATCCCCTATGATAATGTGCCACACTGTTATTGGGATCCAGATGAATGGCAGCACTGAGGTCTTCTATGGCTGGGGTCCACTGAGACATTTTGGCAAAAGCGCGTCCACGATATGTCCTGGCCTCTGCATTGTTTGGTTCCACCTTTAGTAGGTCTGTAAAGTCATTTATACAAGGCTGCCAGTTTCTGAAATAAAAAAGGATATTTCAAATGAAATATCTATATGAAATAGTCAAATTATCAATGGTATACAATATGAAGCAGATGGGTCTCCCAAATGCCCATGAATTCAGTACCATCAATCTATTAAATATAAAAAGAAATCAAGTTTCAAAATTTTTACATCTACTATGTACAATCAATCTATGGAAATATACTAATAACAGTGCATCACAATCTTTAAGATTATGGCTACTTACTGACTGTTGAAATAATAGAGTCCGTGTTTGAACAAGGCCTCAGTCTTCTCTGGAGCCAGTCTGGTAGCAATGGCATAATCCTCTAATGCTAGACGCATCTCTCCACTCTAAAACATACAGACAACAGAACTGAGCTTTTTCACCTCATATTTGTAATGATACAAATACATACATATCTAAACACATATGTATATGTGTGAGTACATAAGCATACACCCAATCAAAACTCTACTATGCACTGCTACCTCTTCATACACACTTGCATGTGCATGCACCCTAATACATGAGAAAACACATTTCCAATAGTTGTTACCTTTTCATACATCTCTGCCCTCCGATAGTAAGCCTCATGGTCATTGGGGTCAAGCTTTATAGCCTGATTGAAATTGACTATCGCCATGGTTACATCCCCAGACTCTCGGTAGATTTCAGCTCTGAAATGTACCAGAAATTTAATTTGGCAAAATATCATATAATTAGCTTTCTATAAGACAGGATAATATATGAAAAACGCAAATATCTTGGTCACCACAACGTTTACTAGTATCCCTCTCTCACCTTGACCTGTAAGCCCCAGCATGCTGCTTGCTGTGCCGCAATAGGAAGTTCAGATCTTCCAGTGCATCGTTTTTCTTCCCCTTCAATAAATGCAGCAGATGCCTGTGCCAGTAAGCATCCAGTAACATAGGCTCTAAGGCTATCGCTCTGTCCAGGTCCTCTAGGCCCAACTTAATCTGACCAAGCTGAAAATGTAATGTATAGACTTAGGATTTGTCACATGTTGCACTACGCTCATGTTGGCTGCCCAAAAAAGTCATTACAGCTGTTTTTATATGAGGGCATGGCATTACCTAAAATTTATTTTTGGAGGTCCAAATTTGTCCTCACAGTGATAAAATTTAACTTAATTTCTTTAAGACTGCCAATAACACACACACAAAAAATAAATTAATTAAATAATGAATAAATTGTTTTTGTAAATAATGAAGAAAGCTTATTTTTTAAATTTTAATGACTGACTTAACAACACATATTCCTTACCTTCCTATATATGGCCCCCCTCCTGCAGAGATCAAAGGCAGTGGGAGTTGGGCTCTGGTTTATAAGCTCACTTAATTTCTCAACTTCATCCTGGAGCAGCTGAAAATAGATGAACAAGGATGTTGAAACATTGCTTCAATTATTTATTGGTTAGTATTGTATGATAAGAATACACCATGCTTATTAACTTTAAACTTTTAAATCCACACATAAAAAACATCAAATTTTCGCTTCTCAAAAAAGGAAAAAAAATCACATTATAATATTAAATTCAAAATATTGTCACACATTGTTTAGCATACTGTACACTGGGCTTACTAAAATAGCTTCTGCATTTTCTTCAGTATCTGCCAGTGGTTCAATTTCATCGATCACCTCTGAGATGTGGGTGCTTACAACACTGGCATGCCTGGCAGGAGGAGAAAATAAATATGTAAATAAATAAGACTAATACCTATTTTGACTACTTAACAAGAATAGGCACAAAATATAATGGTAGTCTTAAAGAATTAAGTGTATAAGAGAAGGTTCCACAAAAGTAAATATATTTCAGTCAAAATTAAATCACATGAACCAGCCTTAGCTTTTCAAAATGAGATTTTCAAAAACGCCCTCTTCAGAATGTTCCACTCACCCCTTAGAGCGCACACTTCTGTCTGTGGTGCTGGACATGGCGCTCATGGCTCTGGCCTCATCCTCGTCTCTCTCACTCTGCGTGGGAGGAAATACCTCATCAAACCAAGCATTCCAGATATCTCGAGTCCATTCTCTTTCATCTTCTCCACTAAAAGTGACAGTAAGAATAATGCCATGAAAAGGTTAGTTTTACTCTCTTTGTCCCTTTTTTTTTTTGCCTAAGATGGCAATATAATCACTTTCATTTTTACTTATTCTCCACTCTGAAGTATATAAAATGTTCACTTTTTTCAGTTTTTATGTTTTCTCCTCTAAAATAATTTCAGATTTATCATAAGCATGTTGATTGGCACTGATTCTCAGGACATAATATATAATTCTCAATACTTTTTTCAATTGAAATTATGTATCTGAAACTTTTAAGTCAATGGCTTCATATGAATCAATAAAATAAAAAATTAAGGAACTACTTTGAACTTACTTATATCCTCTTTTTTCAGCAAAGGAATCAAAATCCAGTATATCTGGTATACTTCTTCTGTGCTTGTTTTTCACATGTCTATAAAAGTCAAAGCATGAAAATATTGATTGGTTTGGTTTAGTAGGGGAAAATGCATCATTTCACGTGAAACCTTTCTTTCATAATGTTTTTTTTTTCATCTACACATAATCCAATATAATTACACATGGTTCTTCACTTAGTGAAATCTTTTTTTTTTTCATTTTACAACAATTACACTGAGCAGTATAAAACAGATGCAAATCTCAGAAAAACATTATAACATAAAAGAAAAGGAAAATTTCTGAAATCTATAACACAAGTTCCTAAATATATACCTAAATTCAGTTATACTGCAATGAGTGCCAGGCTGATAAAAACTGTAAGAACTTGTATCACAGTAACAATATTTTTGTCATATGAAATAAATTTTATTTATATCAAATAATTTAAGAACAGTGACATTATTTGTCTTCAGCAGAGAATCTCCTTCTTCCATATTTACGTAAAAGTATATCTGAGCTACAACTCACTGAGGCACTCGTAGCAGCCTCTCTACTGGCACGTTGACTTTAGGCAGTGATTCTGTTCTCTCCAGTTTTCCAGGAGGCATGGCCAGGAACCTCTCTATCTCCTCCAGTCTGGCCATGTCCAGGGGCACCATCTTCTTCTTCTTTCTGGATGCAGTAAAAAATGACTTCAAATTCTAGATTCTTTGATTCCATTTTTACAGAAACAACTGAGATGGCAAAAATAATATCATTTCTTAGATAAAACCACAGATTAATGGTTATTTCAATAAATGAAATGAAAATAATTCTTAAAATTCAGACCAGATTTTTGATTGTGATGACAGAAAAAAATCAAAAATTAAAACAGCATCAAGTACCTAACTTTACTATGAACACAACATAGTAATGACCTCATTCACAATGATATCCACATGAAATAGACATATATCTATTAAAGTATCTATTCAAATATAATGAAACTCAAAAATCTAACGGGCGTCCAAATAAAGAGTGGGGTTCATAATATGACTCACGATAAGTTATAAAATTCAAGACTAAAGCTATAAATATTGCTTGTCACCTTTTTGGGTACATGACATATTTTCTCCCTGCTTCCAAAGTCTCTTCTGCAAGAGTGGGCTTGTCATCATATTCTGAAAGAAAAAGTATGAGCACCAATAAATATGCATTCCTGTTGTACCATTATATAATTCATAATCAATGTATTCATCACAGAAAAAAAATTTTAAGTAGCAGTAGCAGTAGTAATAGTAGATGTTACACAGCAGTAATTATATACTTCTAAAAAATACATTTTATAATAACTGATAAGAAAATCATTTTATTTCATTTTTAAATCGCAATTTCATCAAAGGCATACCCTCTGAGCCTATCTCAAAATTGTTTCAGTTTCAAAACATCTAGCAACATCTGTCACTTTATGTTTTCAATTTCATTCCACAAACATTATATTCTAATCAGATCAGATCAGACAGTGTCCCTACCCTGTTTTCTGGTATATACCCTCTGCTCTGTGGTGGGACTTCTTGTCCTTGCAACACCAGTCTTTGCACCCGACTCCTAGAATACATAATAGAAAGATTCAGTTACACACATATAAACAATATGTAAAATAAAATTTTTTAATACACCTCTGAAAAGGCCTGGCAAGAAAAGGAAAATTAGTACCTTTATAATGAGGTACAAAAACAAAAAATCTTAGATTTGGTTATATATTATTAATAAGCAGACCATGATAACTTTAATAAGCTTAATGTTTTTATTCTATTGTAACAATACTGTTACAGTAACACATGTTATCTTTGTAAATAATTTAGTTATATCACTTGTCTAGATTAAAAATCATCAAAAAGCATCCACATACACTCTCAATAACTTCTTCTGGCAGTTGTTGAACTGGTGTTTTCTTGCCAAGTTTTGCTTCTTTGATCTGTTTCATTTGTTTTGTAATCTTAAAAGAAGAGAAAATATATTGTTAAAACAAAATATATAAATATGCCTTATTATCTATTCAATAAAATGTGTAAAACTGTATGTATTTGCCAGTGTGTGTGCATGCACATGTATGCAGTGTTGCATCTATTTGTGATGTTTTCTTATCATCTACTTAATAATTAAAATATCTACCTGTATATGCAAGTGCATATCTGTATGTACTTGCAATGCCTCTGTGTTATATTTCCTAGTGACCTACACCAACAAATGTGCACAGATGCATTCAAAACCATGCTTATATACATGCACATGTGAGAATGTGTGCGTGTGCATGTATATGGTCGACATTTCCTACTCACCTCATCCATAGCTGTATTGAAATCTTGCGGTATAAACAGGAAGTCCTCATCATCCCCATAGAGATTGGGCATAGAATTTGTCCTCCTGTACAAAAGAAAGAGCAGGGGGAAAGAGGATAAAAAGATGTGAATTTCATAATAAGACAAATACATGTTTTGGTAAGTTTGTAGTTGAACATCTGAACAATCATGATCATTTTCTGGGGCAAGAAAATAATGGAAGTCTGGATCTCACTTATTTTTCTAATTGCAACAGGAATATACTGCAAATCAAGACCAAGGCTGGTACACGTTCAGGTTATGAATCAGCTAAGTCTGGATAAAATAAATAATTAAAATTAACATTTCTTCAAAATTTCAGCCATGTTCACAATAATAATCTGTATATAAAAATAATATATGTGAATGCCACAGATTAAGTTTAGCTTTTACTACAAATATAATGAAGCAAAAGACAAAACTTAACATACCTTAGCTTTGGGAACACTGGAAATATCTCATCATCAGTTAGAAATTTGGGAGTTTTATCTTCTTCTTCTAAAAAAAACAAAAAAAAAACCAATTACAATTACTGACACACACATATGTAGTCACCCATGCATTCAAACACCAGTACACACACACATGCACTCACACACACACACACACACACACACACACACACACACACACACACACACACACACACACACACACACACACACACACACACACA